>CM068880.1:9686839-10284339 GCA_035149815.1 Branchiostoma lanceolatum
CCCTTGCACGTGCGCCGGCTTAAAACGGAACCGCCCGCACGCGCGCGTACCCCAGGGCTCGTTTCTCGGTCCTCCCCTCGCCCTGCCTTGGCTTCGCGCGCAAAAGTTTGGGCGCCGCCGTCGCCAGTTTGGTCGTGCGGCGGACAGGGACAAGATAGAGCCCTGACCATGTCGTGACATCCAATCAGCAGGCGTGATTGCTTCTTCCCCGCAAAGTAATTAACTTCCTACCACTCAGCGCGCTTCCTCCCCTTATTGGAGAAAATTAAATGGAGGGGCCTAAAATATTTATAGCACACGTCAGTTCCCATCTTCAATTAACCAGTCCGGAGGGTGTATTATTCCTCCCCACCCCTCGCCATGATTTGCATGGGTTAATATCGGTTTTATGGCGGGCATAATAGAAATATGGACACAGGCATGATCATATAATGTAATGGATAATTGCATGATCTGTTCTATAGATCGCTGTTTTAGTATGCGACGGGAAATCGTAGTGACCGGACATGTGACTGGCGCTCCGTTCTGTGAGAGGTGTTGGAATAGTGTGGACCAAGGTGGAGTTCTTTAAGTATTTCGCCTTCGCATCTGAGTTGGATGGTACGTACCCGATAGCTTTTCCTTCAACCCGGGCGCCCTTTTTTTTCTTCTTCTCTCCACTTAGAGCACGGCATATGCCGCGCATGTAGAGTGTGTTCGTTGGTATTTACGGAATCTTTCGCGCTTTGTTTTGTATGTATGGAAATTTATGTGCATTTTCATTGGTGCCGTCAAAACTGTACAGAATGTACAGAATGATGATGTATACCGATTACAGAGCTCGGATTTATTGCCAATCGAGTTGTTACTTTCTATACAATTACATCAATCCGCGTTCAGATACACCTTTTTTATTCTTGGGCGGGCGGGCGGGCGGACAACTTTTCTCCAATTCTTAATATTTCTTACGCCGGAGAGAAAATTGTTTTATTTTTCCACTTAGATAGCCGTGTAAAGTAAGGTTCGGTCTAAATCATGCGTTATTCTAGAAGCGATGGTATGGTTCATATTTTACTCATCATAGCGCTACAAGACGAGTAGTAGTTTGCTTTACCGACTCCAAGTCAACGGCGATTTCTTTAATTTTCGCCGGCGAAGTCTTGTTCCAACAGCGGCCGAAATACTCCCTCCCCCGGTAGCGTCTCTCTCGGCCGTGCCTAGAACTAACCAGACTAACCTTCCTCTCGTTGTTATTCAGTTCGCGACCGTTCTTTGGATTAGTAGCGAGATTTCCGTGGCAGAAGCGCCGCGGGCGGGTGTTAGACGTGGAATATTACCCCCAAATTGTTTCATGAAGATTTTACCGCCGCTCAATACACCGTAGTTGTAGCTTGTCGTTTCCCATTTCTTGCCGTTTTTGTCTCTATTATACCGAATTCGTCCTTTTCGGACACCTTTAAAAAAATTGCATTGTGACCGCTAACCGTGCAAATTGTTAAGTCTGCATGTAGTTTAGTCGAAGAAATCTCGAGACAGTCTATTTTTCAGTAAGAAAGAGTCTACAGTATCGCCCAAACAAATACCGCTCGCGCAAAATCTTAGCGCAGTGTCGCAGCAAAATGACGACTTAACGTTCTCTTTTTTTTTTACCAAGAAACGCTAAGATTAGATAACATTTAAATAGCAGTAACTATAACAGCAACGTCTGTCTATAAAGAGATGTAATTTTCTCCACCAATTTTTTATATATTCACGTACGTGCAGAAACTAGAACTAATTGTCAAAGATAGCCCGGCGAACGCTCGGAGCGGTGCGGCCGCGGCTTCCACAGCGTTTTTCCGCCGGGGGAGTCTCGCCGCTTCCTCCCGCTTAAAACTAACCCGCCAAAGCCTTTAAAGCGAAAGATCTGTTTACAAATGTCTCCCAGATCCCTACCATGGCGACCAGAATGCTCTTGAAGGGATTAGGAATCTCCAGATGAAAAGAGGAAAGATTATTACGGGACTTAGCGAGCGTTTTGCGGCAGACGTGAACAGCCTCTCTGATCGCCAACAAAAACATTTCCTTGTCCCTTCCCTTGCCGTAACCTATTACTAATAGTAAAAGGCACAATTATATTACTGCTCTTTAAGATTAACTTATAACTTGTTTTAGACCAAATTGTTGCCGATTTTAGCACTGTTACAGTCTATATAAAGATACATAACAATAACACAGACGAACATATGTGTGAAGAATTGGACGGTAGAACTATGGCCGAACATTTTTATTCTCAGATTTTGCACACACAGTTCCCTTATAACTACCAAAGCAGAAAATGTTCCTTGCCTATCTTTTTCTGAGGTGAAAATTGAAAACAAATCGAGATACAAATGTGTATGTTTGTATGGAATTCTTCTCAGCTGTTTTGACAATTGTCTCAAAGGGCACCCAAATATCATTCGGTCGGACGCAATAATGCCGAATCAAAAATGTATTAGAGGTTACACATGAAATAATATTGGTGTTAATAGTGAGCCGCCGATTCAGTTCATATTTAAAACAATTTTAACCTCTGGTGCCACCCCATTCCCGCCCTTTTTGGGCGCTTCGCCACCAATCCAATTGTAACGCCGCCCAGCCCCCTACAAGAGGCCGTACGGCTGTATTCTTTTAATTAACAATACAAATTATACCAGTGGATACAACACTTAAACATTGTTGTATTTTATGTATCTCAAAGATCTGCAAAGATAGAAAACGGGAAAAAAAAGGACGAAATGTTTAGAAATGTTGCCAAATTGACGGGTAAGCACGCATCTGTTTGGAAAGAGCGTTTTTTTTTTCAATCTTTCGCCCAAGCCGACAATTTGCACACAGCTCGCTATGTACAACGTATGGTGGGACAAGTTTGATTTGACAGGACTACTCGCTCTGGTGAGTTTGTTTCCGATATGCTCCAGGAACGACTCGGGCATTCAGCAAGCCGGGTTTCCCGATTCTCAGGGGGCCCATTCGTCTCGTCGTTAGCGGGAGAGGTGTGCGTGCGGGCCCGTGGCCGGCCCCGATAGCCGTATCGGTAGATCGCACCCGGTCTGCCGTATTGTCCGCTCAACACCTTGCGCGCAGAAGAAGCGGCCTTTTTGTCCGTGTTGTCAGAAAACTCTTCCTTGCTAATTTGTTCTAACGCTATTTCCCCAGACGGAAAACACATTGCATTGTGCGAGCGTTAGGCCGACAAAAACGCCAGAACGCTACCACTGACGCCGAACTAGCACCAAGGACAGGGCCAATACTAACAACGCATACCGCACGTTTAAAACACAACAGACTTTGCCACCTTAATCTAAACGGTGTAATATCATTGAATATCATACTAAGTGCCTAAACAAATATCATTCTTTCCCACGCATTTCTGAAGTATCAAATGACACAAAATGACACTCACGGAATTTCAGCGCTCCACATTTTCCGTAACGGTCTTGGCAAAGAGCTTGCTCACGCCGAAGAGCCAAATATTCTACCGTTTGAGTTCCGAATAGCAGAGAAGTAATACATGGTGGTGGAATCTGTAACCTTTTGAGGATAAGACACTTGTTCGGAAAGGCCAAAGTCGCGTGATGTACTGTAGTTTTGGAACGTAGTCAGGGGAAAAAGTGCCCCACGTTTGAGATTCGTACACGTTCACAATACGTTTGCACATATGTCAATCATTCAGACCAACGCTTCTAGAATTTCAGTTACACAAAACTACCCTTCCAACAATTACTAATAATATGTCACCCCTACGATTTGGGTATTTGAAGACTTAAGAATACATGGGAAAACTAATATTTACATTACATTGCGTATTCTTTTTCTCGTCCTGGATTCAGGGTTTAGTATAGAAACAGTGCAGTACTTTAGTTTGATACCTTAGGTAGATATGTAAGTATCAGCGGAAGAACAAAGCTTGATTTTCTTTCGTGGAGTTGCACAGAAATGTTGAAACGGGCCACGGGGATGTGAAACTCCGCGGAAATCGTAAAGGACAACTGAATACTGAGATAGTTCCGTTCTGTCACTGGGCAGGTGTTGTTTCAACACCAAACCACTTAACTTAATTCATCATTATGTTTTCCGTGCTACCATTGTTACCTGTTTCTAATTAATGCAATCCGGGAAATCAAACAAGCGCTTTGCGTTTGTCGGCTGTCGTTTTTCATTAAGACAATTGAAGCCATGCGACACAACGGCTTTGTCTGGCTTTCAAACATTGTTGTAACGGTTTCCACATTCAAAACTTCGATTTGTAACGGTTTCAAAATTCAAAATTCGAATTGTAACGGATTATGTTTTCAAATTTAAAATCCAAACCGGGACGGTTTCTAGATTAAAAACTAGAATTGTGACGGTTGTCAAATTAAGAATTCAAATTGTAACGGTTTCCAAATTAGATGATAAAAAGTATGCCAAGCGCAATGACAGAAGCAACATTCTGGTATTTTCCCATATGATTTTTAACTAAGGAGTACATTTTTCGTCTAAACTGTTCTGTTTTGTATGCTGTCGGTTAAATTCCAGCATTTATCCATCGGGATTTGTCAAGAAATCTTTATGTTTTTATCACGCATTTTCGTGCAAATTGTCAGGTAATTTTGTTCTGGTATATCTCAGGTTCTTTAGAAAAAAAAAGAATCGTGCAATAAAAATAGTGAAAGGCATTTTACAGTTGGACAATTTTCAATACCCAAAGAAACATCATTTGACGCCTGATTTGGCATTGTACAAAGTCACAATAGTAATTCTTTGGAGACAACGTAAATGATTTAACAAGTTACCTACCATGTAAGCAAGACCACAGAAGTGGAGGATAACAGAGACAAAGAGAGTAGACTACATGATTTTCCGGAGTACTGCCATTTTTGTATGAAACGGAATTCCGGAAAAGGAGATGATTTTTCCGGACGGCGGGGTTGTTTTCCGGATTGTTAGAGTCGCGTGTGTGCTATTGTTTGGTTAGGTACCGGTTGTCGTGATGCGCCATTATCCCAGATTAAACCACAGCCTTCCGTGGTTTCATCACTAATTAATGTGATCAGCGAACACTGACAGGGCTTTGCTGGTTTTCCGACACCCCTCCAGTAATTAGCATGGTAACGTGTTCAAGCGTGTAATTTTCTTCGCCGACAACCTGTTGTCGCAATCCAGCAAATGTTTCCCGTACGATAGGCGGAAATGCTTTTGTCTGTCAAAGCAAAACTTTGCGTGTGTCTCAACTAGAAACTTCTTTAATCTCGTACCTTGTTTTCTCCAAGTTTTGTTTTGCTGTTTTACATGATTATGAGCAATTTGTTGACGTCATGACTTGATGGGAACTACGTTTTAGGCTCAATCGTGAATTTTTGGGCGAAGTCCCTCACAGAATCTTAGTAGTACGCAGGCTCGCTGGATAAGCTTGTAGGCATCCCCTCTTACAAAAAGGCTTTGTGAAGATGTCCCTTGGCACATATGATGTTTTTCAGAAAGTCGTTGTACTTTCCTAGAACTGATCACTCTAATATCTATCTTATTTAAGCCTAGCGACCTCCTATCCTTAAAATTGTTTGCATCTGTGCCCACCCGTTGCTTCCTTTCTTAAGTAAAGATTTCGTGACTTAAGTGTGCATCCCCACGCCCTGGCCTTCTAATGATGGCCTTAATGTCGTCTTAGTGTCAGTAGCCCATCATTTTAAAACGCCCATGTTTCTGTACCTGCAACCCGACTCCTCTAGGAACCAGGTGGTTAATGCATCGGAGTGGATGATCCCTGGTATATCTTCCTGACGACGTCCATCAAAAAGATAAAAAGTAGGCGCTGTGAGCCAGTGTTTGCTTTGAGAAAATAAAATCATCGGTTTTCCCTCTTTCATCCGCGATAACCCTTCAGAAAACAGACGGCATTGTCTTCATCGCCCGCCCTTTGAGCACGTCAGCTTAAGGCATGGCTCTTACGTTCTGATTTCAGGAATTAACGTTGAAAAAATCTTGGTATGATCAAAGATGACGCTTTTTTTCACTAAAGCTTTGATAGCTATGGTTTCAACAGTGGATTAATAAATACTCGGTTTCATTCATGTTTGTTGGTAGCCGTTGACAAGGAGGGGGTTTAAGAGAATCTTAGGCTCGAGCCAGAAAATTGGAAAGGGGTTCTTGAACGTCTTGTCTTGTCTGGTACGTCTTTTCGTTTCTTCTTGACATTTTGGTGAGACCGTCTTGATTGGAAGAAGGGATGGCTATTTCAAGGACCAGACATTGTGAGTGTAATCGAAATGAGGTAGGGTCCGATGCAAGTGGTCTCTTGTACAAAATTGCAGGTTTCTGACGCACTCGCAAACAATACAACATGATGATCGGCACTTAGGCTGTCCACACATAGAAGGATACGCAGCGTACGTGACAAAGAGAAATAGCGCTACAAGGTCTTCGCGCCATTACGAAACCAACCCGTATCTGTGACAGAATAAGATGCTTCTTTTATCCTCAAATCATATCGTGAAATTACTCAACACAGCCATAGAAATGCCTTGACAAAAGTCGTTTGAATACTACAGTCAGAAATGTTGAGAAAACAACGCAAATACAAAGACGCACCTGAAAATTTGTACGTGATTTGGGTAAATTTTCTTTGTTGACAGGATGGCAAAATTACAATGCGATGACAAGGAAAAGTTGAGCGCACGGTTTTTGTGTCGTTATCATTCTGTCGTTGTGCTAAAACCTAAAACTTTTTTTGCACTTGACTGAAAAAAAAACTTGCTGTGAGAAATAAGAAATCATCATTTCTTTTATTTGTTGTAAAGCAAAAGTACATAGGGCAACGTCCAACCACGACTGTGGAGTTCACCACAATAAAAGTAGTCAGTTCCACGGCCGTGAAATTAAAGAAAATCCACGGTGTTTGGTGAATTTTACTGTCCTGAAAGTCAACCCACGGTCTGAACCTGGTATTCAACACGGTGGACCTCTGAACAAGTATGAATGCCTGACTGAAACCAGGAACACTGGTTTTAGCACAAAAATAGGAGGATAACAACATCAGGGAAAACTTCAGCACCAAGGCCGTGGAAGTCAACAATCCACGGTCTTCGGTCAATTTTACAGCCGTGAAAGTCAAGCCACGGTCAAAACCCGGTTTTTGGTGGACTGCTGAACAAGTATGAGTCCCAGACTGAAACCTCGCACACTGGTTTTAGCACAACAATAGGATGATAACAACGTAAGAGGTAACTTCAGCACCAAGGCCGTGGAAGTCAACGCTCCACTGGGTTTGTAAAAAGCTTGCATGGAGTCGCCGGGTCATGGTTTTTAGCACAACAATAGGATGATAACAACGTAAGAGGTAACTTCAGCACCAAGGCCGTGGAAGTCAACGCTCCACTGGGTTTGTAAAAAGCTTGCATGGAGTCGCCGGGTCATGGTTTTTAGCACAACAATAGGATGATAACAACGTAAGAGGTAATTTCAGCACCAAGGCCGTGGAAGTCAACGCTCCACTGGGTTTGTAAAAAGCTTGCATGGAGTCGCCGGGTCATGGTTTTAGCACAACAATAGGATGATAACAACGTAAGGGAAAACTTCGGCACCACGGCCATGGAAATCAAAAATCCACGGTGTTTGTAAAAAGCTTGCGTGGAGACGCCGGGCCATAGTTTTAGCACAACAATAGGATGATAACATCAAAAGAGGTAACTTCAGCACCAAGGCCGTGGAAGTCAACGATCCACGGTGTTTGTAAAAAAGCTCGCGTTGAGACGCCAGGCCACACCGGGCGCGAGCTACAGAGATAGGACATGACAGTTGATATGTGACGTGCATGGCTTATCCCCGGCAAGATGCCGGGCCCAGGTGGTTAAATTATTGCTGATAACGCCGGAGTTCTAATTACTCCTGCGCGCGCCACTCCTCCGAGCGAGCCCAACAGGTGAAACTCTGCGGAAATCTCATCACCAGAGGCACGGAGTGGAACAGGGGTTGGGCGGGCGCCTCACCCCTGCCGTACGAATTGGCTTGAAGCGCCGGGGATGGCCGAGAAGCCATCAATCCCTTCTGGAGAAGGACAAACAGTGGACGCACGGAGGCCGTCGCGGCGTATGGCCCGTTTTCTTGGCGACTGAATCGTTCTACCGGGCCCCATGAGAAACACATGCCGCGCCTTCTCCAAAAAAAGTACTCTACGATAATGTCTTAAAACAAAAGAGGCATTACAAGAAAAGTACACACCTTGCAATAAAGAGTACACAAATTCAGCCAAGTTTTAGCCCACATTTGAGATCTAGGGAACGAGATTTCAACGGTTCCCAAATTTAAAACGTAACGGTTTCTAACTTCAAAATTTGAATTGTAGCGGTTTACAAATTGAAAATTCGAATTGCCGGGAACAAGTGATCATAGGGAACGAGGTTAACTTGTGCGGACTCACCCGTCGTCGTGGGAACGAGTGAAGCGAAGCTCGCTCCTTGAATCGAGACGCCTTCTTTCAAGATGTGTGACTTTTCCTTGCGCACCTGTCAAACGTATTAATAGCTCTATTAACTGAAAACAGATGGCTGCCCAGGGAAGGGTACAAGAAACGCAAAGTTCACATCCTACCCATGTTACGCTTGCAACGTTCGGCTACGCTTCTAGACATATTGCGAGCGGCGCGCTGGATTGAGGTAGACGGGGTTGAATCAGCGACGGCGCGCACAACTAGCCACCGAAAAGTCCCATAACGGTCTCTCAAGAATAATGTCTCTCATTATCTCTAGGGGAAGCACTCTTAGAGGAAACTGCCCGGCTAGTTTTATCCCATTTCTCGACATAAGGGCAAATTTTCGGCTTTGTATAGCAGGAGTAGACGGTTGGTAGCACAAGATATTGTATAGCCTGGGAAACAGACTGTGGCCAGGGGCTACACTAGGCTCTGTGGCCTACATGCCCCAAAGGAAACTTTTCCCCGGCAGCCCTGAGGAAAGCCTCGTAGCCCCGGGCTTTTCTGGCTACAGTCTGGCTTCCAGGCTACATATTGTATGGATAACTTGTGGTGGTCGCGTAGAAACGTGCGTCTTTTAAAACAAAAAAGACTTTGAAGCCAGGAGATATCCGGGGCATTCGTCGCTCTTAAAGGACTAAGTCGAGCTGAATCCTCGGTATGATCGCGCGGTTTAAGGAGCCTTTCTGAAGGAAAAACTTCTTAGTCGGACAGATCCATCTAAGAGATAGCGGGGGTCACATAAGATAAGACGCCCGTGAAAATCTGCCCGTTTGGAACGGGACAGAACGCCGGGTCATTAATTTTGCGCTAAAATTTGTGCATAATTGGCTTTGATGCAACGGCGTTACGGTGAGGAAAAGGTGTCGACGGCTTTCAACTGCGTAAGACCGATAAGGAGCAGTCTCAAATTCCCCAAAATTTCCCCAACAAAAGTCCATTTCATTGCTAACTCCAAAACGTTACTTGAGATCTAGCGAACAAGATTGTAACGGTTTCAAAATTCAAAATTTGAATTGTAGCGGTTTGTCAAATTGAAAATTCAAATTGTAACGGTTTGCAAATTAAAATTCGAATTCTTGGAAACATGTGATTCTAGGGAACGAGGTTATTACTTGTGCGAACTCACCTGTCGTCGTGGGAACGAGTGAAGAATGAAATAACATTTTCTCTTCCATAAAAGCAACCGAAAAATTCACGAAAATACCAAATTTACCAGTTGAAAAATTGTAGTTTTTGGTGGATCTTTTTTGTTTAGTGGTGGCTGTAGATCTTTATTATCGATCCCTGGGGTAGAAAAAAAAACCTAAGTGCGTGGGACGGCAGATGACGCTAGAGGCTGTCACACAAAAGCGCAGCAATCTACGCCGTGGTATAGCAGAGCATGTTGATACGCGCTCGGGGATGATCGGACCCATGCTTGTTAACGGCTTCATTAGCGAGCGGATGCGGTGGGAAGTGCTCCTGTCGCCGCCGGCCCACGTTCACGAACGCTCGGTGATAATTGGTAAGGGTCTCCAATAACTTCCTCTACAATTACAATCTTTCAACAACGCCGGACTCAGCTTTCTCCCCGTTGGAAACTTGTGTAATTAAATCTCGGCCGTGTCTCTTGCGGGCTCCTCGCTACAATTTTCCTTGCGGATCGAAGTTGTGAGAGGTTACGGGGATGTGTTAACCTCTGTACTCCTGGTAGCGCGGCGCGGGTTACCACCGGGCTCTTGTCTAGTTAGCACACGCCTTAACCTTAACAGTCGCGAGTAGAGACTCTAGCAAAGCGGTCGGTCCAACCATGATGCAGGTAGTATGGTACGCATATTATCCACCAGGAAGATCTTACACAGGTGAATTGTGTTCGATTCCTTTACCAATCTTTCCAGATTTTTAAAAATCTTCGTCTGATTTTTCTTCGTGGTTTCTTTTTTTGTGTGTCATTCTTCAGTTTGGGATCACATATTCCTTACAGCAATACAGGTGTTCCATATGCGATTTTTTTCACCACGTGGATGTAGTTTCTAACAGGCTTTTATGTTGCGTAGGATCATAAAAAGAGCATATCATTTCATGGGGTGTTACGTTTTTTGCGGAAAGGTGTATTTCATTTCTACAGCTTCCATTCTATTCTTATACTTCGGCGTTTCGTTGGGAAAGACGCCTTTTGATCTATCTATTCCTTGAGGAATCCGTTGGCTTTTTAACAATAAATTAAGAGGTATGCTTATTTGATGTATCTAAGATTTGTTCATCTATAACTTGTACGGTATGGCGTTTATCTTATAATATTCCTACTCCATCTAGATTATGGAGGTCCTCTTTTTTATATCTGTGCAATTTTTGAGGCAACATTTCCCGCGCAAAATCGTTCTTTTTAACAGTTCTCTTTGCGCAGCGCAACAAACTACAAGCCCAATCAGAGGGCAAGTAAACATGAGGATAGAACGCCCCAGGATAAAACCTTCAACTACATACTAAGACTTCTACGATAATACCTACAATAGTGCACAATGATATCTATTTTTATTTCAGGTGTACGGGCTTAGGCTTACGCCTGGCGGGGTTAGACGAAAGTCCGAACGGAAAGTGCTAGGATAAAGTGTTAGGATAGTGTTAGGATAGAGTAGCGGGGATTTCCCTTAATGGATTTTCCTTCTTTCTTCTCACCAGGTTCTGGAAGCTCACCATCCTCCCCAGCGTCGGTGGGTGTGTCTCCGTCTCCTGGCAACCAGCCCAGCGCTACCTACACGCCCTTGGTCAGCCCCTTGACGTCGCACCGCGAAGGCACGGCCACGACGACGCGCCCAGGACCGCCAGCCACAGACAACATGCCGTGTTACCAGGCCTCGTACGGCGGGTCCCCCACGGGGGCCACCACCGTCAACCGCGACTCCTACGACTCCTACTACGGCGAGAACACCGTGTACCAGCCCGACCACCTCCCGGGGGAGCACTACCACTCCCCGCCGATGGACTACAACGGCTCGGCGGACCCCGCCGCCATGCGGATGGAACAGATGGAGAGGATGGAGCGGATGGAGCACGCGGGGTACCACCAGGACTACAAGCCCCTGCCCAGCTTCGTGGACGTGTACGGCGAGACCAAACCCAGCTGTCTGTACCAGCCCAAGAACGGAGGGTCGAACATGCCCTACCAACACCCAGACGAGAACCCCTCCCCACACATGGACCACTATAAACCCTCCCCGCCCCCCCACCCCAACCTACTCGTCCCAGTACGACTACCCCACCAACACGCAAATGTTGCAAGGTACGGGGCCCATGTCACCGCACGGCGGCCACATGTTCTTCAAGCATTCCCCGCCCTCCACGCCGACCACCCCGTACCCTCCCATGATGTACGAGGGCGGCTTCCAGGGCATGCAGCACGAGTTCTACGGGCCGGGCATCGGCAGATATCCGCCGCCGCTCTACATGCGGCCCGGTCAACAGGTGGGTCACACCGTTAATTAACTATCTTTAGCTATACATTTGCTTTGAATTTTCAATAGACTTTCTTGTATTCATTTTTTTACATTTACTGAAGAGACAGTCGCACATACAATTGATGACAGAGAACATAACATGACAAAATTTCTTGCTTTTTATTAATGAAACATTACACCATTATCATACTGTTTGAAATAGACCCTAAATGCGTAAGCTATCGCACAAATAGACTACTTCAATAGGTGATTTACAAATGGCCCCTCTTAGAAAAATTAGTAATTTTCTCTTCTGTTGCTGTACAGCCCTTGAATCAGCTCTTTTTAGTAAGATGCGGGACTCGATCTATAACTGAAGACTGTCTCCACACAATACTCAGTAATGGATGATTTTCAAGCTCTAGAAAAACGTTATCTCGAAACGGTACTTGTGTTGTTTATATCTAACACGACTGCAGAAAATTAGAAAAAAAAAAGATCCAAAAAAATAGGTCGTTGACACGAGTTCTTTTTGATGAAAAGGCGCAAAATTGATTGGAAAGTAGGGTCTTTCTGGGTTTATTGTTTGGCTAAAAAGGCACTTGAGGGCTAATCTTCTCAACAGATTGACCAATAACGACGCAATTGTGGAGGGAATGTAACGTTCACTTGCTGCAGGCGGATGTAATCATGAAAATGATTGTAGAAAGCAGTCGATATCTGATGGAGTATTTTGTGTTGTTAACTGTTTATTAACTTTTTTCTCTCACGCATGCGCAGCTGCATCCACCGCCGGTGTCGTCATCAGGGTCGAGTTCAAAGGGCACCGGAGAAGGAACATGCGCAGTGTGTGGCGACAACGCAGCCTGTCAGCACTACGGGGTCCGCACATGCGAGGGCTGTAAAGGGTTTTTCAAGGTACCTTGGCTGTCTACAACGTTACTTAAACACTCAAAATTCAGCCATTATGTAGAAAGGAGTTCTTTTTATCCCCTCAATCACTCCTAGATTTGAGTTCTTTTGCAAAAACCGCCGTGTGAACAGATCTGGAGGTAAAACTTTGTTCCAACAAACTTTCACACAACAGAGACGGCGGGCGATATAGACTTCCCTGCTGACGTCACGTGTCCATATGGTCACGTGCCCTTAATGCCGGTGATTGGTCAGTTGAGGAAAACTGCTGTATGACAGTCGAAAATTCAATACGCTAACTTTCTGTGTGTTGGAACAACGTCTTAACTCTTAACTATGTTCATTTCCAACACAGATGAACTTTCACTGAATCTAATTTTTGTATTTTTTTGTTGTTCAACAGCGGACGGTTCAGAAAAACGCAAAGTACGTGTGTCTGGGAAACAAGAACTGTCCGGTGGACAAAAGAAGACGGAATCGTTGCCAATTCTGCCGCTTCCAGAAATGTCTGGCTGTCGGCATGGTGAAAGAAGGTGCGTACCACATTTTCTCCTCTAACAATGCACACATTTTTTACTCGGGAGGTCTCTGCTTCATTTCAAACCCCATCTCATCCATCATACAAAAGCCTTTGAACATGGTACATTCTGCTTTCTCTGCTAAACAATCAGCACTTAAGTTATGGGAAATGAGTTTGGAAGTTAAACACGTACCTCTGACAGTAGGCTAGCCCCCAGTTGTAGTGCTTGCTTTCAATGGCTACAGGAACCGAGATGGGCACTACCCTATACAGCATATGGTGTGGTTTTATAACAATTATGTTTTTTCCCGTTGTAGTTGTCCGCACGGACAGCCTGAAAGGTCGGCGGGGCCGCCTGCCCTCTAAGCCGAAGAGCCCGCAGGAACAGTCCCCTCCGTCCCCGCCCGTGAGCCTCATCACCGCCCTGGTGCGGGCTCACGTCGACTCCAGCCCGACCCCGCCCACACTGAACTACAACTTGGTTAGTACCTACACTGTGTTTTCTTTTTCCGTTCTATCTTACAAAGTTTAACCTCCATTCGGAAGCATTCACTAAAGCAAAAAAGCTTGTCACAAAATAAATCTAGATGAATAAGTGGAGATAAGTTTGTAGGTTTGTGTTAGATGTTGTAGCTACGAGATCAAATGAAAATGTGCATTCGCAAACTCCATCTTGCAGCTGAATTCCCATGGGATTGTTGTCAACATGTCAACAAAGAAAGTATACTAAGGACATGCTCTCTTTCGCATGTGCCCCATGGAGCAGTTCAAAATGCCAGGGGAGGAAGGAGAGAGCCCAAAGAGCGACACGGAGCGAGTCCAGCAGTTCTACGACCTGCTGTGTTCCTCCATCGAGGTCATCCGAACTTGGGCCGAGAAGATTCCGGGGTTTCCCGACCTCCTCAAGGAGGATCAAGAGCTGCTGTTCCAATCCGCGTGCTTGGAACTCTTCGTACTCAGGTTGGCCTACAGGTGAGACACAACGTTTTCTGTGATTGGATAGTTGAATTTGGACGGATTGCTGATTGGCTGATTGGCTGTTCGGTGTAATATAACCAGCTGCTGCCGCGCCGCGTGCCTGCGAAGCTGGTGTGTTACGCCGAATGGCGGTTATACCGGCTATATAGATACAGATACAGATACCAACAGGTGCAGTCTTTGCTGCGATTGGTTGAGATAAGTTTGAGAATGTTTTCTGATTGGCCAATTTGTGGTGGTATGATGACGCATTTGTAAACCCATACAGTCCACTTTCATTAAATTTCTAACCAAAAACGTTGATGTTTAAAGACATTTTGTTTAACGTTGTTGCTCTTTCACAAGGGTTCCACTGATAACGTTATTTTTACCCGCCCCCCTCCCCCTCAGGTCTGCTCCATCCGAAGAGCGGCTTGTGTTCTGTAACGGCGCCGTGCTCCACCAGCAGCAGTGCGTCAGGAGTTTCGGTGAGTGGATCAACTACATCATGGAGTTCTCCAAGTCTCTCCACGCCATGAACGTCGACATTTCCGCCTTCGCCTGCATGGCGGCGCTCGTGCTCATCGCAGGTAAGCTCACCACTTACAAACACAAAAGAAAAACAAAACAACAAAATAGAATAAAACCTGTTTGCATGGCTAGAAAGTGAGTTTTTCTGAAAAAACAAACATCGTAGCAACATTATATGTGCATACATCTTACAGGAACACGTCTATTTTTGGCGACACCTCAAGAGCGGTACCTGCATGTTTTAATCTACTCTGTAATTTCTTGTAGATGTCATGTGAACTTAACCTTGTAATATGACCTTGGACTTGACCTTGTCCCCAAAAGTAAACTTTGTTATTTTCTTTTTCTCTCACGCATGCGCAGAGCGCCACGGCCTGAAGGAGCCCGAGAAAGTGGAAGAACTGCAGAACAAGATCATCTCCTCCCTCCGCGACCACGTGACCTACAACGTGCATGCGCAGAACCGTCCGCACTACTTCTCCAAGTTGCTGGTCAAGCTGCCCGAACTGCGCACGCTCAGTGTGCAGGGCTTGCAACGCATCTTTTACTTGAAACTCGAGGATCTCTTGCCCACACCTCCGATGATTGACAACCTGTTTCTAGACACCCTACCATTCTAAAAGCTAAGGCGGGTAAGGGTCGGGGGGAAAAATGACCAACTCTTAAACATGCCCTCCTTCTTCTAGAATCAATTTCCACTTTTCATACGGCTAAAAATCTTCTGACCTAAAACTCACAGCAAGAATCTGATGCTTTGTCAGAGAAAGTCTATCATAAGTTTCCAACTTCTTATGGCTTTTGCTTTTCTAATCCTTTTTAACAGCTTGTTCTGTAGAATTTCTCATCCTTCCACATGAAATTTTGTTGCCTGTTGGATTCGTAGTCCAAGACGTTTGAAAAATTGCGTAGTCCTTTTTTAAAATCCTTTTTCTTTAAAAGGAAAATGCCTGAAATTCTTGCCGAAGTGATGCCCAACTATTTTATTAGTTCCACCTCCTACACCTAACTCTTATTTCATAGGCCCATGCGGACATGTGCAAAGGAGATATGACTGTATCAAACCTTATTTCTGTCCTCTTATTGGATTATATCAAGGATATAGACATTGGACTAAAATAAGCACAGCTCCGTTAATTTTGTATCGTTTAACGTAGGGTTAAACACAAGATGGACGGTACCAAAATGGATGAAAATAGGGGTTCATACAGTCAGTATCCACGGTGCTAACAAAGATATCATCTGATTTCTTGCCCTAATGACATTAATGTAGACGGAAAAATTAATATTTTTTGTTTAAGGAGGAATACCTAATTATTTTCTCAGGATGGGTTGGTGATGTTAACAGAACAAAAAAGCTCGTTTTGTTTCTATCAAACAGCTTAAAAGGACATCTAGACAGTTTAATAAAAAAAGGTATTATTACCTACCCATCCCCAGGAAATAATAGTACATCCCATATCCGTAAGAACTCATGCTGGTATCATGGGTGAAACGTTTTTTTATTGGTTAATATGATATTCAATTTTAGCTCGATAAAGTTGACTTTTAAAAAGTTTTAAGTATTTAGAACCCTGGCTAGCTTACCCATTCAGTATAATCTAGAGGTAGGGCTTATATACGGGAAGGTTTCAGATGGCATTTTGCAAGGAAACGCGATTTGTAGAAAACTTTATGACAATATTTTTATTTGATGAAGAAAAAGCAGACATGGTGTATTCTAAAGCTTGTTATATTTTGAGTTTTAAAAGAAAATTATGTTTGAAATATTCTATCGAGGCCTGTTGATAGACATGCTAAGATTTTGATTGAGAGGTAAAAGAAATACTTGGCTTTAACGCTTTTTTGTTCGCTCCGGAAGCTAATGTATAGTACAAAATGTGCACCACCGCACAGGTGCTTAGAATGGTATGTCATGATGACGTATTACACACATGTTGTTCTAAAGCCCTGGTAACCATGGTATTCTAGAACAGCATGTGTGTGCTACGTCATCAGTATGTACAGGTTAGGCTGTCCCATTCTAAGTACCATTGCGGGGGGTGCAGATTGAGTACTTTACACTAATATATGCTAACCCGTGTACAGAGAGGAATGTATATGTATTAAACTCGATGAGCTATTTATTTATATTTGGTGCCTTACAACAACAAAAGTTCATGCTGGTCAATCCAAAGCTAGCAGAGGTCTAACTTAACCGCTAAGATCGTTTGGTAAGGCTTGTGAGCTGTTCATGAGATGGAAACTGGTCAACAATTTGTTTGTTGTGTAAACAAACAACAAATGACTGGACAAGAACGAGAAGTGATGTTTTGTGTGTAGTTTTGAAAGAACCAAATGTTGTAAGAATCATTGAGGCTTTCGAGCCAAGTCGGACATCATGTTTGGGTTCCTTGAGACAAATATTCCCTTATTTGACTTTCTGGAATTTCTAAGTAGGTGTGAAATCAGATGATATAAAATTTGAAGTGTTGTGACCATCAGAAGTTTGCTTACCTACAGTAAAACTTGGTTACTGTGTGGTTCTAAAGTGTGGTGGCTTTCTTTGGTGTTGTGGGACCAAGTAATAAACCTTGAGGGAGCCTACACAGGCAGTGATTTCAACACTTGAACTGATCTAAATCCGAGGGATTCCATCCATATCCCAGGTGTATTACCCCAATATCGCACCTCCCCGAAAATCCTATTTAACAAAATGAAGGCGATGATTTTCGTAATTGTCTGCCCGAGCCACGGGTAGTGGACTTATCGATCGCCCGATCTAACTCGCTGCGCCCGGGGTTTCCGTGACATTTCGGCTCGCGCTCGGGCCCCCTCGAGGCCTATTTCCGGGGCGTACCCAGGCGGGAAGCGTCCTGGCCCGGCAAGAAATCGAAATTTCCAGTCAATACTTGCTAATAGGCCGCCCTTCTGGGTAGACAGCTCCCAAACTTGTTGATTTGTTGCAAAAGTATTGTTAGAAAATAAGCCCTCCTTGGTGGGTTTGCGGAAAATCCTGGACTGGACCCACGTCACACTACCAGACCAGGCTACCAAGCCCACTCCCTTGCATGGAGCAGTTTGTTACGATGCAATCCATACAAGATATTGAAACATTAATCAATTCCTTACAAGTAAAGGAAGACTGGCTAAAATCAAGAACTTATGATAGGAAATGTTTAAGCGACCCAAGCATGGTGTCCAAAAGAAGTGTTTATAATGTACCAAGGATGTTTTCCACAAAGAAGAAAACTACACGAAGCTCTTGTAAAGTGATGAATGTAACTCCCAAGTCCAAGTTGACTCTAATCTGTGTCGTCGGCGAAAAATATGTGCATAAATATTTGTCCCGTGTCTTGTGTCCTAGAGTAGGGAATTTTTACACGTTTGTACTTACTACCCAAGTTTATTGTAACACCATTGGACAAGACATAAGTGTGTATGTCGTCCACGGTGACGTCAACATCCGGGAACTCGGTGTGAGAACCCGTTACCATGGCGACCGTGTCGTGAGCCATTTTTTTACTGTTTCACATGTGTTCGTGCGAGAAGTCTATATCGTGCAGCAGTTTTCAGTGTAGTAAAACTTGTCAGAAAATGTGCAGTGAAAAACCATGTCACAATGCTAGCTATAGCGGTGTCCCTCATAAGTTTGTCTGTAAAACCATGGTTTCAACGTCTGTAGTTGCAAAAATATATATTTGAATTTTGAACTCAAGATGAATTCTGTTTTAAATATGTTTATGATGACTTCCACTTCAGTATTTCCCTAAAAAGCACTGTATGTAGTTGTGGTTTTTGGACTTTGATTCGAAAAAAAAAGCACTTGATGATCGTTATTGTTAGAGCTAGAGGGACATTGCCGTACCACAAGTGTATCACGTCATCACTTTCTGTGGATTATGATAAGTTTTCAAACGCTCTTGTCACACCCACGGTGCAATGACGTAGTTACTTCAGATGTTATGACGTATGTGTTGACATTTGGTGACGATGTTGTGTCAGTTTCTCTTCCGTTAGATCATTAGCATACGTTCTGTCTCACGAACCATGTTGGGAACATCTACGCATGCGTGTGAAACGTATACATGTCACGTGCCCGCAAACACACTTTTCACTATGTTGCTTTGTACCGACCTACTAATACTAAAGCCAAGCTTCAACATTTGTACATGAAATAGTGGATTTATGATATAAAGTTTTGTATGATGAATATTGCCACGGCTATGAATAAAGTTTGTAACATTATGAAGTGCTTTTCTCTTTTATTCTTGTCATGGTATTTAAGGGATAGCAAATGTTATTATCAATAATTAATCTATACTATCCAAATAGCCTTAATGCAAATATGAACTCAGTTCGCATTTAGATATTCAATGACATTCAATGACACTTGGAGTAGGGAATATTGGTATATGTACATGTGCATCTCAAATAATACAAAAACAAGTACAAACCACAGTTCCTATAAAGAGCAAAGAATACAAGCTGTCATGTTTAGATATGGGGGAGTAGTTGGGAAAAGTTTGCTTTCTCCAAACTAACCCATGAGTAACTTGCCTTTAGCAATCAATTGTTCAAGTTCTTCAAATACAGTACAACATGAATGTAGCATACAGCCATAGAAGCATGTATCTAGAATAGTTTGAAAATTTAAACCTGAAACATTAGGATGACGTTTGGTAAAGTGTGATTGAAAGAGAAGTCGCGCAAAGCGAGGAAGAAGAAATCACCAGCGGGGAGGACTGGAGGTTAAAACGCGCGTTGTCACAATTTCGTCTACGGCTCAAAAGCGACATCTAGCGATATACTGCAGCCATAGCAAGATGGACGCATAAAACATAATTTACACAATGTGAACTCTACGAAATGTCTAGTGTGTACATTGAAAATGTCTAAATAGAAGGCAGCAAGAACAACAAGAAGAAGAACATGAACAGCAACAATTGGCAAGACACTTACTGCTTTTCTGGAACTTTCTGAGGAAAGAATGGAATCAAGATTACTGAAAACACTTTCCTACTCGCGAATGACAACGGCTAAATTTGACTCATACCAGCTCAAATTCCACATTTTAAGAAGAGATTGGGTATTCATTATGTGCACAAACATAGAACCTCTTATTTCTGACTCAACTTAAACATGGAAAACACACATAAACAACAAAACAACAAGTAGTCGGACGACATTCATTTACGCACGTATGGCGGGCGATAATAACCTATGACCTTTCAGAAGAGTCCACTAGAAAAAGGGAAACGATAGTTTTCACATATCTATTCAATCTATTGTGCAAATTTATAGTACCTTTTTTAAGTAAAACTATTTAGAATATACTTTTGCCTGTATCGTTGTCTGTATATCCAATAAATTAGAATTTATCACAGTATTGTTTCTACCCTATTACAGAGTGTAACTTTCCAAGTCAATAAAGGTCACTAGGGGTCATGGAGGTTTTCATGATGCAATGTCAGCTGCTATCATGTCGTCCTGATCATTTTTAAGGTAAGATTACAACTTTTCACGACTTTTCCACCAACCAAAGATGCTTGGGTGAATCTGAAGGATTTCTATAGACTTCTTACGGCGAAGAGTTCAAAATGGCGATCGTATCTTGAGCTAGAAACAACATTTTTTAAAGTATAGGAAGGCGGGAATTTTTGTTTGAAAACATGCAACAAAACAATGACAAATTCCTATTTCTTCACAAAAAGTAGTTGAAATCTCTCACAATACCCGTCTACATACCGATATTACGTCACATAGATTTCTATTTTACGTTTCATATGTGTTTTAGTGCGTCGAAATATTATATTTTGTCTTAAAATAATTTAAAAAATTCTGAGCCTGTAACACACGTTACACACCTGGTGAGATTTCCACTTTCATTTTGTGACGTCATTACGTTGCCATGGTAACCACTGTTACTGTTGAATGGTCATTGTCAAACTTGTACTTGTTCCAACATCTTACATTGTGTAATATTATAATATTGATATAATATTTGTATTGGATGTTTTGTACCCATATGATATAATGTTATGACTAATTCCTACTTGCTGGCTGAAGATTTTGTTCTACTCTACTCTACTCTACTGTACTGTACTCTACTCTACTCTACTCTACGTATACTCTACTCTACTCTACTCTACTCTACTCTACTCTACTCTACTCTACTCTACTCTACTCTTCTTTACTCTGCTCTGCTCTGCTCTGCTCTACTCTACTCTACTCTACTCTACTCTAGTCTACTCTACTCTACTCTACTCTGCTATACTCTGCTATACTCTAGAATAATCATAGATTGTGGGACACTTTTGAACAATACTACACTTCCCATTGTTTGAAAGAAGACAATGCGATTACGAGCAATTGACCTTTCTTGGTATTCAATGACTGGTAGGCCAAAGGATGTTAGAAGATTTGATTTAAACCAGTATTTGAAATGGCAGATCCGATTATTGATGAACATGTAAATCAATGTTTTGCTTTTGCTTCTTTCCTACCACTGCTGCGTCACTGTTGCATCATCATGCTCCTAGAAAGACGATATAACACAACATTCAAATTCCCAGAACAATGCTTGAAAAAAAGCAATGGTTGTCAGACCACAGTGAGCCTTGGTGCAAGTCTTCTTCTAGCAACCTTAAGCCTTTTAAGTCTCCTAACCAACATATAGTGACATGACTGTAGATCGATGACTGTTACAGAAACAGAAACAGAACAATTTCGAAAAAGTATCTTCCAATGTAGCGAAAAACTCATTTCCCCCTACCACAAAATTAAGTAGCCTCAAACCTAAAATCCAGAATTTCCAGTATTTTGAAACCTGAGTAACTCCCCTGTAACCTGATCATGTCCTCTGCATATTGGGGCAACAAAGGTCATGCCAGGTCATGTACCACTCTATGTTTAGGAGAGGGACATTTCGAAAAGTTGCAAAACACATTTCATAAGTACTTGCCCAAAAACGGGCCCTTAATAGATTTTAGCAGCATACAAATGTCAGGAAGTTTTAATCCTATCCTCATTTTGCACTACAACGTTTTATATAAAAATTGACAATTGATAAGCATTTCTCAGGTGTCAATCTTTAGAATACATTAACCTAGTTTTTAGCACAGTTATTTGACCTTGTTAAGACAACAATACATTTCTGCAAGTCATCTGTGTTTAGAATTAGAGGACAGAATTATTTTCTCTTATTTATATATCTATATATATATATAGGTATATACTAGTAGATGTATAGATATATAGATGTATTTATTTATTGGTTTGGCTGTTTTGGACACACAGCCAGGGCTGCCCAACTAGCCTGAGGCTTAGTAGATATGTATAGATATGTGGCTCTCTCTATATATAGATATATATATTGAGAGAGGTTTGAAGAAAGTAGTAATTTTTGTATGAAGTATGTTGTGTTGTCATTGACAGGGCAAGCAGACAGTTGAACCATGACCAGTTTTTGGAGCCTGCGCCGCACGCTGCTTGCAGCAGGGGGCGCTGCGGGTACTGTCTACGCATTCTCAACGTACTCAAGAAGTAAGAGCAATAAAGTAAGTAACCTTACAAATGGTTCTTTAGTATACATGTACCTTCCTTGTCCATCTTGACGTAAAGATTACATGTAAGTTGCCTCTCATTGAAAGGATCGCAATAATTGCAGTATGGGTAATATGTAAGGGGGTGAAGTCTGCCATCACTGATTTCCTTGTTCTCAAAGTTGTATGAGAAAAAGGACTTAAATCTAGATGCTCTAAATTTTTACCTTGTAGTGCGCATGCCTAGTGGCACATAAGTCAGCAAGTTTCCTTGCTGTTTCAGTAGCAGGCCTAGGGTATATGTTTATAAGGAGGGGTTGCTAGTCCTTCCCCTTTTAACATGCTTGAGGCACCTCCTTGAGCAAGGGACCCCCATTTTATGTCCCTTCCGAAAGACGGGTCCAGTCCTAACTGAGATGCCCTTCCTCCTGGATTTGAACCGGGGTCTCCCAGTTGCCAACTAATCTTAACGGTGCACGCACCAGTTCTTCCGCGACAGTGGTCCATGGTAGTCCGCGACAAAAAAGGGACGAAAGGGTTTCGAGGGTCTGGGTTTGAGTTCACATTTCTCAAAATGTGCTTCGAACTGACATTAGATACTAACATGGCCGAAAAGCATATGAATTGGTGTGTTTTGGGTGGAAATTGCGTTTCGATCCGAGCCTTACTTCCGGATATCAATACGCGTTGAAGGTAAACTGCCCAGTCGACCCCGATTGACCTTTGTTGCGTTCTTTCGGCCGTGTTGCATTACCTCGCGCGTCGGGTTATTGTGAAAATCACAGTGGTAGGATTTTCTTTATAATGGGCTTGATTATACCTTGGAGTTTTCTCTTTCTGACACTAACAGTCATTTTCGTGTCAAAAAATTTTGTGATGTATTTAGTTCCACGGGAAAATGCCAAATTTTGCGCCTCATTTTTGACGGAAAAATACTTTTTCCCTCTTATATTTACTAACATTACAAAGGTTGAAGAAACCGAAACTCGGGTTTTCTTGTAGCTAGAGGGATAGCCTTCATTCCCATTCACAGTTGTTTTGGCTCAGAAGTATTTCCTGGAAGAGACAGTCGCTAGACTTAGGGGTGTGCAAACTCGAATTGAGACCCAAAATAAACTAGGGGGTGCCCCCTTTAAAGGAGATCTACTGGAAAAAATAGCAGCAAAGAAAGCCAACAAATTACATTTTCCCCATGAGAGTGTGTCCCCCGACCCAACCGTAGCGAAAAAATTATGATTTCGAGAGTTTTGATATGATTATACGATGTCATATAATTAGCTGATTTGCCCCCCTCCCCATGCCCCCCCCCCCTCGAACACGGCCATACAGACTTCAAAGTGGGTACGCTGAACATCAATGACGTAGAATTTACCCAAATATTGCTTTTTTGCATCGCCCTAACACTGGGGCACTGGAATATTGCATATTTACGTTTGATAGTGGCTTCTTCGTCAAGTAGGAGACGTTTTTCAATGAAAAAAGGCCCCGATGACGTCATTCTCGTACTTTCCTGCCCAATCCAGTGTCAAGTTCGCTGTCGCGCTAGTTTACAACATTCAGGCAAAAAAGTCATACAAATCAGAAGGTACATCCCTAGGCTTGTTAATCGCACCGAGACCGACACCAATCTGTAAGGCCTTTTCTCAGCAGATGCCCTTTTATGCCTTCATAGCTGTTAGAAGTGCAGCTCAGACCCCCACCCTAACCAAAGGTAACTCATTTAACTTCGTTTTTTTACAAAACAACATGGATCTAGGCCGCGGAAACACTTGGGCAAGAAGGCTAGGTCTATTCTCTATCAGTTAACGCCAAAAATAAGAACTTAAACGGCTAGCCGTAGAAGTACGGAACTTAAAACGGCACCGTTCTCACTTGAAAAGATAGGCTAGTGAAAGTCATTGTGACGTCATGAAGTCAACTACGTTCTAGGCGGTATGTAGCGTTTATTCCGGTCAGAAATAGAAGAAAAGTCTACTCTATCGCAAGTGCGCCCCACTGACATTCCTTTCAACGGCAAGACTTGTTCACTTAGCGTGAATTCACGGACAAAATCATCTTCAAGTGGAAGCTACCATTGTGACGTAATTGCGATTATGCGCCTTGAATGGTACCACCGCCCAGAGGGGCAAAATCAGCATTCCGACACGGCAACTTTCAACCACCTGTAACTCAAGAACGCAAAGTCGCAAACAAGTCAAACTTCGCATGCTGATAGGGGATACCTTGTTAAAGTCATATATGATATCAATTATGATTTGCATATATTAACGGTGCACGCACCAGTTCTTCCGCGACAGTGGTCCATGGTAGTCCGCGACAAAAAAGGGACGAAAGGGTTTCGAGGGTCTGGGTTTGAGTTCACATTTCTCAAAATGTGCTTCGAACTGACATTAGATACTAACATGGCCGAAAAGCGTATGAATTGGTGTGTTTTGGGTGGAAATTGCGTTTCGATCCGAGCCTTACTTCCGGATATCCATACGCGTTGAAGGTAAACTGCCCAGTCGACCCCGATTGACCTTTGTTGCGTTCTTTCGGCCGTGTTGCATTACCTCGCGCGTCGGGTTATTGTGAAAATCACAGTGGTAGGATTTTCTTTATAATGGGCTTGATTATACCTTGGAGTTTTCTCTTTCTGACACTAACAGTCATTTTCGTGTCAAAAAATTTTGTGATGTATTTAGTTCCACGGGAAAATGCCAAATTTTGCGCCTCATTTTTGACGGAAAAATACTTTTTCCCTCTTATATTTACTAACATTACAAAGGTTGAAGAAACCGAAACTCGGGTTTTCTTGTAGCTAGAGGGATAGCCTTCATTCCCATTCACAGTTGTTTTGGCTCAGAAGTATTTCGTGGAAGAGACGGTCGCTAGACTTAGGGGTGTGCAAACTCGAATTGAGACCCAAAATAAACTAGGGGGTGCCCCCTTAAATGTACCCCACAGAAACACAGAGTCCATGTTGTAGCAGCAGACACCCCTGCGCCTGTTCCCGGACCCCTGCCAATGCGGGCAGCGAACCTCCAGGCGCTACAGGAGACCGCGGAGTTCGACGTGCTGGTGATCGGGGGAGGGGCGACGGGGTGCGGGGTCGCGCTGGATGCAGTAACAAGAGGTACGCAAGGTTTAACCTTTTTAATGCTAAGTTCATATTTATCATTGGCCTTGCTTGACACTGAGAAGCTTTCTACTGGTCTCTGCATGTAGGAAGTAATAAAACCAAGTATCATGTAAAAATGTTTAGACAGATCATTTTACATTTCCGTTTGGAAAAACCCATCCACATTGCATCCATTAACTAAAAAACATTCTATTGCCAAAATTGCTTGTTTGTATTCCAGAGAATGTTGGCACTGTTAGTTACTGCAAATTTTGAAAATGCAAATCCTCTGGTTCCCACAGCTCACCCCCTCTCCCCCTCCCCCATTTTTGAATGCCCTGCTATAAACCTGCTATATATCAGGCTTAAAAACAGCACTCGTGGAGAGAGACGACTTCTCTGCGGGCACCAGCAGTCGCAGCACCAAACTGATCCACGGCGGGGTCAGGTACCTGCAGAAAGCCATCATGGGGCTGGACAAGGAACAGGTGAATAAATCTGCATACATTATGCTAATGAGGAGCTTCCTGAATGGTCTGGTATACCTGCCTGGTCCTTCCTAGACTACTTTCTGCACAAGACAAATGTGTAGCAGGTGAATAAATCTGCATACATTATGCTAATGAGGAGCCTGTTGGATAATTATACCTGTCTGGTCCTTCCTACGAAACACTTTTTTTATGGAAAGTGTGACATGTATTAAACACCTGTACAGTACAACCTGTGGCTTAGAATACATGTAACCGACTGGCTATGCTAGCAAACATGAGATTGAGAGGTCCAATTCTAGTATTTCTGGCTTGATGTGGTGTCCTTGGGAAAGGCACTTATCACAGTACTTTCCTTACTTCACCCAGGTGTAGAATAGGTGAAACTTTGATTTTGGAGGTACACAATGTCATGTAAAAGGTGGTGGGAGGAGAGGGATGGGCTCGCCTTCCGATACTGTGCCTTAGATAGACTCATTGGATTTAACAGCTACCCACTTCCCCTATGTAGCTTTACCTTACCTCTACTTACCTTCCAGTACAACCTAGTAAAGGAGGCCTTACACGAGCGAGCCAACCTGCTAGAGATCGCCCCACACCTGTCAGGGCCGCTCCCTATCATGTTACCTGTCTACAGGTAAGAACAAACCAGTGTTACTATGTCTTTTCTGAAATTATCTTTAGGCTTTATGATTGTATGGATGGCATCCTCTGGGCACACAAAAATGGATGAGCGTGCGAAGAAAGAAAAGTTGCCTTCATTATGAAGCAGGCTCTATGAAGTGATAAAATGTATTTTTTCTAAAGATTGTTCCCAATTTTGAAAAAATGTTTGATGAAACAAAAACTTTTCAATTTTCATTTACAGTATCAAATTTTGCTACACACTTCATAATAATCATACCTGTAGTCAGAATGTTTAAGGTGATGTTATATTGTTGAATTGTGAAGTCTTGACAGTGTTTAACCTTTGTTCTGCTGAGGTAGCCTTTTGCCACCAAATTTGTATTGTTTACAGGTAAGGCATTAGATAGAGGGTTAAACACATTGCTTATCATAACAGTCATCTTTTTCATTATTGAATATTGACCGCTGGTTCTTTCCAAGATGGTGGCAGCTCCCGTACTTCTGGGCAGGTATCAAGGCGTACGACCTCGTGGCGGGATCGCAGTGCGTGAAGTCCAGCTACTTGCTGACCAAGTCCCGCGCTCTGGAACTCTTCCCGATGTTGAAGAAAGACCGACTAGTGGGCGCCATCGTCTACTATGACGGTAAGGTGGTGTTTATTCTTTTTTTGCGACACCTCAGGGGTGGGTGCATAGTATTGGATTTGGTTTTTGTTTCTGTAAAATATTTTAAGGATATTATCCTTTGTACAAACTTTTTTCACTCAATTTCATCTATTGAAAAATGTCACTTAAGTAGCAAATCAGTAATCCTACTATACAAAGAATGTTTGTCATTTATTTGCAATTATGTATGCAGCCAGTATGGATTGACCAATCAGGAGCTCGCATTTGAAATTGATTATGAGGCAGTGATACCATTGGCAAGCCAACAGCTATAGTTTATATGGATTTTAATGATTGGTTAATAATGGCAATAATCCATGGCCGCCATACTTCCAGACTACTACAGGTATGCTATTTCTCCTGCAAAGTGTCTCCTGTCTATGTTTTACAACTGCTGATTACCCCAAGTGTGCAATGTAGATGGTCTCACATAGCAGTTGTATGCCCCAAAAATATTTTGAATCCTAACAAGTGTAAATCATTATAACCATGGGAAAGGCATGAATGAATGTGTTTTCCTCTAGGCCAGCACAATGACGCCCGTATGAACTTGGCCATCGCCCTGTCAGCGGCAAGACATGGAGCCGCAGTGGCGAACCACATGGAGGTCAAGTCTCTCACCAAGAGTACTGACGACAACGGGAAGGAAGTCATCTCCGGCGCGATCATGAAGGATACTCTAACTGGTGAGCTGTCTAAAAATGGTGGCACGGTGGCCTAAATGTGGTTAGGGTTATTGACTTAGAATCCAAAGGTTTGGGTTTTAATCGCAAGCAGGCCCCAATGTGATGATGAAGGATTGTCTAACTGGTGAGCCGTGGAACAAAATGGTGGCAAGGTGGCCTTGTGGTTAAGGGTGTCGACTTGGAATCCAAAGGTTTGGGTTTGAATCGCAAGCAGGCCCCAATGTGATTATGAAGGATACTCTAACTGGTGAGCTGTGGAACAAAATGGTTGCAAGGTGGCCTTGTGATTAAACGTGTTGATTCGGAATCAAAAGGTTATAGGTTTGAATCACAAGCAGGCCCTAATGTTGTACCTTTGGGAAAGGTACTTAATGCCTCTTTCCTCATGGTATACTGATTATGTAAAAAAAAACACTTGCAGACTCTTTAGGAATTGGAGCAATTGACCAACAGATATGTCTTTCACCTATTTGGATGCTACTGTAGGAACTAAAATTTGGGTACGTATCTGTACAATACAAAGGGTTTGTAGTTAACACCTGTATAGATGGACAGTGCACATCTTAGAACTGAACTGTCTGCTAACAGTCGCGTTCCTTGTCATTCTTTTACAGGAGAAGAGATTACAGTGAAGGCCAAGTGTGTCATCAACGCAACCGGTCCCTTCACGGACGGTGTCCGGCAAATGGACAATGCTCAGATCCCCAATATTTGCCAGCCCAGCGCAGGGGTCCATATTATACTTCCAGACTACTACAGGTATGCTATCTATGTATGGTATATTGATTTTAATGATTGGTCAATAATGGCCATAATCCATGGCAACCATACTTCCAGACTACTACAGGTATGCTATTTCTCCTGTAAAGTGTCTCCTGCCTATGTTTTATACAACTGCTGTGTGAGACCAATCCACCCTGTCCTCCCACATTACCAAGTATGCAATGTGGATGGTCTCACATAGCAGTTGTAAAATGTAGTAAACATAAACACTATGAAAACACACCTTTCGTTGATAGATTTATCATAGAAATTTTAATGCTCTAACATAGCAGATGTACAATTTACAAACTTACATTAGAATACCTTACTACGTCTTTCAACCCACAGAACATCTTTAACCTACCCTGTAAACTGTCATTTTTTTTAACCTTCTCCCTGCTGCCTAACTCTGTGACCAATAGGGAATTGGGTGTCAAACTGCTACTTCAGAGTGCTTAAGGTTAAAAGATACAACACAACACTAAATAATCATGAAAAAACTTGTTCTGCCCTCCGCAGCCCAGAGTCCATGGGTTTACTGGATCCTTCGACGAGTGACGGACGCGTAATCTTCTTCCTCCCGTGGGCGGGTCTGACGATCGCGGGCACCACCGACAGCCCGTGCGACGTTACCCACAATCCCACACCCACGGAGAAGGAGATTCAGTTCATCTTGAACGAGATCAAGAATTACCTCAGTCCGGATGTGTCAGGTAGGAAATACACAGCAAGTATTCAGAACATAATGCACATAATCATACTGTGATTAGCCTGCTATTTAAACCTATTGTAGCTGCCGAATTTTTTCCATTCTCTTTGGTCAAAGATGCATCAGAGTAACAGCCGTTGTCTGTGGACACAACTCTTCATCATTATGGCCACAACTATATGAATCTAAAAAGGAGATATTAATCTTAGATATGCAAACACAAACTTAAACACTTACATTCTGCATACATGTACATTGTATGAGCTGGAATACACTCACATTTCAGTGATTGTATAATACCATGAGTATTTTCAACACTCTACTAACACTTGACATCTTAATAGAAAAAATTCAAGACAAGTCTGAATTGTTACTGTTAGTATCTACTTCAGTGTAACTTCGAAATTGATCATCAAACAGTGGCTAACTTAACTATTAAAATCAACAAGGTTTTGTAGTTAGACTGAATGAGGTTGCAATGTCAAATTACTAGTAATGCACATATCAAAAACTCTGCTCTAATATTAACATGGAGACATAGAAACAACAATATTTTACACTGAAAACAGTACACAGTTCATGAATGCGACACTTCATTGTACTTTTTCAACAGTTTTACAAGGTATGAAATCTGCAAGCTTTTGCGTTGGTTAGTGTGGCAGTGGTATGTAGATTTTTTCAGAGCTTTGCGTTTTCTGCTTGGTGGCAGCATGCTTCAAAAGTCGGAGTTCGGGAAGTTTTTTTTGCAAATTTGGTGCATATTGGGAGTCACTGGTGTGCTAAGGTGCAAAGCTAGCCTGGAGGCCAGACCTCCAATCTCTAAAATATCTATCAATACAACTAGTATGATCCTGCATGCCCTCTTTTCTAAGCGTTCCAGTTTTGCAGAAGAATTTGCGGAAGTCAGTGTGGCGTCTGTGTAGCACAGTGGCAGAGCATCCGGCTATGAACCAATAAGACCCAGGTTCAATCCCCAGTGGAGTACCCAGACATGTCCAGACATGCACCCAGATGTTGTGCCCTTGGAAAAGGCACTTAACACACATTTCCCATGTCCTAAGCCCAGCAGTAGGGTTTGGGTTGGCGTTAGGAAGGGCATCCAGCCGTAAAAACTCTTGCTACAAAAAAGGACTTGCACTTAATGAGGAGTTCTGGGGCTTCCCCATCAATGTGCAAGCACGTCTAACCCCCAGATGATGGGGAACAAAAGACGTTAAATTGGATAGAGAGAGAGAGAGAGAGTTATGAATGCCATGCTGGCGCGGGTCTCTCGTACGTTGGAAAGACTGACTCAACAGTTCAAGTAACCTTATCGAGTCTTTTTTAAGTGAGGAGGGGAGACGTCCTCGCCGCGTGGAGCGGAATTCGCCCGCTGGTCTCGGACCCCAACTCCAAGAACACCCAGTCTATCTCCCGTAACCACGTGATCGAAGTCAGCCCTACCAACCTTGTGACCATTGCGGGTAGGTACATTTTTTCATTCTTCAGAAAACAATCAGCATTACGGCTTGCAGATAAGTTGAAACAATGGTAGACTGCATTGGCACCAAATGTTATAGGTAGATGCTCTTTTTTGGTGTAGCCATCTATGCTAGCCTGGTATCCAAACCTCTTATAGCTCCCGAGAGTCCTCTTATAGAGAGGACACTCGGGAGCTATAAGAGGTTTGGATATTATGTATATCTATGTAGCCACACAATAAATCAATAGTATGTTTGATTGGTTTTCCAATGGCCAACAGAACAACAAGACACAAGTTCCGTTGATACAGAGAGGATGATTATAAGGCCTCAGAGGTTGCATTTGTCCTTTTGGTTGGGGGTGTAAAGCCAGCAGTCCCACATACAGGGGAGCTTCATGTGTAAGCCTCAAGTGTCAAACCTCTGCTTGTAAAAGAAGCCAACACACTTATCGAGAAGAGTAGGACTGATCCAGTGTGCTTGACTGAAAGTACGAGCCATAGCAAAGCCCCATTGCGCTACAAGTGGTCTACTTAACAAAGCACCATGCTTCACCTCAATTGAGAATAACTGTTTTAACTTTACCTTTATAGGAGGGAAGTGGACGACCTACAGGTCGATGGCCTCTGACACAGTGGACAAGGCCATAGAGGTGTGTAGTCTGGAACCCAGACATAAGGAGTGTCAGACAGACGGGCTGATGTTGGAGGGAGGGGACGCCTACACACCCACCATGTTCATCAGACTGGTGCAGGATTTTGGGCTGGAGAACGAGGTAAGGAAGGGAGGAAAGAAGGAGTGAATGAATGAAAGAAGTGAAGGAATGAAAGGAGAAAGTGAAGGAATAAAAGGAGGAGGAAGTGAGTGTCATTGTTTTGATGGTCATTATCTTCTTTAGCACTTTATGTGACATTTATAATGGGTAAGATGAAACGGTTTTATTGGAAAACTTTCTTCCCATCTAAAACATACACTTTGCAGATACATTTGACTGAGAAGTTGAATAATTACTGAAGTCTCGTCAACATGACAGGTCGTTCGATGTACATGTAATATAACCAGCTGCTGCCGCGCCACGTGCCTGCGAAGCTGTTGTGTTACGCCGAAGGGCGGTTTTACCGTTTATATAGTATTACATAAAATGTGGACACAGATACAGAACTGAGAGGCTAACATATTAAGGAACATTACATTCTGAAACAGTCACTGTTTTTCTTGCCCAATGAAAACATGTCATGTACATGTATGCACTGGAACCATTTTTTCCAGGTTGCCCAGCACTTGGCCCACACGTATGGTGACAAAGCCTTTGAGGTGGCCAAGTTGGCCCAGATGACGGGGAAGCGCTGGCCTGTGGTGGGCAAGAGGCTTGTGGAGGACTTCCCCTACCTTGAGGCTGAGGTAAGACTACTGCAGTTTACAACTTAATTGTTAGATGGCTCTGCTGTACAGTCATCCACTGAGAAACACTCCCTCAGATGCACTTCACATGCTTAGGTCAACAGCAATTTGCCTCTAGGGTCTTACGTTAACATGCTATGACTGCAATGACGTCTTAGGACTTTTGATTAATGCGCAATCCATGTCTTTCCTAGGTTAAGTACGCAGCGAAGGAGTATGCGTGTACCGCCATTGACGTGATTGCCAGGCGGACAAGACTGGCGTTTCAGAATGTCCAGGCAGCGGAAACCGCTCTCCCAACAATTGTCAAGCTACTTGGACAGGAGCTGGGATGGAGCAAACAAAGATGCAAGGTATGAAAAAAGTAGGATTTTGGAAAATAGAAACTGAAGAACTAAGACTTAGATATTTTGAAAAAAAATTAAAGACCTGTAATAGCTTTTATCTGAGATATTGACATAGTAAAATACCTTCTCTATAAATCATGGCTGAAGGATATTCATATATATTTTTGTGATAGGTAAAGTTTTGAATATCTTTTGACAATATTTTTCCCATTTGAAAAGAAAGGCCAAAATATAGAAAAAAATTATCTTTCAAATGACATTGCAAAACATTTCAGTTCCTTTAATGACCACTTGAAAGGTACATGTAGTGCTTTCATTGTGGATCCCTTGAAGTTTTGAAAATTCGAAAAGTGACCAGTATTAACTGTCAATGTCTACTGGAGGAGGAAGAGGCGGCAAAAGAGTTCCTGTACATGTGCGTTTTGAAAGTTTTGAAAATTCAAAAAGAGACCAGTATTAACTGTCAATGTGTACAGGAGGAGGAGGCAGCAAAAGAGTTCCTGTACATGGAGATGGGTGTTTTGAAAGTTTTGTATGTTTTGTTGTAGAACTCTTTAGATTTTGAAAATTCAAAAAGTGACCAGTATCAACTGTCAATGTCTACAGGAGGAGGAGGAGGCAGCATAAGAGTTTCTGTACATGGAGATAGGAGTTTGTACATGGAGATACATGTAGGAGTTTTGAAAGGTTTGAAAATTCAAAAAGTGACCAGTATTAACTGTCAATGTCTACAGGAGGAGGAAGAGGCAGCAAAAGAGTTCCTGTACATGGAGATGGGTGGTAAGGCTCATCTGGACGTACGCGCTCAGACCACACCCGACACAAACCTACCGGTCGCCGACATCGAACGCTACACCAAACGTTTCAACAAGGTCGCTGGGGCAAAGGGGTTCATCACTCATGTGGACCTGGGAAATATCATCCAGGTTTGTCCAGAAGAACAAGAGAGAATTTTTTGATTTATCTTCTTAAATTGTCTTAATAAGGAACACAAGAGAATTCAAGAATTTTATTATAGTGATAGCTTGTTTTAGAACTCCTTGTTTTTCTTATTAGTGTTCTGTCATTTAAGATTAGAAAGTTTAACATATTCTTGTATCTTCTTACATAACAGAATCGTCTTTCTTAAACTTTATAGACAAGAAAAACAAGAACATCAATGAATTTTCCCATAAGATTAAACAAGAACATGTACACAACATCACACTACATGTATATCTAAACAGTATCGTACGATATCATGATATACATGTAGTACAATATAAAGTCAATCTACAGTTACATAAGATATGGTGTACTCTACTGGCATCATGATAATAGCCTGAACACGATTTGTTTGTAATAATTAATGGCAGAAAAAAACATGTCTCATATACATGTACAGTATGTGATGTTATCTTTCTCCTTATACCTGTAATGTTAAATGTTATACATAGAGTCTAGAGAAGGTCAAAAAGGTTCCAAGTTTTTCTGAAACACCCTGTATGTCTCTGTTTCTGACAGAATCTTGGCATTGATGTCTCTGATGACCAACTCCACGACATGCTGGAAGAGGTCGACACCAACCGGAACGGACAGGTCGAACTGGACGAGTTCTTACAGGTCAGTAGCCAATCAGAACGCTTCATTTTCCAATCATGTGACCAGTGGTAACCAATCAGACTTATAATGTTTTTTGGCGTGTCTTATTTCCTGGATGTCTAACCTTCATCAGTTAATCAGACTGTGGCATTCAATTGCAATTTGATAAAGGCTGGAGTAAAGTATATGTGTTTTTATACAAAATATAGATAACTATATCTAGTATACTGTTATGATACATATATAACATGTGTGTATTTTTCTATGGCAAACAGTTCTACAGTGTAGATTGTATCATGAAAAATGATGGCTTATATATACTAGTAGTGTGAGTATCTCTTCAAAATGAGGAAATTTGCATATTTCAAGACTTCATGTCTTGTAAAATATTATGAAACTCATTTTCTATATTGGTCCCCACATGCTTTTTGATGTGTGTATTACTTGGTGGTTGGGATTTATACTGATAACTTCTGACTGGAAATATATTCATCGCTTGTGCTTTCATGTCTTTTTGCACTAGTTAATTCTAACATTCCACAGAAAGTTGTGTTGCATTTTAGGTAGAGAATAGATATGGCTAATGTGTGAAAATCCATAGAAAATGCTCGTGCAATACAAAATGATGTACACCAAATCAATAACATTTTTTCTCCCCACTCAACAATAGTCTTTTTTCTCTATCAAAATATATACTACTACACATGTGTATGCTTAAAACATCATTATCAGATGATATGTCTGACCTAGATTTTTTATCGTTTGTATACGGATTTGAATGAAATGACAGTTAATCTGTAGTTATAAATATTGCACACATAAAATAAGCTGTAAGTCCAACCAAGGTCTGACCTAGATTTTTGAAATGTTCGAATGCTTTTGAAGTGTGAATGTGTATAGTCTAACTTTAGCATCTTTGAAAAATGCACTGTGTACTAACCCCAATGCTTTTGAAAAATGTATTGTACTGAGTAACTCAGTGCTTTTGAAAAGTTCACTGTGTAGTGAATAATTCCAATGCTTTTGTGTTGTTGAGTAACTCCAATGCTTTAAAAGAAATGCACTTTATTGTTGAGTAACTGCAATGCATTTGAAAAATGCACTGTATACTGATCATGAGTGACTCCAATGCTTTTGAAAAATGCTCTTTATTGTTGAGTAACTCCAATGCTTTTGAAAAATGCACTAACTTCAATGGTTCTGAAAAATGCACTGTGTATTGATCATGAGTGACTCCAATGCTTTTGAAAAATGTGCTGTATACTGATCATGAGTGACTCCAATGCCTTTGAAAAATGCACAACGCCCCAGTTGATGAACGCAGCGCATTTGGGGTACGTCACTCTCTCCCGGCTGGATCGCATCATGGCGCTTACGGACAATATGGTGGAGAAGAAGGCGATCCCAACGCATCGCAGTGGGGGCGGGGTCTGATCGTACATGGCCTTTAAAATGCTAACGAAGAAAGGTGTCTTTTTTTTGCTACAAAAATGTGAAAGTACCGTGCCTGTATGCATGCTGTTCATCCTGCAAACTTCTTAATTATCAGCACTTCTACCATAATGATTAATCCTTACATGAATGTCTCTAACTTGAGCCTATTTTCTGTACTTTTTCTTTCTGACTTTAACGTACAAAACTTAACAGCCCAAAAATGATAATCAAATTCAATTTTGAATCTTCTACTATTGCTTTTTTTTTATTAGAAGTTCTTATCAAAAAGATGTTGAGCCAAAAGGCTACTTCAGCAGTGGGAAAGTTAAAGAAGACTAATAATATTTAGAACAGCAAACAATAAAAGTATTCAGAACTTCCAGCCGTGATATAGTAGTATAGTTCTAGAGTAGGTAAGTCCTGTTGTACCTAAAAAAAATTATTTGATATTACTTCCTGACAGCCATTGATAAAACACATGCATTCTATTTCCATTCATGCATCTTTTACATAAAACTCTTTATGGAACACCTATCTATTTTCAATGTCCTGTGCTAGCTTACTGCCTCTTTGACTGCTTGATTCATAAGGGTATTTAGTGTAAATAGTTGGAGAAATGCTTTTCGAGGTTCAGCTTTTGGTTCATACCACTTGCAATCATTGGTAAAACCATCATAAATGTTGGCATAACCCAAAAGGCGTAAGAAGGTTTGTTTTGATGCAGTGTAGTTCTTTGAAACTTTGATGTATCCTGGTTTCAGGGTGATACATGCACAAATGAGCTTTCAAAAGAGTTGGTGTGACAACCAGTTGTTTTTGACAATTGGATCATTTTGCTAGCCCTGATTCCTAGCTTTCCTAAAACATATTCTCTTTTATCATATCCTAAATTCAAGCGTACTAAGTAATAACAGTCTCTATTAGTTCCCTTTTCTGTGTGTCACTCTGCCTTGTACTTGTAATACTATTATGGGTGACATTTCTGTTTTTAACTTGTTGTAGTTTCTCTCAATCTATTGCAGTCTTCTCATACAGCTACTATCATCACAAAGTAGCTTTGTACTTTTGTGTGTGTGTTTCTGTGGCTGTGTTCAATATTACCTTAACCTGCATGCTAGAACATATAAAGAGCTTAGTGTATAAACAAGTTATAAACATCCTACAGTTCTAAGTGTGCATATGCAGCCATGATGCATTGTGGTCTAGGTCAGAGGTCAATATCCCATTGCTGGTAAACAATCCAGACTAGATATTTTGCAACGTTTTGCTGGCATACAGAAGGCTACACTCGTTTTTCATCGTGTAAACCCTCTGTTGTACTGCAGAACTTCTAGACATTGTTTACTGATGAAAGATCTTGAACTTTGACCTAGACTACAATGCATCACAGCTGCACATGTGCACTCAGAACTATGAGGTGGCTTACTACTGGAAATTTTGTAGAATCAAATCCAGATTCATATATGACAAAAAAATATGAGAAATCAAATTCAAAAACCATAATTTTTTGACAGATGTTTTTTCTTTACAACATGAGTGTTCACTATCTCTGATGTCTTACCTGTTGTTCTGCCCCCCTCCCCACCTCAGATGATGAGTTCGGTAAGAGCAGGAGTGATGAGTACCAGTCGTCTGGACAGAATCATGAAACTGGCAGAAATCGTTGAAGACCCGGAGAACCCCATGAAGAAATCAGAAGATATCAAGGAAGGTCGTGTCTGGTATTAGACCAGCTCGGAACAAGGATTTTTAAAACAGGTGAAGGAACTGGTGGAGGGAGTATACAGCATACTTTTTGTTCTGTTTTTTTCTTCTTCTTCTTCAGTGCAATCTCTGTTTTACATGTAGACAGGACCACTCGGTTGCAAAAAAAAGGAAAGAGTATATCATCTTTATTACTGACCAAATACTAACTAGATGTCAAAGGGCATAGTTCATTTACCTGATGACCCCACCCAGGTAGTCATCACCCCTGGAATGACATCAGTACTTTTTTTAGAAATAAGCATATTGATTTATTTTTTTGTGGTGACCATTATATTAACACATAGCTTTATTTTTTGTTTCCGGAGGTTTAAAGGAAATTTTTGTGTTACCCTTAGGTATTCTATATATCTTTTTTGTAACAAATATGCATGATGCCGTGTCAAGCTACATTTTGTATGCATTTTCAAACAGTTTAAGAGGGACCGAATGAATTTGGTTTATTTATACATGCCGAGAAAGCTACAATATTTGTTACACCTTTGTACACTTCCCTAAGAAAGGTTGCAGGTTTTTAATGGTGAAGTGGTTGTTCAATGTTTTCTATGCAGTTCAGGAGGATATGTGGGCTGTTTTTCTTTCCTACACCCCATTTGGGCTTGAATATGTAGAAAATACTACATTTCCTGTTGTTTGCTTGAAGGATTGCAAAACAATCTCTCTATATATAATATATATAGTATAGGTACGCATGAGCACTTGTAGCTTTGATAGAATTGTAAGTTTTCATCACCTGTGCAGTATCAAATTATGCACATACAACTAGTAAAGTCGGGATTTGTTTTTGTAAAGTCTGCATCTTTACCATTATTAGAGGCACGTTTTGCGCTTGCTAATGTTGCAGTTATTTATATAAGGGAAGCAGTGTTGTGTGTATGAACGCCTTTTAGCAATAGGCACTGTAATGTCGGGAAGTCCCAGACCTGTAGGTCAACTGGTTCCAATTGGTAACTTGGAAACCCGGTTCAAATCCTGGGGTCGGGACATCTCGGTTGGAGCTGCACCCTTCTTTAGGAAGGGACACAAATGGTGGTCCCATGTTCAAGGAGGTGCCTTGGGCATGTTACAGGGGAAGGACTAGCAACCCATCCCTGTAAAAATCAACCCTACTACTGAAACAGCAAGGAAACTTGCTGCCCTATGTGCCACTAGGCGCTGCATGGGTCTCAACAAACGGACAAAGTGTTATGTCAGGTTGAATGATTTCCCATGGCATTATATGAATGTTGTTCAGCACCAAGGACAGAAGTGTTGCTACAAATGCCATTCAACTAAACACATAGCAAATAAGAAAATGGCCACCATTCAACAGCATGAATAGTAACCAATATGAAGGTCATTGTGCTTTGAGGAAAGTGGAAAAGTAAACTGTTCAGAATAACATTATATTCAGCACCAGGGACAGTCCCAAAGCATCTGATGAAGATTATATAAACATATCTACCCAAGACAACATTATATAAACATACATGTATCTACCCAAGACAACAAGACTGAATAGTTTGGCAGCTGTTTTATATGTAACAATAGACCACTTTTCTAGGCTAGTTAATCCACTTTGATATGCATGCTGCATGTTACTACCTAGCACTTGCTGCTAGGTAGCCAAACAAGGAAGCAAGAAAACTAGCATCAGTCTTGCATTAGTCTAGTAGTGAGGCTAATATAAGAAAAACACATACACCTCATGATACAACAGTGAATAATGAATGAACACCTTTATTGCACATTGTTGCTACACTGGGCTGATCACAGGTAACAATAAAGCTTGTTCAAAGTTGATAAATACAAGGTACACTCGCTAACATTATAACATAACGAATATACTTAGTATTTAGAGTATGAAATATCATATACATGTACAAATGGCAGACCTTCGAATGTGTGTATTAAAAGGAAATCTATATCAGAACGACCGAAGTATATAGATCTAGTAGCTTTCTTACATTTGCTGGATATGTTAGATTGAAAGCTACATGCACTATACACTTTGGTACTCATTTCATCACGTTTACAACGATTGGCTAGCTATTATGTTAAATGCACTGCTACAGAGATTTATTAATGGTGTTGTTGTACGTGCAACAATGGTACATGTATTGCATGTGTACCATACGCGGCACCAACGCAAAATGTCTTTGATGTTTCAAATTGAATCTAGCTTTTAAATTTTATGAATTATTGAAAAAAATATATTATGAGAAAGGTGCAATAGCCTTCGGTTGGAAAAAAGTCGTGGTCACCAATGTCTTTAAGGACCTTTTTGTACCTATATATGTACCTTTTACACAGTTCTTATAGTATTTGGTACTGGTTTCAAGGTGGTGGTGTTCTGTACGTTACTTGTCATTAATTGAAGAAAGGGCATTTTCATTTTGTCATTCTGCACGTTTTATGGTTTATATATCATGCTTACCCGCTTTGAAGTACGCCGCTTTTGAAAATTATGTTTCATTTGCGGTAATAAAAGCATTCTACAGACGTTATTTGGAGATTTTCGCGTCGGTCTCGTATTGTGTTAAGGACGTAATCCACTCCTGTTCCTATCACTTGGCACATAAAAGGAATTTGATTGTTCTGGATCAAGTTGATCTGTAATTTCCACCCACAGAAAACATGGACTTACCTATCCGAAAATAATTTCATCAGGCTGGTAGAACATAGGATATTAGAGGTTCTTTTTTTCACAACCGGTAAATCTCACCTGCTGACGTTTCGGTGTCTGTCAGACACTTTCCTCAGAGCTTCTGACTGGAGTACTGCTTCTCACCGCTATAAGTAGCCGAAGTAGGTGGCGCTTTTGCAGTGAGAACACTGTCTCAAACGTGGCTAAGTTTGTATCCCCCCTAAGGAGGCCGTCTGGATAAGGAAGTCAACACCAGTGATGAACCGGGACGAGGGGGGATACAAACATTTGGGACAGTTGCATAAGTTGCAGAAAGTCTAAGTCTCTGTTCCATCAACATAGATGGCTCTGCATTAAGGGTACTGCAATATAACTATTCCTACTAAAACTCGTAATTAGGACAGTATTTGACCTTTCAACCCAAAATCAAATTTACCGTTGGCGATTCTTTGTTTTCCACCAGTCCTGGTACAATGTGGAGCGATCAAACCCCCAAACTCATTTTTCGGTGAAAAGTATTTTCCGATCCGGTCAAAAATTATGTGCGCGCACTTTCACGTAGAATTAAAGATCCATCATCTAATATCTATAGTTCAGGCACAAAAAATAGTTACCGAAATAGAAAATCCAATTACAAAAGAAAGCCCTAACAGTGAGATTTTCCCAATAACCTGCCGCGCGAAGCATGGAATCCCGTCCACATACGCTTGTACTGAACGTACATGTATCTAATGCCAATCTGGTGCAATGCGGGGCCGGAGACGTCGCATTTAAAACAGAAGCATTCTTGGAGGTAACGTTTAAGGCTAGATCAATTTTCGTCAAAACACTTCACTTTTTGCGCTTTTCAGCCACGGTATTTCAATGTCATTTCGCACAGATTATGAGCGATGTGAACTCAAATCTGGATCCTCGAAACCCTTTCATCACATGTTTACTATCACATGTTAACCCCATATCGATCGGTCGCGGAAAAACTGGGATTTGCATTGGTCATTAACATCAGCCAGCCAGACAGATTGACTCGGAACACGTCACGTTTCCATGACTACGGATATCCGGATGCGTCATGACATGTCAAGCCTTATGGAAAATCGTCTTTAGACAACAGACAGGCCAGCGCTAGAAAAGTGAAGGCGCGAGAGCAACTGCCGAAGGGGACGCAGTCAGTTTTCAAGGTCCACCCTTCGAATTCTCTGCCCGACCTATGGCTCTGACAAGAACCAGACACATGACGGGACAGCATTGACAAGACACTCTAGAAAGTACAGAATAGCCTCAGTTACCATCAACACACTGCGATACCATCGTTGACTGGCGTATCTGGTGGTGAGTGTGTTTGATTTAGCGGCAGACCTTTCTCCTGTGTCTTCCATACACAGCTCTAAGATGACGACCTTGCTGTCTATCAGACTGACAATTTTCATGTTGTTGTTTCTTATCTGGAAAGTTACAGGACAAAACGCCACCTGCCCCAAAAAAAGTGTTTGTTTAAAGCCCTTCTTTTCATGCCTTACTTACTACAGTCGTAGTGATCTTCTTCATTCTATCCCTTCGCCACTGCCGTCAAATCTGGTAAGAGTAAGTGTAGTGTATCAGAACATCACTAGCATTAAGGTAGGAGATTTTCCGGTTTTAGAATCTCTGCGGAGCCTGCATATAAAGAATTCTGGTGTTGTCAGCATTCAGCCACGTTCATTCATGGACTTGTTGTGTCTCGTGGAACTAATACTAAGTGGTAACAATATCAGAAAACTGGAGCCACATACGTTTAAGGGACTGCATAATCTGATGACATTAGACTTGCATAAAAACAAGATATATCATGTTGACCAGGCAGCGTTTGCTGGGCTACCTCAGTTAAAAATCTTGGCTTTGAATAATAACTGTCTTTATAGCATTCCACGAAGTATTGCATTGCTCAAATCACTTAGACATTTGAGTTTTCTAAACAATATCAAAACATCCCCAATAGGTGTAGAAGAACTGAAACGCCTATCTGTTTTGGAAATGGGTATAAACAAGATAGGATGTGATTGTAGAGAGCGAGAAGTCAAGAAATGGCTTCTTGGATGTTCACGCACATTACAATGGCGTGTCGTATGTGTTGATGAAGTTACTCGGCAGATGAAGACACTCAAAGATATTCCATGGACTGATCTGACATGTCCAGCGCCTGAAGTGTCTGTTGTATTACACAATCAAGGAAAAAATGTCACAGGGAACGTTTCGGCCATCTGTCAGACAAACTGTGAAGAAAGTCTCACATTCTCGTGGATTCTACCGAGTGGTGAGCACAGCTCTTCAAATTACAAGTACTCAACAAACTACACTCATATGAGAACGATGTCATGTAAAGGGTCGGATGTGAAAATATCGGAGTCAAAGAGTATGTGCTACTCAGTGTTGAACATCCCAGTAGCTGACAACACCACAGCAGGCAACTATACTTGCAGAGTGGCGACTAATTATACGAGACCCGCGACAGCATCCGCTGTGTTAACAATCAGTAATGGTACTACACTAGTACTGTCAGACAACGTGGTAGTAAATATTGACAAAAGTACTGTTAAAACAACAACAGCTATGTACTTTATATTGCTACACGAGGAAAATAATTGGAATGGGCCCGGACTGTCTGCTGAACTGATCATCTGTACAGGACTGGTTACCATCTTCTGTTGTTGTTTTATATTTGGATTAGCCATTTGTGTCATCAAAAGTAGATCAGTATCGAAGGAAGATGGTGAAGAAAGTGACACTATGGAAGGGCACGAGGAGAACGACGACCAGTTCACGGACATAGATGGAGATATGACTAGACACTATGAAAACGACGACCTATTCACGGACATAGATGGAGATATGGCTAGACACTATGAAAATGACGATCAGTTCACGGACATAGATGGGGATATGGCTAGACACTATGAAAATGACGACCAGTTCACGGACATAGATGGAGATATGGCTAGACACTATGAAAATGACGACCAGTTCACGGACATAGATGGAGATATGGCTAGACACTACGAAAACGACGACCAGTTCACGGACATAGATGGAGATATGGCTAGACACTATGAAAATGACGACCAGTTCACGGACATAGATGGAGATATGGCTAGACACTACGAAAACGACGACCAGTTCACGGACATAAATGGAGATATGGCTAGACACTACGAAAACGACGACCAGTTCACGGACATAGATGGAGATATGGCTAGACACTATGAAAATGACGACCAGTTCACGGACATAGATGGAGATATGGCTAGACACTATGAAAATGACGACCAGTTCTTGGACGCAAGTGCAGATATGACTAGACTATACGAAAACGACGACCAGTTCAAGGACATAGATGGAGATATGGCAAAACATTATGAAAACGACGACCAGTTTCCAGACGAAGAGAGGGCATTTGAAGGACAATATGGCAATGGAATCAATGTAGAATCTGCCTTTAAAACAGGTCAAGCGTATGATGTATCTGATGCAATACAAGAAATAGCACTACCCTTATACAACTCCAACAGTGTTGAAGAACAGCAAGAACCGATAGATCAAGTAGATGAACAAGCAACAGACAACAACCTTGCACACGAATACGTGACGTTTCCTGACAGTCAAAAGACTACAGGGGAACAACAAGGTGCGGTACCCAAGGAATGTGACGTCATGGTTTCCTCTGACACAGAAACAGACGACGTGTCGGACCACGGGCAGGTGACATTTCCCAGTACCCCCAATACATGCGAAAAGGACATAAAAACTAGACATGAGGAGCCAAACAAAGCAGTGGGCGAAGGAAAGTAAACAAAGTTGCAAGTTCAGTTGCTCCCCTCATATATAAATGAAAATGTTCGTGGACGACTTTGTGGCATCTAAATTTTGTTGAAATGATCTTTGAGACTTAAATTTCCTGGTTGGTCAGAACGTGTACTTTAATCTTTTTCAGAAAAAACGTGCAAGTAACTTTTTTTTTCTATACAAGAACTTTATTGCGCGACAATTGTACACGGTACAAAATATGAGTATCAGGTATTGAAGGACACTTACATGACGCCTACATTTACAATCGAGGACATCACCATAGTGATGCTTCCGTCAGCAGACTAATTTGTGCGCGCTCTAGTTTCTAGCGTTAGTACGTGAGAAAATGTCTCCTATACATAGAACGTGTAAAGGTAATAGAAACACTCAATAGGCTTGGTTTTCTTTTACAACACAATCTCATTATATCCATAGAGCATGCCAAGCTGATGAGAATACTCTTAAAACAATAGGACATCTTTTAGAAAGAAGACTCTTTTTATATACACGATTCAACTAATACATTGGAATTACTTCTAAGAATGATTAGTGTAGCTGCAAGATGTTACCTCATTTTTTTTGGCTAATTTTTTGGATCATTTTTGTGCGTCAGTCAACTTACTTAGTCTGTACATAGATGTAATAGCTGTTGACATAATTTTTTCTGTAAATTTTAAGTTGTTTTCATGTTCAAGAAGAATACCTACTTACAAACTGTATGTTTAAGCTATTGAATAAATAAAGTATCCAAGGTCCTAAGATGATATGGGGCGGAATGATGTTATCAGGTCAATTCGTTGCTCTTTGTCTTTTATAATGGTTTATTGTCAACATTGTCACTTGTCTAACAACTTGCAGCCATATATCAGTATATGGCTGAATGGGCGAACGGACATCACAACAAATAATGCAGTAAGCACGTTAACATTGCGCAATACTGATACATTAAAATAACATAAGTGAAAATACGTTAACATTTAGAATTTAAAATCAGTTGAAAGCTACTATTGCACTAGGAGTGATCGTGCTAAGGTTTTGAGAAGAACTCATCGGGCGGGCGAAGGTCACAGAGCACAGACTACATTCATATGCAGGTGTGCATATTTTCTAGTCTTTCTGTACGACCAGACCCTGTTACAAGGTAATTATTACATAAACATAATGAAAACAGTGCAATAAAATAATGTATCAAAGGAAATGTTGGCTGGTTGTACGCGTGGAGGCCATTATATTATAATGCTAGTGTCGAGTAAATACTGATGTTATCATAATCATCATGAATGCTGTGCTAAACAGTAGAGTTGACGAACATTTCTTCGCCATCGTTTTCGGCAATCTGGAAGAGAACACAGACACCATTCGTAAATAGTTTCATCAGGTTGGGTCTTCGTCCTTTCACGTTCAGCAAAGGACGTCTATGAAATGATCTGACTTCCGTATGATGATTCAGTTGACCATAACTGCCAATTACGTGCAATGAGTGTACTGATTACTAGACTTTTAATAGGAATGATTATATTGCAGTAACATTTTCCCTTTTTAAATAGAAACCAACGAACTCCCCTGTTGTTGCCAGAAATAGGAACGGGAGAAATTAATTGCTTTACACAATTCGAGACTGACGCGAAATCAATCCGAATGAATAAGTCTGGCAAATACCAATGCCAGACTAATTGAATTCGAACACGTCACGTTTCAATTAGTTTGAATGCAGACAAATACCTTAAAGCCACTTAAAGACCCGGTGAGCCTCGGGGAAAAGCGCATTTACACAGAGAGGCCAGCAAATGTAGATGGTGGGGAGGTGATAGGAAGTTCCGAAGGGGACGCAGTCGGTTTTCGTGGTCCAACTCTCTTCTGCCTGGTCCCGTGCTGACTACAACTACGCACACGAAGGTACAAACTCGACAGTCCAAAAGTTGCAGAATAGCCTCAGTGACCATCAGCATACTGCGATACCATCGTTGATTGACGTATCTGGTGGTGAGTGTGTTTGATTTAGCGGCAGACCTTTCTCCTGTGCCTTCCATACACAGCTCTAAGATGACGACCTTGCCGTCTATCAGACTGACAATTCTTATGTTGTTGTTTCTTATCTGGAAAGTTACAGGACAAAACGCCACCTGCCCCAAACAATTAGGGTGTTCAAAGCCCTTCTTTTCATGCCTTACTCACCACTCACTACTTGCTCACAGCCGTAGCGATCTTCTTCATTCTATCCCTTCGCCACTGCCGTCAAATCTGGCAAGACTGGCTATAGGGTATCAAAACATCACTAGCATCAAGGTGGGGGATTTTCCGGTTTTAGAATCTCTAGGTACCTTCCGTTTAGAGAATTCTGGTTTAGTCAGCGTTCAGCCAGGTTCGTTTAAAACCTTGCCTTGTCTCATGGAACTAAACCTCGCTGGGAACAATATAAGAAAACTGGAGGCAGATGCGTTTCAGGGACTGATTAAGCTTGATGTCTTGGATTTGACTAGAAACAAGATACATTTGGTTCACAAATTCGCGTTTGCTGGGCTACCTCAGTTGAAAGTCTTGGTTTTGAATAACAACTGCCTTTCTAGCATTCCACAAAGTATTGCATTGCTCAAATCGCTTAGACATTTGAGTTTTCTAAACAATATCAAAACATCCCCGATACGTGTAAAAGAACTGAAACGTCTATCTGTTTTGGAAATGGGTATAAACAAGATAGGATGTGATTGTAGAGAGCGAGAAGTCAAGAAATGGCTTCTTGAATGTTCACGCACATTACAATGGCGTGTCGTTTGTATTGATGAAGTTACTCGGCAGATGAAGACACTCAAAGATATTCCATGGACTGATCTGACATGTCCAGCACCTGAAGTGTCTGTTGTATTAAACAATGAAGGCAAAAATGTCACAGGGAACGTTTCGGCCATCTGTCAGACAAACTGCGAAGAAAGTGTCACATTCTCGTGGATTCTACCAAGTGGTGAGCACAGATCTTCAAATTACAAGTACTCCACAAACTACACTCATATGAGAACGATGTCATGTAAAGGGTCGGATGTGGAAATATCGGAGACAAAGAGTATGTGCTACTCAGTATTGAACATCCCTGTAGCTGACAACACCACAGCAGGCAGCTATACTTGCAGAGTGTCGACTAACTATACAAAATCCGCGACAGCATCCGCTGTACTAACAATCAGTAATGGTATTTCACTGCCCGACAACGTGGTAGTAAATATTGACAGAAGTACTGTTAAAACAACAACAGCTATGTACTTTATATTGCTACACGAGGAAAATAATTTGAATGGGCCCGGACTGTCTTCTGAAATGATCATCTGTACAGGACTGGTTACCTTCTTCTGTTATTACTTTATTTTTGGGTTAGTCATTTGTGTCATCAAAAGTAGATCAGTATCTAAGGAAGATGGTGACGATAGTGGCACTGTGGAAGGACACTACGAAAACAACGACCAGGTTTTGGACGCCAATAGCGATACTGTTAGACACTATGAAAATGACAACCAGATTCCGGACAGAAATGAAGATATGGATAGCCACTATGAAAACGACTATCAGTTTCCGGACGCCAATGAAGATACCGAAGGGCACTACGAGAATGATGACCAGTGTTCCTATGAAGTCAGAGCCAGGGACCGCGAAAACGACGGTCAGTTTTTGGACGATGAATCGGGAGGACAAATCAATACAAAATCGGTCTTGAAAACAAGTCGAGTGTATGGGGAATCTGATGCAATGCAAGAAATGGCACCAGGCATATATAAGAACGCAGACAGTGTTGAAGAACAGCAAGAACCAATAGCTCAAGTGGATGAACAAGAAACAGACAACATCTCTGCACACGGATGCGTGTCTGAATGAACTTTCCTGACAGTCAGAACAACAAGGTGCAACGAAAGTACCCAAGGAATGTGACGTCATCGTTACCTCTGACACAAAAACAGATGACGTGTCAGACCACGGACATGTGAAATTTCCCAGTACCACAAAACTGCGAACAGGAAACGGAAACAAGGCATGAGGAGCCAAACAACGTAGTGGCCGATGGGAAGAAAACAAAGTTGCAAGCTCAGTTGCTCCCCTCATACATGTATATAGATGAACAATTTTTGGACGATTTTGTGGCATCTAAATTTTGTTGTATGATGATCTTTGAGACTCGACTTTTCTGTTTGGTCAGTACGTATACTTCAATTTATTTCAGAAAAAAACAACGTACAAGCCGTTATTTTCTGTATGTGTATCAGGTATTGAAGGACACTTACACAACACCTACGTCAACCAATCGAGGACATCACCATAGTGATGCTTCAGTCAGCAGACTAATTTGTGCTCGCTCTGGTTTCTAGCGTTAGTACGTGAGAAAATGTACACTGACCTTACACATAGAACGTGTCAAGGTAATAGAAACACTCAGTAGTTTCGGTTTTCTTTTACAACACAAGATGATTATATCCATAGAGCATGCCAAGAAGATGAGAATACTCTTAACGTCAAACAATATGATATATCTTAGAAAGAACAACCGTTCTGTACACATGATGCACCTAATATTGGTATTATTTCTTATGATAGTCGCAACTTTTCTTAAGATGCGTGATGACTGTTCTAGTTTATTGTTGATGAGATGATCGTGGATTGAATTCTGATAACTGATATATTTCTTGCTTTTTTTCTGGTGAGCCCTTGTGTACATGTATGAAAAACCATATGCAGACATTAATGTTGTCTAGAACTTGATGCACTGCAGGTTGTAGGTTGCGGCAAGCATGTAAAAAACAACAGCCAAAAGACTCCAAAAATGTGTTCCATCGTGCTGAATACTAATGTAGATGTATTGTTACTATTGCCATAAATGTTATCAATAGTTTGGACGTCAAACTTGCAGCAGCGTCGTTTCTGATTCTTGCTACTGTTTCGCCATCGCTCCCGGCAATCTGGAAGAGAACACATTATTTGTGAGTTATGATAAGTTTCATCAGGTTGAATCTTCTTCCCACTGCTAAATGGTGCCGATGTGGGAGGAATACAGTCCAAAACATGACTAAGCTTATCATGGAAGCTTAATCATCTGTGTTGGCAGTAATCTATAATTCAATGCTAAACTTTGTTCCAACCCTAAGGTATACACAGGATCAAATTTTCGACGACCACTGTCGCCTTCTTCAGGATTAGTAATGACCAATCACTTCCGAACTAGTAAACTTGCTAGAGTTACAGACACGCGACCTTATTGACACGTGACTTTGTGGATACGTGACGTCAGCAATTGGTCATGACTAAGCTTGTATCCTCCACCCCCATTCACGGAAAAATCGAATCCTGTCAATATCGCCGTAATGAGTAATAATAGAAGCTAAGTAACGTTTGGGACCGCATCTTCTAATACTGCAGCGCCGCCTAGCAGCTGCAGTGGGAAGTAGAAGTAGCCAATGTTACGCTGCCGGGAAGGTAACAGAATGACGACCGAAACTTTGGGTACCTGAAACAGAGGCTCTCTGTCCCATGTGCCGTAGCCAAGAGTTTCCCCGTTACATCTGTCCTCGCCACAGGTCTCCACGCACCCCTCCCCCTGCCCGCCATCTTCCCAGCATCCCTCGCGGCCTGCTAACTGCCAAGCAGTCCTGCAACCCCGCTGAAAACTCACCAACTCACCTATGCCAATTGGATACAATCAAATACTTGAATAGGATCTTAAAAATCTTAAAGAACTAAAAAAAGATTTCTCTATTTCTTCATTTGAGTTTATCACAGACAATGTGAAAGGGAGGGCAAACCTGCTGCTTAAGCACCTTTACAAGTGCTTAAAAGCACCTTTACCTTCCAATTTCAGTAAGCCGGTAAAATTGGTTCATTTAAGTTTTCAGTATAGTACATGGATATAACTAAACAAGCCCGGACTTTGCCGTGTTCTCGTGGTTAAAATGGAACCCAGAATGCAAGATATATGATACTTCGCCATTTGATAGAAAATGGACATTGTGGCCGAAGTTTTACCTCGCCCCACGCTGAACCGGGACGGCGGCAGGTATCGACTTCCGCACATCTATGACTCATTCCTGACGTCACGTATCCCAAAGATCAATGCGCGTCAGGAACGTGCGTTGTTAAGTTTCCTTTGGACACTAGTGCACATGGGAGTCATTCTCGTCTACTGGTTAACAGTAACAACAAAAATTAAGGAAGTTTTACCTCGTTTGTCTTTTTCCCACGACGTAAAGCATTGCAATCCCGGGGCGTCTGTACACCAATACGGCCCATATCTACCCGGGTTGCTCAGACAGTACGGGTCGTTGTTTTGCTGGCACACATAGCACCACAGCGCAACCCCTATAGTCAGTCCCAAAATATCAACAAATACACTTAATATTGATACTCTGTAGTATGATTAGACTCAAAAATGTCTGACACACAGGGAAATGGTACCGGACTTAGTCAGATTTGCGACTGAATAGAACCGGTCTTCGTCCAGGAATGAGGAAACTATAAACCATGTATGAGTGCGCAATGGTGGGGTTGATATGCATTCGGTAATATGCTGCGTCATTTCAACTCAAAATAGAAAAAGCGATTTTAACACCTCAAAGCAGTCGTATCGGCATTTTAAATTATCACAAGGACATGCTTGAAACATCATTTGATATATCACATGCTATATATACGCTATTTTTTAAGTCAGAAAAAACTGCACAAGATTGACAAAATTGAACTCGAATGTTACCTAAAGTATCCCTTAGCATAGTCATAGATTTTACAAGTTACCTTTTCCAACGCACCCACAGAACACAAAGACGGTGAAAAATCTCTCTCCAAAAGATTTTGATGCATGCATATCTGTTGGCAAACCATCTGAATAAAGAAAGAGCACATCTCGCTCGCCCAAAGGCTTAGCTACTAAGGCATTCAATGTACTAACTGAGAATATAGATTGGAGAAGTGTCGCGCATGTCGATTGGTTTGGAATAATATTATGCCTTCATTTGGACAGACGCATCCAATCAAACACACCGTAATAAATGAACATTCAAGGCCATTCGTGACACATCAAACGCATCACAGATATAATACAAAGATGATGTTGATAGTGTAATTTTTAGCGGTTGTGCTAGCATATTGTTCATGATATTAAAGTTCATTTTCACAACCAACCAACCAACCAACCAACCAACCAACCAACCAACCGACGGATAAATACGAACTGTTGCAGATAAAAACATTTAATTTTGATATGTTTGCTACATATTGGCAAGATTCTTTGAATGTACACGTGATTCATAAAGACCTACATATGATACTGTGTGGCAGATTCCAAACATAATTATCATACCATTTGAGAGTATTGTTGATTAAAGGTCGCAAACCGTGTTATGATGATTAAGTGTCTATTTTGCCATGATCACCTAGCAACGGCCATTGTAGATCGTCTGATGGTTGGGACTGATATGATCTGACCTTTTGCAGTTGATTGTATCTGTTGACCCTTAACATTTCAAGCTGGTTTGGACGAGTTGGGCGTAATGTATATACTATTGCCCAGGGACACGAATTCAAAATTACTCAAGCTTCTAACACATTCGATATTTGAGTAGAATAAAGATCAATAACACAGTTTAGACAGCCGTAGTTTCTACACAGCTTACAGAACTTCTTCGCAATACAGAGTGAATTACGCACACTACAAAACTGATACAGATTTTTCAGTAAGTGAAACATTTTGTGACACTGTTTTTGTTCTGGAAGGCAAGAATTCATCCCTGCTTATTCAGTATCTTTAACCTGTACATACTTGTACGGAAACGTCCTTGATTTCAAAAAGACAAACATTCTCTCCATAAATATCGCCTGAAATTCAAAATATCACAAAAGGCTACGAAGGACCGTGGCAGATATCGACTTCCGGGGACCTTTGACCCACTCCCGACGTCACATATCCCAGAGATCAGTGCGAGTCTAGAAAGTGACATTGGACTAGTAATCTCTGGTGTGACCATGGCGCGTGCGCATTAGCTTCCTCTTTCTGCTGTTGGCAGCCCGGAAGATGGCGGCGATAGTGGCGAGTATGACAGTCGCGGTGATGATTAGAATCGTCACCAGTTCGGCAATGCACAAGCGAACGGACCGCATAGGAACGTTACGAAGCTCGGTTGGATTATGACAGGTGATGTTCGGATAGTCCGCTATAGAGAGCCTCGTTACCTGATAAATCTTACTGAATGTTCGCTGTAGGTCGCAGTCACAATGCCATGGGTTATGAGACAAGTGCAATGCCAAATGCACGGTCTTGATATTCTTGAACACTTCGAAGGATATATTCTCAATGTTGTTCGAGTCGAGGTAAAGGGCACGAATGCTCTGCAGTTCCGCAAACGCTTGATAGGAGGCGTGAGAGATACGGTTGCCGTTCAGATACAGCAACTCCAGACTCCACAACCCTGCGAAAGTCCACGCTTCCAAGTAAGTCACCTGGTTAAACTCCAAATGAAGATATCGCAGGTTGATCAAACCATTAAAGACTCCGGCCGGGATTCTCGTTAACTTGTTTCTGTCTAGTTTGAGAATCTTTAAGTAATCAAGGTCCTTAGCGTAGCGAAATGTGAAGGTTTCTAACTGGTTAGAGGATAGACTCAACAGAGAGAGCCTACCGAGGCCGGAAAACATCTCCTTCCTCGCTTCTTTGAGACTGTTGTGGTCGAGATGTAGTTCAGTCAGTCTGGTCAAAGCTCGAAACGAGTCCCATTCTATGTAGGCGATGTCATTGCGGTCTAACATCAAGTACTGTAAGCCTTGTAGCGCGTCTAAAGCTCCCCGAGAAACGTTGGATATAGAGTTGTTGGTAAAGTCGAGATATTCCGTGGTTACGGAGAGATTGGACGGGATTTTGCTGAGATGTGCTCCCCGGCAGTCTATAGTACCGGTGACGCGCTGACAGGTGCATCCCGCGGGACACCTAGCGGCCGCATGGGTGAACAGCAGGCACACCAACAGCACAAATAGAAGCGACGCCATGTTGGAAACGGCTTCAGGAAATCTGTAAAACATGACAAATGACATGGAATTTAACAAATATTTGAACTCCTTATCATCACAAAAAAGCTGCCAAATGTCAGTTCTTAGGATTTTACAAGCTTTATTCTGGAAAATTACATAATTTCATGGAAGCTTTTACTCCCTACATTGCGTTCTTTGGGTTTTCCTAGTAAAACCGTAATTAAAGGAATGGAAGGGAAAGATATTCGATACTCCGAACCGTTACCGACTAGGATACATATAATGATTCTCAACAGCGCGTAAATGCCATTGAACTAGAATAACTGTTTAGGGGTATATACACAACGTATTGCTCGTTTGGAGCATAGAATATGCAACAGTGTTTTGTCAGTATTGAAATTGAATGTCAATTTTCGTCCCAAAATGATAGATTGTTTCAAAAAGGACGAAAATACTGAAATCTTATGAAGTATACTCAATAACCGAGTTTGTTAGTTATATGCCCAGTTTGCGCACAGGGCAACAAGGACACATTCACATAATTAACAAGCTTTTCTCACAGGCCATTTCCAAGCAGATGTAGGGGTGTACAATTCGTTTTTTGACTACTTGGGTGTTAACTCTGCAGTCAGATAACATTAAACATTAAGATGTACCCAACATCTGCTTGAAAATTACCCGTCCTTGACAACATATAACAGTTCTTGACAGTAACAGCTCAGTAACTCTACTAGTCTGCACACCATATTGCCACTGCCTGATAAAACCACCATTGTGATACATCAGAGGCGAAAATAATGATAACCTTTGACACATTTTCCTGTAAAAGAGGATTTTGGACGTTATTTTAAGAAATATTGATGTCTCAATCTGTTTTAAATCGCCTTATTGGATCAAAGTCACTCTATCTGGTGACAAACGTCGTCTCATGGTCTTTACGTCTGTAATGTAGTATCATGAGCATTCTTTTGGATTGGGTAGGGAGGTTGTGGCTGGAGAGAATTCAGGGGTCGCTCATTCACAATCAAGAGGGGTGGAGTACTCTCCATGCAGAGGTTGGAGGGGAGGGATCGTTACCTTCTTCTGATTGGTGTCGTTTTCTGACAGCCGTCGGAGACAAGCTTGGAGAGTAGCATAAATGCTGGCTTGAATATATGCATATTGATCCTTGAGAACAAATGTAGGCTATATTCCGTAACTATGTACAGACGAAGCCACTTAATTGCACCTCGGATAAACGCACCTTCCATTTAATTGCACCGAATCCCAATATCCGAAACCGGTTCCCATTCACTGCATTGTTAGTGACTCCGCATATCTGCACCGCGCATGGTCACCAATGCCGGATAACTGCACCAATTTTTTTCAAAAATCCTCGACAAGTTAACTGAAAAGGTGCGCTAAAATCGGCAAACGCGGTACAAATGAGCCGATAACTGCCTGCGTAGATGCACAATACCGCCAATATGTTTAAAACTGTTTTGAGTGACAAAAGAAGGCGGTCTCCATTGACAGTTACGCTGATAGGAATCGTATGGGAGGTCCCGGGCGGTTCACCCGTAATCAGTAACCAAGTTTTAGTTTCAATGCCTAGTTTCATGGCGGTACATGGTTTACGTAAATCGACAACTGCACTCTACGTAATGTAACACTGAAACAGTTATCCCATGAGTGACACGACGATGTTTCAGAATGCCTCCCCTGTAACATTACGTGAGTTGTAATGCGGTAGATCGCATGGAAAAATGAAACAATGCAAAATCAAAACAGGTTCGTAGTCATTTCTTTATTTTCAGCAAAGGGTCAATAAGTAAAGTTAATAACTGAACGATTTCGTCTGTTTCTTTGTGCTAGTGTTTCTGACTAACAATACACCCCCTTGTCCATGGTGGTGCGGTCCTGCTGGGCATTTCGCATAATTGCACCAGCCGGATAATTGCACCAAAAACGCTGACAAATGGGTGGTGCAGTTAAGCGGATTCTACTGTATGTGTGATAGCGTAAGTTTGGCCGAATCAAAAAATACCATAATCTCTGTCAAAGGTTGTTTGTTAATCCTCCTAAAGTAATGTCTCTGCAATATTATAACACTCATGAACAAATGATCGTTTTGCTTTAGTCCATAAATAAAACATCCTAAAACACAAATATCAACATAGTACAGACTGTGCACATTAATAACTACCTTTGTCCACGCACTCTTCACTAACCTAAAAATAGTTCAGCCTCTTCCTCATACCTACATTAGAGATATCATCACTTTGACAGTCTAATTACCATGACATATAGCCATGTACTACATCTAGATTTTGGTCGTCTTACGTTGGTGTCGAGTGATATTTCTCCAACAACATTAAAGCCCGTATCAGTGACAGTTTGATTAGGAGCGTGCTAATGGAGTGAGTCCTTAGGAAGAGTAATACCAAACTTACATTAGCCAGGGGACTTATGTGATGATGGGCCTCAGGGAACGCGTACGGCTCTGTGGAAAGTTATTATGTCGTTGGGTGCGCGTCATAGCTGTAGATTAGAATGTCATAAAAGCTTTACAACACCATAGCCTGCCGTTATGCGGTTGTTTGGCATAGATATGGGCCTCATGTACGGTAATTATAGTTGTCGTTACCTCAGCATTTGCCCAATGTTTACGGTTGATCTATTGTTAGACTTTGTTACAATTAACAACGGTTTCTATTACTTGAATGGACATGCATCATTGTCCTTTAAGATGGACCGTTATTGGTTCTAATTCAGTAAAGACAGCAATAGTCAGCTGTCTAACTGTTGCATGTGTGGTTCCTTTTCCATTCTTGTAGTAGGGAAAAGAGCATTGTTTTGTGTATATATCTTTTATCAATTGTCACCGAACGCCTTTCTGATGTTGCATTTCATACCATGTGGATGAGAAAAAACAGAACACGAGCTATATTGTCAGGGCCTGAAACTTATCCAAATAATACATTCTTTAGCAAATAAAAAAAGCAAACTACACAAGTAACGACAACAATGACAATTGCAAAAGTAGCAGCAAACAAGAAGACTGAGGGCATATGGAAATATGTTCTTGTTTCCCCACGTTTTATCTCCGAAGCCGTCTCTAAACAGTATACCGTTTGTGTATAAACCAACAGATGTAACAGAACCCAGAGATAACGCCATTGATGACCCCATTTCAAGAAATTTAGACGTCTGCTTTTTCTCACAAACAACTTTTTTTCTAACCTACGATACAGCCATGGAGGTTGGAAAAAAACACACGAATGGACATATATTACTATGGCAGGTTGGAAACGCAAAAGAGATGTGTAATTTCTACATGAAGTCTGAACTGATCATATGAGTTTATTCAGTAAGCCGTCACTAATCCGTTAAGTGCGCTGTACTCTTGCGTAATGAATCGAGAATGACTTCAAACATTACTGACTGACGTGTGCTTATCGCCTTGGGAATCCCCTGGCTTATTTCAACAACACTTTATAACGATCATTACCATCTGGATTTGCTTAAACATGGCTTTTAACCATACAACAAACGCTATAAACTGTATTGGTTGTTCTGAAAGATATGTCAGGTCTTGTACTTTCAGACATTCATTGAAGGCGGCCATTTTGTTTTCTGCAACACTCATCCCAGAGTGCATTGCGATTTGTCGTTCCCAGTGGACGTAGAAGTCCATGCTTGTGACGTCCGTTCTTAATTGTTGAAAGCAACGTATGAATATTTCGGTGCAACTGCATTATAAATAGATATTAGAGTGAAAGGTTCGCGGTAAGATCAATTGGTTCAACTACGTTTAACGCGTTCGCACGCATCATGAAATTAATAAATAATCACTCAGTTACATAGGAAAATGTACTCATTTTCTTCAAAGGTCGGTAACGATAGATATTGTACATGTATCTTCTTTGAAACTAATGGCTGCGCACTGAGGGTTTCTTCATATTGAAATTCATATTCCATGTCAATAATCTTCCTTCAAAATTCTGATAGAATTTTAGACGACAAATGTGTAATAAACCATATTGCCCTTTTCAAATAAACACTCTTTCAATACAAAAAAAAATCGGTAAGACGACTGTGAGAAACCAAGTAGCAATAAGAAAGCAGCACTTGATAAGCCCAACCACTATACCCCCTGCTATCTAGACTAACCATCGTACGGAGTATCCGTCTGGGCTTTCCATTCGCCGCTCGCTAACCTCTTGTCACCTACTCAATGTCACACCGAGTGGCCTCTCCACAGGAGAACGCTGATAACAGACCTGCTATGAGTAAATACTGGAAGGTAAAGCAGCAACATGACTGCTTTGGCGTGCCGGAAATGCCGAGGGAGTCTAAGCTAATTGTGTTTTAGATGGCAAGCAGAGTATATTTTAAGAAACCAGTACAATTCTTTGTCAGGTCGTTTGTTACAAAATTAGTCTTAAACAGTGAATCTTTTAAAAGAAATCTTCCATCTATCAGTCAAAATATTTCCATGAATTTGCAATCTTGATGTCGTATCAGCAAACTATAGTGGCCAGTCGCTGGTTCAAAGTTATATTTGCCTTGAAATAGACTAAAAAGAGCAGAAGGCCTTGGGCAGTGATACACGCAGAAAGATATCCCTCTAACCATTAGTCTTCGGCCTTTTTACCTACACAGGAGACATACATTCCCTGCTAGCTGCAGAAAGCGTCCAACGTTATATTCTGTAATGTCAGTCAATAACATGCTGCCAGATCTCTTGCGTTCTCTCTCGAATTTATGCTTCTACACTTGTCTTTTGTAAGATGATTTATAAAAAAGGTGGCGTGACAAGGATCATTTAGCAAATCAAGTGACGTGTCAAGACGTCATAAAAAAGGTCAGAAAATGTCAAATATCTAACCGATACGTCAGGTTATCAATAAGCTGAATGATTAAACGTCTACGATAGAAATAAATCAAAGCAAATGTCCTACTCAAAATAAAACACGGAATATTCTCTTTAAATCTGACCGACAATGCTGTTGATTAAGCACATTGTATATATGTTATACAAGTCTTAAATGAAAGTATCTCACAAAAATATAGAATCTTTTGAGTATACATGAACAGCTAGCGAGTAACACTATTGGTACCGTTTACTCAGAGAAAAATCCACCTACCTTCACAACACAGCTACAAGTCAGCATCTGTACGGGATGTATGTAGAAACGTCGTCTACAGAAAACCATCGAAGAGACGCAAAATCACCCGACAGGGAAGCTTCAATGTTTGCAGCCATTGCTGGCTGGCTCGCGATTTCGTTCTCTGAGAATCAGTAATACCCTCGCGAGTCTCTCGTTCCCAGGGCTTTTAATCACTGTCGTACCCAGTCTGGCTCAAGCTGCCGGGTTTCCGTGCGTCAAACAACACCTCCTGGATTGTAGTTCCCGCCACGTCATTATTCTGACGTTACGTCAGTAAACATCAATCAGAATCTGGCTGTTCCGACCGGGATAGCATCGCCACGTATCCGGCATTTCCCGACCAAAGTAATTACAACCCCCGATATCTTCAGTCCTAAACCCCGGTGGGTCAATGCGCCATTCCCGAAACTAACTTGAATGAGAATCACAGACTTAAAAGTCAAACAAATTAACAAATTAGAATTATATATTCAGAAAATGATTAAAATGAGAGATGTCTCACGAAATGTAGTCTGAATTGTGCTGTTTGTTTACGTTCTGAAAAAATATTAACAAATGTTAAATCAGATTAATAGAATGAATGCTTTATCAATTTGATAGACAGCTTCTGCAAAATGGGAAGTGCTTTTTGAATATGAAAACTCTGAGATTTAGGGACCGTGTAAACACAATAGCGTTAAAGTACCATATCCTGTACGACTAGCCCTCGGGGGACATCGTAAAAAGCTCCACTCACAAAAGAAGAGAAAGATAAATCCTTACAACGCCATGCAACACAATATATTATTTATAGCTACCGTAGGCTGAGGAAGAAATTGTGATAACAGGCTAAAAAGATATATCTAGCTGCTGAAAAGGCGGTTTGGGAAACGTAACAGGGACAGATGGCACACAGTGGGAGATTAATAAACCAGACTGAAGGTACCAAATGAGTTGGAAATAACACCTATAGTGTCTTGGATCATGATTCAATCACATCACTGTGTTCACGTCTCACGCAGTGCATCTTACGTTTTCATAGGAAAAGCTGGAATGATGTGTAGAAATAGAGGTATGGCTTGGCTGAAAAGGTACAATCGTAGAATGGCTGTAAAAATTAACTGCGATTTATCATGGTTTGGAGTTTATTGGAAGCGTAAACCAATGGTATCGATGTATTTCATCACCAACTCAACCCAGTCCTAACCATGTGAAAGAATATCCTTTCAAAGCCACCTAGTTTCTTATCTGTTGTACTATTTTTGCTGGGCTCTATAAAACTATCACATACATCACCATACAGGCTAGAATTGACACTAGGAAACCCTCAGCCTATTAGAAGTGACACTGAGAAAGCACCAACCTATTGGAGAATGCCTTTTCCTATTGTGCAGATTGATAGATACATGATATATAGGAGCACTGCAGAGGAATCCTTTCAAATCTCGTGTCAAACAGATCATATGATATGCACTAGGTCTGGAAAATGTCAGAAAATACGACTGCAATCTCTGAAGGTGCATCAACAAGTCAACCATTGCATGGTTATTTGGATAGGGCAAAGCTATGACACTGACTGATGATGTGCTTGGAGGGAAATTCCTTGCTGCATCTGTTAAAATTGCTTTGATGTACGCAATATAGCCTCTTGTGTTTTGCTGTGCCTATTTTACATGCAAAGCATTCAGCACTAATGTGTTCATTCAAAGCCATACTGAGGAAAAAAATTACATAAGTTTGTTCAGTGCTAATGATATAGTATGATTCGTACACATATACCCTCCCTTAAAGATAATAAGTCATCAGAATGTCCTACTCTTGAGTCAATTCAAACTGTTAAAACTGGAAACAACTATGAATAGGTAAACAGAAAATAGATTGACTACATGTATAAATGCAAACGAATTGATGAACATGAAAACAGTTCAACTGTGCTTTTTACAGAAAGAGATTAGACTCGCCCGTTCTCTGGTCTTCTTCAAGATAACAAAATACAAAACAAAGCAAAACAAAAATTGCTCAGAACATGTGACCTTCTGGAAGTGTTACGTCAGCAATGGGTCAAAGGTGGTTGGATGTCTGTAGCGTTCCCCGTCTCGGTTCAACGAAGGTTATTGTGTCCTTATTGTGTCCCTTATACATCCACCATTAATAATCTTGAGCTTTTTTTTATCATATTTAACCTTTAGCAAAATCAAGTAGCCGTTTGGCACCCCATTCTCTATTGGTTACAGAGTTAGGCAGCAGGGAGAGGGTTAAATAGGAAGGTTAGTAAAGTCCTGAGAGTGTTGATAGGTATCCAAGTCTTGTCGACAAAATCTCTGACCGGGGTCTGATATAACCCTAGCCAATCAGTAAGACAGCAGAACTACAGAAAAACAATTCTCTAAAAAGATATTTTCTAAGCTTCAGATTTACATTACATTACTACAGTTATTACTGCCACCGACTTCAAGTAAGGGACGAATGGGCAGTTCCACAACGTTCTGTAAATCATGGAAGGCCAGGAGCACTTTAAACCAAATGTGTCCCTCCTTCCGAATGTTCACATTCTTGAATATCCTCGTTAACACTTCTAGCGGCGATAGTTCGCGGTGGGCACAGTACGTCGAAGGTTAATGATTGCACTTAATCGAGACCTTGGTATCACAAAGCGTCAAGTACATATTCCTCAGAAGTCGCGGAAAATCTCCTTGGGGATTTCTTCTCCATCTAGGTACAAGTTTTCGCAACGTCAACCAGACTCACTGGCGGCATCTTGACTCTTATTCATTACGAAAGGTTGTAGGCAGGGATCACAGGTGTACGAACTTTATTAGTTTCAGTGAATTACAACTGAAAACACGCTTAATGCCTTCCGGTACGTTGTTGTAGCTAGGTGTTAGAGAAATCTCTTTTGTAATCTATTTATCTTGGCTGTTATATATTAGAATGAAAATTGCATACAGTGATCGATTGAGCTACAAAATTTTCTCTTGTGTGTGTACGCTTTTTATCGAATAATCTGTCTTAAGCTTCAGCTAGTTTGTTTCATGTGATTTAATACGAGATTGCAAAAGACGCGTAGTGAGATACAAGGATTTAGTGCTGTGCGTAACGTCATGCGGTCTTCTGATATAGAGGAAACATGCATGGCATTTAGTACAGTTGGGTATAAGGTTCCAATACCAATTACTTCCCCATGATTCGGTTTTCCTTTTGCTACCTTCCTCAATACTGACTGGCTCGAATGCCATGAACAGTGCAGAGGGGGGATACAATCTTAGTCACGTTTGGGACCGCATCCTTCCCACTGAAGCGCCACCTAGCGATGGGAAGTAGTACCAGTCATTATTGCCCGGAGGCAGAAAGACTATCAAAACGTTGCCATGTTATTAGTATTGGCTGTGTAGAAACGACCTAGTGATTTACCAAGTAGTGCACTTGTACTATTGTGAAAATACCATTCTTGTGCTTTTGTGCAGAAAACGCTGTTTTGATTTTGATAAGCTTGGACAAGAATAGAGAAACGCCGGCCTCAGTTACTATCGATAGTGCAATTCCAAAATCTCTTGTGCTACCTTCGTTCACTGACATTTTGCAACGACTGGATAGGTTTTCTTGGTAATACGTCATACTTCGTTTTCTTACCGAATCGTACAGAATTCGGCGGGGCATCGGTTTGGAAATATGACTGTAGAATAACGTTGCATGCGGATTTGATTCGCGTCATTTTACGGAACTCTTATATTCTGTCCACGCAAACTAGTTGCCCGTGGCTTCAAAAGATGTGCGATATTCATCTACTATCACATTCGGGTCTGACGAGTCGAAGGCCTTATAGTACACATCGTCGAAGTAGAACCCTTTCTTGTCGTTATCAGGGGGGTGCATGGCCGCGAAGTTGAGCCGATTCACGTACAGATACCTCCCGTCATCGTACTGTTTGGTTTTGTAATAGGCTCCACCTTCGGCTCTGTACACGTCGTCTACGATGTACCGCCACTCGTCGGCGTAATCTTCAGGCTTGGTCCGGAGGGTCATCTCAACTTTGTGCCACTCTGTCGGCTCCAGGTCGTCAGCTACTACATGGTACGTGTATCCAAAGTCGTCACCACAGTCCATTGATTGAGCACATTGCGTGTAGCTTGGCCAGCTCTCCCTCGTTCTAACTGAAATCTTGGCTCGCCGTTTGTCTTCGAACCGTACCTCCAAGTAGTTGGATGACGGGTATGTTCCATTTGGATCGCCGGCAGCGACCAGGATGCGTGCCCCGTCTCCCCACTTGTCCGTGTAGTCCTTAGCTGTCTTGAACCAGAAGGACGCGTAGAAGGAATCTGCCTGTCCGGTGTGGTTGCCGTCTGATCGCCCGACTGTGACGTTGAGTTGTGGAGAGAAGGGTGTACCGGCTCCGGGCTGGCCGTTTCTACGCCCACGTTTGTAGTTCCAAGATTGGCTCCCGGAATGACTCGTTACATTCGTTATGACCTGGTAGTCCGAGTGAATGCAGGGTCCAGGGACCCCTGGGCGTTCACAGTCAATGTCTAAGGAAAGAGCATCGCCAGGTGACCAAGACGCATCCACAATACTGTTTCCAACTGACCATACACCGTCTGGAGGCTTGAGAGTGGGTGCTGGTATAGTCGTTCCGATGTCAATGGTAGCGTTTGACGCTGTAAGATTTGCAATAAGGAAAAAGGTATAAGTGTTTATATAGTACATAAACCATCAATAATCTATGGATCATTGGAACTGTGAAAGAATAAAGGCAAATAACCAAGTCACTGTTTCACCTTTGGTAACCCACATAGATTTAAGATTTTTCAAGATATACAGTAACTGAGGACCCGGTTGCTTAGTACACGTCACTTTCCACAAGTATGACGTGAGCATTGGGTCAAAGTTGGTTGGAAGTCTGTAACGGCCCCCGTCACACTTCCGGAAAGTGAGCAACCGGGTCATCAGTTATCCTGAAAAACCAAAGGTCTGGTCGAAAATCTGGTAAGTCACAATTCTTAATCAAATATGTTCAAGAGAAGTTAAATCATTTTTCATAATGTTATGTATCAACATGTATAAACTTTTTTTCTTGATATACAATGTTGTGGATATTCTGTATTCGTATAGATATGTTCCCATTAGACTGATTCTTACCATGACAGACCGTTCCGTTTCCATCGTACCCATCTTTACACGTACACACGTAGCCTCCCGGAACGTTGGTACAGTTGGCATACGGCGAGCAGAGACTGGAACTTGCAAAATCAGGATCACATTCGTCTATATCTGTATAACAACGAGTGAACGAATGAAAATAACTGCATGATTTACAACCGTATTGAAAAATGAAATACAAGGATATATAAATTATAGAAGAATGTAAACATAGTTCGTACTGTTCTTGCCTGCATGGTTCATTGTATATGAAAGGTAAAGTATGTCAAAAATATATAAAAGTTAGACAGAGCTACAGCTTTAACAGATCTAAAAGTAATAGATCCTGATTCGAAAAAGGGTATTCTAATACACGCTTACATGGTTCTGTTTGAACTTTGTCTATCTTTTTCCATTTGTATTCGCAAATATTCAAATCAACTCTCAAGATTTGTGTTATTGATTACGCTTTGAATAAGTGGTTTGTGAGCGTACCAGTACAGTTGTACCCTCCCACGTCCACTTTAAACCCTTCAACACAGTCGCAAGTGTAACTGCCCTTGGTGTTTTCACATTCCGTGTTCTCTCCACAAGGATGAGGCTCTTGCTCACATTCGTTGACGTCTGGCAAGCAAAAAGACACACATGATTGTCACCATTTTGTATACCAGGGATTATGATACACCAAATTGAATACTCCTGAACCATCACAAAGCTATATTGCCATCAAGATAAAAGCATTGAGCTGGGACGGCGGTAGGTATCAACTTCCAGGCACCTTTGACCCACTCCTGACGTCACACATCCCGAAGATCATTGCGCGTAAGGAAAGTGGATCAAATGGCTGATGGAGACTGATGGACGTTGTTGGGAGTGATGCGTTCGTGTTGGATTGAAGTGCAATAAAATGTAAACAGCTATATTGTGACGTCACAAGGCAGAATAAGAACAAATCATATCAATGGATCAGTAATGCAATGCCATCTGCCCCCTCCCACCTATATGGTTAAGGCACTGCACTTTATCATGTTTTACCAACTCAAATAAAGATATCCATGAAGTAGGTGCAAATATTACCGTCGCAATAGTGTCCAGAAAATCCTTCCGCGCAGTTGCAAAAGTAGCTCCCCGGACTGTTCACACATCCATATCCCTCCGAGCAGATACCAGCGTCACATTCGTTAACATCTGCCAATAACACAACAAAATAAACAGACACAATGTCTCTGTGTACAGCTGTAAGAACGTTAACTCTACACGAACATTTAAAATGATATCTTTGTATGGTTCTCAAGATTGTCGTATTCAGTGTAATTGTAATGTTGAGTGGTCCGCAACATCAGCTTGTCTGCCTGGCGCTCCACTGTGTATTGTATTGTTGCAATTTATGATAAAGATGTGGCCTTGGTCAAAGTAAAAGAAAGACATTTACATTTAAACACAATTATGAGCCCTCCTTCCCCACCCCTAGATCCCTATACATTCAACTCCAAACACCGGTGCACTTAACACTAACTCCATGGCCATAATATCCGTAATCTGCCTATTTGTGTGATACTTGTGGCTGATCGCATGATCAGCTAATTGTTTGATCACTCAAAATTAAATGCCCCTCCCAAGTATGTCGCTACTTTTTTTATATTCTTAATACACCTATTATCATGACTGCTATACATATCACTCTTACCGACTTCACAGCGGTCTCCAGTCCAGCTCTCACTGCAGAAGCAGAAGAAACCACCGCTTCCTTCAAAACACACACCGTCGTTAAGACAGGGCCCGTCTGCGCACCACAGTTCTACGAATAGAACAAGACAAAAAAGTTATGTATAAAAGCTAGGTTCACCCCACGTACTAGTTGATTTCTTCATCAAACCCTACATATGTTATGAGTCAGGTACAAACACACATGAAAAGTTATAATGCCATTGCAAAGGCAGGGTTCACTATATCCTCGTCTATATAGCCTACCATGGACTTATTCCAGTAGTAAAAGGCAAAAGAATGCGATACAATACGTACACTTGCGCAAATCATACTGTATCCTTGCATATACAAGCTGTTATTGTCTGAAATCTAAAAGTCTGTTCCAGTTAGATCTAGTTTGTCTTTTCATTGTCATCTTCTGGACAGTTTAGAATGATATCCTCTACCCACTTTTTTCACAATGCCGTCCGGTATATCCCTCCGCGCAGGTGCACCTATATCCGCTGTTCCCACCAACACAAGTAGCCCCATTCTCGCACGGACTGGTCGAACAGGACAGACCTATATGGAATACAGAGCAAGGAGATGTGAATCTGTAAACGCAGGGGATATTATTTACAATTAAATGTCTTTGTTTAAAAAAAATCTATTGATTCAAGAAGCACGACAAGTTATTTCAGCGACAAAATCGTATATTATGTAATACAATTCAATACAATACAACACAATACAATACTATAGGACGCAATAAAAGTTTCTACAACACGATGACCTACTTGTTTCACAGTGGGTCCCGTTCCATCCGGCCGCACATTTGCAGTAGTACCCGCCCGGTGACCCCCACCATGACTGGGTCACACAGACCCCTCCATGGTGACAAGGGTTCGGGACGCACCACTCTATAAGACAAATATAAGATGTACAAAATGTCGATGATGGTTTAGAAGTGGAGCAAAACATCCAGTTTTTGGCGACACCTTAGGGTTGGAGCCTGTAGTATAGTTTTTAAAATTTCTATCTCCCCCATTAAATGATTCTATTTTCATCAAGATTTGTTTTTTAGAAATGATGAAGGCTGTTCTAATAGGATAAAGGAAAAGACCAACTAGCTTCCCCCACCCATATCATTATAATGAAGAACTTTATTGCACGACAATTGTACTCGGTACAATGTAGGGCAACAACTATTAAACATAGTACAAAATAGAGGTATAGAATAAAACTTAACATCCTAATTGCTAATACAAAAAAAAGAGAAAATGCTTTTCTACAGTGTCAGTGGGGCTAATCATGAGTTTCGGTATCTATTCTAATGACAAAGCAGTCTTTTGCATTTTTACCTATTTTTGCATTGTTGGGGTTGTTGCATGTAAACACATATTCAAATCTGTCTGTAGCACCGAGTCTCGTAAAATATGTTATACTTAATATGTAGCCAAAATTGTCCCTTTTCCCATAAACCAATACTAGCTGATGGAAGATACCGTGGATATTACTCATGAGACGAATGTTCCCTTCTAATTATGAAAGAACAAATGTAGGACACAATCAGTTATTTTATGTACGCAGGGCCCCTCTGAAAAGCAGTGGTAACCACTGAGCAGGTTACCCTGGATAAATATAACAGAATAATAATAATGTGATGATACCTGAAGAAGCGCGTATGTATATGCCAGTATCTGTGCCACGGTACACTGTAAGGACCAGAGATAAACATCACATCAATAATGCAGGTGATTTGTTTGATTTCAATGTCATACATTTAGATGTATGGGTATGTGAGGAAACATCTAAATGCATAGCTACAGGAAATGTATATATATAATGTGTTTACTTTCAGCACACTGAAGTAGCCGTTTGGCACCCAATTTCATATTACAGAGTTAGGCAGCAGGTTAAAACATGTGAAAATCAACAAACCAAAGTTGATTGGCCATAAATGTTTAATAAAACAATTATTTGGATTAATTACTAACCTAAATAAGCCACCCCCGCTGTAATGATCAAAAGCAATGTGATTATCGCAATGTATGGCCGTGGTGTTCGTCTCCTTTTCTTTGGAACACAGTCCTGGGGTTGCTGAAAGGAGGACAACAATATTTGCATAATGTCATGTAAACATATGTTATGCAGAGTATCATTGCATGGGTTTACGCACGCGATTTCGAGCCTACTCGGAGTCGACCGTCAGCTATTAAAAACATTCATTTGTAATATACTTATGTATATTTTGTGTTTAAGAAAACGGTAGCTTCTGTGACGATTGACATTCTTGAAATACACAGATAGAAGTAGCCTGTAGTCAAACCTTATTAGCTTAAGTTTGGGCAGCGGACTAAAGCTAATAAGGCTGAACTCCAGGCTAAGATAGAAGGGTTATACATAATCGTGCCGAAAAATATTCTCGCTTGTTTCAGTGGAAAAAAAATGCTAACAAAGCACACACCTCCACTCGTTGCTATTTGTTAACCGTATCTTGACGAGATATGATCGAAGTACACATGCTTATAATCTTACCAGCAAATACTGACGCTGCATACATATGGCACAGAATGTAGCACGTGGTTCGAGATTTTGCATTCAAACAAAACATGGCAATGTTCTTGCAGTGTCACAAAAACAGCAGAATACCAATGAAAACGGTAACATAAATTTTATCCAGTTGCTTGAGTAACTGTTTTTAGCGTAATAGTAACGTTACACTGTGAGTACTCCGTGCAGACATGAGTCCAAAATGTACTATTGACACTGTTGACAAATGTTATGATCACTTGTTAGACCCAGAAAACGCATCTTAACAGCAAAAGGTTATCACTATGGCATACAATACCACACACCTGTAAAGTCACAGATTTACTTCGCATCCATGTTAAAGCATGTGGAATATAGCGCTGGGGTTTCCACGGGTCTCTTTCCTCCATTTTGAAACTTTAACTCAAACACTCCAAATTCTGCAGTCGTGACTTCAAAGAGTACCCCCCTGGTAAAGTGACAAAGGTGACTCTGGAGTGGTGGCCACTCCTTCTCTATAGCTAAACATTGATTGGCCAGCGTTAACCTGATTAAATATGTATCTATCAAATTCCTTTACATAACCTCTTAATCTCCCTTGTTATCAGCGTGGAAATTTACAGATGTGACGGATTTCAAAAGGCCACAAATGGGGGTTCAAGAGTTACCTTTTGCTTCTAACTCACCAGTACAGGAACCCCATTTGGGATCCACCATGTTTTGAGAGTTTTTGCAAGTTTAATTTGATATCTTGAAGAAGTGGGAAGACATCATCACATGGCTTATTTATGAAGTCAACAATAGTTTAATATTGAAGTTATAGCGGATTCGAACAAATGATTTGGTAACAATAAGGTCTAGTATTTCCCGCTTCCTCTATTGACGTCATTGAGTCAACATTCACATATATGTACTTATGCAGATAAGACATACCAAAGATAAAGCAAACATCGATAATCATCATATGGCTCAATTCAATTCAGAGTTGGGACTCAAAACTTTTAGAGCGATGGTTTGTCTTCTAGCTAGCTGTCTTTTTTATAAAGTAAAGATTAATAGATGAATATACATTACACATATACGCGATAGAATGTTTGTAAAAACAACCAGTGAATTGCAGTCTTGTCACGTTTTTTAAAGTGCAGTGTACGTTATATTAAACTTGCTGCACAACAAGACGGCGCATGTTTATGTTGTTTTAAAGCTTGAATGGGAAATTTGGGATAAGAATCATATGTTAGAGTCTTCGTAATAATAAATGAGCCTGGCATTTGTACACTCCGTCCCAAAGTTCAAAGTTTCATTTGCCCTCTAGATTATGATCTAATATGGCCGAAAACATTCCATCTAGGTTATCGCGAGAACTACGTTGCTCTCGCGAGACGTTAATTCCGAGACCACAAGTCTCTCGCCACGACAACTAAGTGTATTCATACTGCACTCCAACCATCGTTACCGAGCAAGAGAAAATATTGAGGAAGTCCCTGTCACCCAAAAATCTGCTGACCAAACGCATCTATCTAACTGATATTTCACAAGTACTTAAGTGGCTTTGATTTGACTAACGGTGAGTCCATAGTAACGGGACACTATAAATGGAAGTATGATTGGGGTATTGGCTATTGTGACAAGCAACGGCCTTACGATGAGGGTCTTAGGAGGCTTGAAGATGGTCATTCCAGTGATTTTGATGATTGCCCTCTCACAGGCACAGGTAAACTACCTCATAGAATATTCATATACTAGATCGATTGACCAGTTCATGACACGTAAATATACTATATATGTCGTTTTTAGCAACAGTGATGAGAAGTTTTGATTACTTGTAGTACACTTCATAAGGCGTGGTACTCGGCTGTCTTCCCTGGTTTTGTTAATGGACATAAACGTTACCAACCACTGTCATCATTGGATATGTCTTACGTAGCATCATCTTATGTGACCAATGCTTTACTCTGCCCCCCTCCCCCTACGTACCTGTAGGTTCATGGTTCCCGTGACACGTACTACGTACACAGCACGTCCGAGGACACGTCTGGCCGCTGCACCTGTACCGTCCTGGCGCCTTCACCTGACGTCTGCTCAGACGACGCCAAATATCACTACATCAAGGACCTGGAGGCACAGGTGGCCAACCTGACTACCTTGGTGCATCAACTGACGAAAAGGTATGTACGACATAAGAAGTGATTTTTATCGCAAAAGATTTTAACATACCATGGTAACAGTAGTGGGTAACAGTAGTTTCGTACATAGAGACAATTGACGCGGTACATGGTAGTCTTGGTTGCAGTAAAATGTTGACTAGGGGGTGCATAGGACAAATGTTTCCCAGCCCCACGCCATTGTCCATGCCTTAACTGTGAAACCCATTGCCCAGCGTGTATAGATTTTTTCTAAACGTATGTAAAATTTGAAAGATAGATTCCTATTGAAAATTAGAGTTGCGTAGATGCAGAAGATTTTTATCGATAAATTCGGAGATTCAGATCTGTAGCTTTCTTCAACTTACTTTCTCAATGAATTATCAATTTGAAAATTTGCCATGTCTTATAGGACTAGTAGCGCCCTGGACATTCAGACTACCATGACATTGATGTACCACCTGACGTCACAGCTGGACGTGCTTGAAGCTGACCGACAACTCCTGCTGACGGAGTACTTCTCCAACATACGGGATGAGATACAGGCTATGGCCGGCCTACTTCCACAGCTACAAGCTGACAGGTATTCCTTATCATCATATATCCCTCTGAGACCCGTTGAATTCAAGATTCTGTATAAATCTGCTACCAGAGAATCTGTGAAGATGTAGTAATCCGCTAATTACATGTATGTCAATCAAGGGCTTGTGCGGATAAATAACATTGATACTCATTTGTTAAATCAGTAGTCTTGTTGATAGCATTCAATTCTGGGCATTTACCTAATAAATACGAATAAGTAGGTTTGTCAACCATAGTCGGGATATCAGCGTCGGCCAAATGTAGTTAAGATATACACCAGACAGGTATCTTTGATTGAATACATATCTCTACTGCCATTTTGATATCAAGGGAAGAAGTATATTTGGGTCCTTGTGTACTGTTGAGGTTAATGTAGTAGTAGTTCATTTTTTTCAGTGCTGACGCCTTGTTGCTGCAGATCTACCACACACAGCTGTCCAACCTGTCAGACGTGCTGTCCAATCTACAGGAACAGCACGGTCTCAGCGTGAGTGAATTACAGCAGCAGGTGATGCAGCTGACGGAGCAGCTCAACAACTGCAATGTGTCCAAACGTACGTAGATTCAATTTGTAGCTGAGAATGCTTAACAGCTACTGACTACTCGCGGTGAACATCATACCCGATGTATAAATCAATGATTTCTTTTGCGTCGAAAGAGCGTTCATGGCCGCCATGAAGACCGTACTTGCCATAGTAAAGAGTGCATATGGTAAGTCATGTGTAAAATCCAACACAGACAGCTTTCGTCTTCTATCAGACGTTCAATTGTTGCAAACCAATTTAGACATCGATATAATATGATTTCTATGTTTCCTATATTTGCATGTTTATGTTGACTTAGATGATATTTTTTAGAAAAAGGCTTCTGTATTCTGCCAGCTCTATCAGCTAAGTAGTGTAATATTTGAATAATCTAACCGTTTAAGGAGGAAATGCTCACTACAACACCAAATCCATGGATCAGTTAGCCATGTCGTATCAACATGAACATGCGCATGCAGCTTGTATTATATGGTTTCATAAGGCATAGTCAGTTCATATAACCAAATAAAACCTCCTTGATATAACCAACGAATATAGCACCGAGTAGATCAGCGAAGCTTTCAAAGTAGGTGTTTTCAAAGATGTTTTATGGTCTCCGTTGCTAGTGACACCAACGACAGCATTTGCAACAACAGAGAGGCCAACCACTGTGATGGCGGCTACGACCGCGGATAGTACGACTACACAACCATCACCGGTCATCAGCTGGGGAAATGGGCAAAGCGTTCACATAAACAACATCACCTACTCCGACGGCATTACTGGCTACTGGCCGGTATCTGTACGTTAACAGGTTGTCATTCATTGACATCAGTAGTGTCAGTGTCAATAGAAAGAAGGGGATCTACTTTGATGACATCAACTATAAAGCCTACGATTCCTCTAATCTCAGCTTGATTCTTGACGAATACAGCACGTCTTTTGAACCATTGTAGAAAATCGAGTTAATCGTCGATTGGATACATGTGTGCTGCATTCTGCACCTATTGCATTCTGCTAGTGATTTTGATGACAGGTTGTAAGTTGCGGTGGCGCATTCGCCCAAGTAGTAAATACAATATGTGTCCTTAGCAATATATTTTGAAAGCATCATCCACAGAGCCTATGATGACATATTATTTCTCCAATCCCTCTCTGATCCTTTAGGAGAATTTTCCTCTTCTCCTCTACAACAATTGAGAACCCATTCAGAATCCTATCTATAACTTTTTCATGTTGTAATAGCTTTAGCGGTGTAATAGTTTCCCAGTCTGCTTAAAAACACCAAGAATAAGCATTTAAAAAAACTATCAAGAATAAATTGACGAATAAGCAAGGAAGTAAGCGGTAAACATTTAAGAAATAAGTCATACTGAAGCCTATATTACATTGTATGTACTATCAATGCTAAAGGAGAAGCTAGAACTTTGGTGCCATATTTTGCAAATCGTGATTCTTACGCCTGTAGCCTTGAATCAATAGGCTATACTTAAAAAGATGTTGCAATAAAGCACAAGAATCCGCTAGTAGGACTCATATTTACTCCTGCGTTAATTATCAAGAACAACGTCCCGTGTCTAGCAAACTTTGCTCCTTTCACTTTGGAGCAAGTCTGCCGCGAGTCATATCATATCACATTATATCACATGAGAGAAGTAATGTCGACCACACAACTGTAGCACAATCTGAATTGTAAATGGCAATGCAATACAGTCCTCTTACTTGCATGACTGATTTGTCACTGTATTTTATGCAATAATAAGGAGTAGTCCATTAACCCTAGGGGACAAAATGAGCAGCACTGAGGGGGGTGTAGTGGTTACCAGGATGGCACTTGACACACACTTTGTGTCAAATTTAGTCACTCCCAGGTTATACAAAATGTGACATATTGAATTCATAAGCATATTATCAGTTTTTTTACACATGTTGAGTGCAAAGGATGGCAAACGTAGTGAAAAATTGGCTTTCTTCTTCTGTATCCTATCCCAGCAAATGACAATGGAGTCGCTATAGCTTTTTCAAAACACAAAGGACAATAACAGTTCCTGTGGTGTTGTCTAACCATAGAAATTATCCATACACGATTTACATTTGAATGACATTTGCATACGATCCATAAGAGTTAGTGACTTTGACATGTTCAATCGGTTTTTCAGTTGACTTTGACATGATCAATCGGTTTTTCCAGTTGACTTTTATATAAATTTTATGCAACTAGCAGGAGTATGCGAAAAGGGCTAATGCAATTATGCCATGTTATTTATGATGGAGTGAATGAGAAATGGTTTGGGTTCTCAGAATTTTATGCAAATTTCGGAATATGCTATTAATCGTAATGCAAAAAGCTGGAATTTACTGTAATTTGACTTCAGATACATTCTCAAAAGCTTCTGGATCCATTCCACCCATAGACCTTTCACAGGCTAGGTTAGGATCCTGAGAAAATTATGTTACCATATGTCATTAAAAAGGTAGTACACAGGTCTTGTTGCAAGGTCTGGAAATGGGTCTGACGGGGCTATAGAGGAATTAATACATATACATTTGATTTGTTCTTTCGCATATTGTGGCGTTTGTTTGTTTGACGACTGACTGATGAACCATGCCAACACAGAGAAGACCATCAGTCGTCAAATTTAAAATTGAATTAACAGCTAGTTGTATATAGAAAGATATCAAGAAAGGAAACGTAAAACATCTGCGAAAGATATGCCTTGAATTTATTGATGTTGCCTAAGAGCATATTTTGATTTTCACTACTCCACTGTCTGTCGTCACCAGTACTCCAATATTGATTCCATTGGATATTTGTCAATATCTTAAGCTACCAGCATACTGCAGTCTATATATTAACTTTATGACTTCAGTTCCACAACCCTTATGTGTGGAAAACACTAAATATATACATATAAAGATATATATAGTATATTTTACTGTTATCAATTAACACTGTTTATTAGCCTACAATGACACTCATTTCAAAATTTTGTGAACATCAATGATTGCCTTTACCCTACTACGAGTAAGTATATTCTGCAATATGCGATGGGAACAAGTAAGTAACGTTACAGATATAACAATCTTATTTTTTAACAAAAACTACTTGAAGGTTTTGTTGGGTCAACTTAAGAACCCCACAGAACACCGCTAGCTAACACAGAATGTACTAGTTTGAAAAAAAGCATCTTCCAATCTACTGATAACTGCAGTTCGATTTTCTACAATGGTTCAAAAGACGTGCTGTATTCGTCAAGAATCACATTGGGATTGGAGGAATTGTAGGCTTTGTAGTTGATGTCATCAAAGTAGATTCCTTTCTTTCTATTGACATTGGCATTACTGGTGATGTCAATGAATGACACCCTGTTGGTGTACAAGTAGCGACCTTCGTCGTACTGCTGGGTTTTGTAAAAAGCGCCACCTTGCGATGGGTTTGCGTTGTCCCCGTCGATCACATAGAACCATTCGTCCATGTAGTCCTGAGGCCGTGAGCGGAGGGTCATCTCTACATGGTGCCAGATGGTGGGGTCGAGGGTATCGGTAATCGTGTTGTAGATGCCGCCATCGCCACAATTCTTACTCTGTGCGCAGTCGGCATAACTAGGAGAGCTTTCCTTGGTACGGATCGATAACTTGGCACGGTAACGGTAGGGAAAATCGATCTCTAGGTGGTTAGACGCGGCGGTGGTACCATTTGGGTCTCCTGCTACGACCATCATGCGAGTCCCATCTCCGTATCTGGTGCTGTAGTCCTCCGCCATCTTGAACCAGAAGGACACGTAGAAAGAGTCCGCGTTGCCAGTGTAGGAGCCGTCCGACCGTCCGACTTTGACGCTGAGTTCGGGAGAGAAGGGTGTTTTGTCTCCTGGCCCGGCATCATTAACGGTGTTTGTACCACTATTGTAATACCAAGACTGTTGTCCGTCGTGAGCGAAAGCGTCACTGATTTCTTCATCAATTGTGGAATCTACTTTCCACCCGCTGTCTATATCTTCGCTAGAGCCGTTGGCGTAGGTGATGTTATTGTTTATAACGCTTTCCCCATTTCCCCAGCCGATGTCTGGTGTTGGCTGTGTGGTTGTTGGCGCTTCCGTTGTCCCTGGTGTTGTTGGTTCATTCGTTGTTCCTGGTGTTGTTGGCGCCGCCGTTGGTCCAGGTGTTGTTGGCGCCGCCGTTGTTGTCGGCACGGTACCAGTGAAGGTGTTCAAGGTTGTTGTCCCTGTCACTGTTTCAGTGGTTGTTGTTTCGGAACTTGCGGTAGTTTGTGGAGGCGTTGTAGTAGCTTCTAAAAAAAGGACAACATGGCAGCGATTGGTTATGCATTTGATCATACCTTGGGAGATCATAATCACTTTGTATCCGGGATTCATATGATCATAGGTTACTGGCATGGACACGTAACGATACTGTCTGTAATATACACACATCATATTGCGACCACCTGACGGGAATTTGTAAAGGTAAAGGAGAGATCCTTGATTAAGCCATCCCTACTGTAATGAAAGAAACATGCCATTTATTACCTGTGCAATCGGGACCAGTGTATCCGGAATCACAATCGCAGCGGAAACTGCCAATAGTATTGACGCAGTTCGAGTTGGCTGGGCACCGACCGAGGAAGGAACACTCGTCTATGTCTGTAAAATAATTTCAACATCTTTAGAAAAATGTTCAATCCTGTTACAAATGCATTCTCAGTCAGTTATTCTCTTATACACAAATACAACTGTACTACAAAATAATATTAATGTAGTATTCAATGCAGATCTAGAGTTACATACAGCGTGCTACATGGAGTAGAAATTTCCAGTCATAGCAGGATTGTCCTTATACATGTTTCACTTGCATCCAAAGTATTGCTTGCTGCGTCGCTTGTACTTTAGATATCCAATGTTAACGCTGTGTCAGCTGAAGTCAATCTTGAAAGATCTGCTCATAAACTAAGTTACCTTCACAGTTATCTCCATTTTCGCGGAAGCCTGGCTTGCAGGTACAGGTGTAACTTCCGTCAGTGTTGGTGCAGGTCGCGTTTACGTGACAAGGGTTAGCATCACACTCGTTAACGTCTGTGAGAAGAATATACGATGTCTTAGTCAATGGTAATTCGTATACATGTAGTATGTAAAATCATGACCACTTAGCTAGTATACATCTTTTATCTATCATACTTCATGAAATCATTGACATTTGCAAGAAAGAGTGTTAGCTAGATATGATTAACTTTGACTATCGTGCAATGGCATGATGACAGTTTGGTGTTTAAGTGATTGTGTGTTATGTGTTGTGGATCTTTAACTTGAACCTGCTGAAAATAATCAGAATGTTTGAAAGCTCTGAATCTATCTCTACCACTACATAAGGCTGGAGGAAACTGTTCTCCAGATTTGTGTTGCCCCAACCAGTAACAAGGCTAAGGGATAGGTAAGGCGAAGAAGAATGGCTTGGAAAGCAACCTGATGATAGCTTAACAACTGTTTTCTCCCTTACACGTATCATCTACGCTTTCAAACTGATGACCGAAAACTTATGGTTTCCTTACCTTTGCAAGGTACTCCATCGTATCCCATGGTGCAGTTGCATGTGTAGTTGCCAGGCTGGTTGATACACACTTGATTGGTGCCACACGGGTTGCTTTTACACTCATCAACGTCTGTGGAAAACACATATTGATTTAACCATTTTGTTGATCATAATTGACACTTGAATGAGCTATGCCTTTTAATGGTCAAGTTTGCAGTTTGCATACAAAGAAACAAAACTAAATTCAATCTAACGTTATTTCTTATAAAGATATAATCCAGCACAGTGGTAATATAGCAACACCAAGTTTTGTATTTTATACCTGTGTCGCACTGCTTGCCGACCCAGCCTTCTTCACAGAAGCAGTAGAAGCCGTTGGCACCGTCCAGACAAACTCCGTTGTGCTGGCAAGGCTGGCTTGCGCAAAACAACTCTGTAGAGACAAGTGTTTTAAACAGTCACTCATGCACTCTTTATAAACATTTTCATTTGAAAAACTTTTGCAGTATACCAAGCATTTTAGTATCACCTTCGGTGTTCATGGCCTTAACTTCATGATTATGATTTACATTTCATATATAGTTTTAGCTGTCAGCACTCACCTGTTTCGCATCTCGGTCCTGTCCAACCTGCCTCGCAGGTACAGTAGTAGCCGGTGGGGTCCTCAGTACAGTTACCGTTCTTACACGGATTTCCTGTGCAGGCAGCACCTAGCGGAACAGCAACAACAAAAATGTTTGAAATAATTTTTCTAGAAGGCATTACCTATCCTTTCCTATATTCTCTTGACATCATAGATATATGTAGTATAGTGCTTTTATTGATTCTGTGTCCAAATATAGTGAAAAAAGGTTAGACACAACGAGATTTATTACGATGCAATGAGAATAATTTTTTGATATTGCCCAAAGTCTTCAGAGGCATAGCACGTCCCTTACTAGCAGCAGCATTTATGCACAGTTACGTAATTGTCGCGTGATATATAAACATACTTGTTTCGCAGTTATCCCCCCCTCGTCCTGCGGGACACCTGCAGGTGTAGCCGTCCTTTCCCTCCTCACACACACCGCCATAGAGACACGGATTAGGCAAACAGCTGCTCTGAGTTGCCGACAAGGAGCCTGTTAAGAAATGACAAGTTCATATTTCAATTTGTGTTTTTTTTAACCTTAAGGGTGGTCCCTTCTGTTTAAAAAGCAACTGATTGCAAAGCTAGGAAGCCCTTAAATAAAGAAAAAAGGCAACGTCAAATCAAGGTATAAGATTATTAGAAAGAAACAGGTTGCCAATGAACAACTGACAAATCTTCGACATGGTAGAGTATACGGTAGAATAACAACCAAAGACATCAAACATCGAAGCAAATTTGATCTATTATTTCTCCATTTGTTAAGTACTGAATGAAAGTCAGCAAATATCAAAAAGGGACTTTGGTTGTGTTGTTGAGTTTGAACAAATAGTCAGTTATCTTTTGAACTGGTAATCAATCAACCGCGAGCTTTAAATGCAAGGACTGATGACGTATCAACAACTTCAAACCAACTCAAAGTTTGTTTTTTAAATTGGATGAATAGCTGTTCTCCCTAATGTCATAAATTCAGACTAACCCGAAGGTGGCTGATAGAATACCGATGATTGGTCTCACGGGCAGGAACGCAAAACATGATATCAGCTTGTGTTTTTGCTGATAGCTTATCGTGAAAGTTGGACGAATTCTGCTTTTCCCACAGTACAGTGTTATTGTATTGGACAAAGGGGCCAGACTGCTAACTTGACTTTTATGACAAATATTTGCACACGTACAGTCTTCTAGTCTGTGATAATAACATGCTCAGGTAAGCAATTGTAAAATATACTTATGTCCTCAATTTGTGTAGTCAGTGACCTATGGGCGATTCCAAGTTCTCATCTCTGAGTTTTGAAATTGTTTTTCAGGTAAATTTGATAGATAGTGTCTCTGGTCAAACAGCTATTGTGGCCATTTCCTTTTGTTGCAAACACACGAAACAGGAGCAAGTCAATGGTACTAGCACTTAGCGGCAAACGTGTGAAAAATATAAGGAAACACTCACCAAACTGGTCACTACGGAGCAAAGATGATGTGTCTGTTCCATTGTACACTGCAAAAAGAGACATCAAAGTAAAAAATCATTCTACGAATTAAAGACGACTTAGACTATTTTTTGCTTCCGGTGAATGAAACATTATAGCTTCCACGGAGAATTGAAAACTCAGCTATTCTTTTGATGACAAATAGCTATCACTTCTGTTGTACATGTAGTTCAACGCTCACATTTGGTTACAGTCCAGTATACACAGGCTTTAAGAAGACATCTGACTTATACTATTCCTCTTTTAAAGGGTAACATTGCTTCGAATACTTTCAAGACAACATAGATAATATTGACAACGTTCACGTCCGGTTGCATCGAAAGCATTTTGGAAGTCAGCAACCTTTTGTGTTTCAAACGTTGCTGATTCCGAGATTGTTTTTGAACGTACGATTTGAACTTGGTTGGTCATAGTTAGGGTTATCCTAATCGCCTTGCGCTTGCGATTACTATAATATTTCATTTCTCCTAACGTTCATTTATGTCGAAATGTTCTGACTTACCCAGGTATGCTATTCCAGCGGTGATGAGGAAAAGGAAGACCAGAACGACCACTTGGTAGCACGCCATTGAGTTCTGCCTCGATTTCTCCTTCTTTCGCTTGGCCTCATACTGTTGTGGTTTTCTCGACCAACTCGCCTCAATATCCTGATAACAATGATAAGATCAAGATTTGTCACATGCATTCTTTTAATCACACAAAGATTGACAGTTATTTTTTCAAGTAGGAAGTTTCAGGTTGTGTTATCTAAAATACCACACCCTACTACTAAATTGAAGTACTAGATTGGTGGATGCACTAGATAGAATATCTATCTTTACTTCAAAGTGCAGACTATGTTATCTTACAATGAGGATGTTTGGGCGAAACAAACTGCCACAAGAACGACATATAGACATGTTGAGATGCAATCGTCTGTTGTGTGTGCGGTTGTCCTCCTAACATCACAATCAAATAATGGTTTCTTTTGTTCCTGCTGTTACTGTTTGCGCAACCTTTGTCGAGCATCGAAATCAATTTTGTTCCGTAAGTTGATATCTTTACTTGTGTTTGATATCCACTTCCTTAATTGACCCTTTTTTTTCTCGCTTTGCCTAGATACCATGGCTATAAATAGTCAGGCTTGTGAGCGTGAAAATGCCATCTTTTTTTACAGAAACTTTTCGTGAGCACGTAGCTTTCTTTTTTGGCCACGCTTCAAAGGTGGAGGAATGTTCTCTTTTTTTCCCAAAAAATCATGCCAAAATGAATGGCAAGGGTTTCCATATTCAGCACAATGATGAAAATAGCATTACCAAAAAGCATATTTCTAGGTCACATATACAGCGATTATCCTATAACCAACAGCGTACATTTGGTAACTAAGCGATTTCTCGTACATTATTTTTAGTAGATGAGACACACAATGTAACATATGGCATGTATACTGTAGAGTTATGTTATTCGCACACAGAATCCGTATCTTGGATACAGTGTCTATACACCTGTCTACTCACAAATACAAACTCTACTTTTCATGAGACGCATTCATGAACCAGTATTTCCGTATAAACCAGAAAAAAATGAGCTTACAATTCGTCAACACGCTGCTTTGATCCTACCATATGTTAACTGACAGCGATAATGTTCTTTCTCTTAAACGCCCTAGAAATAGATAACGACCTTCTATTTTGTCTCACCTCAAAGGAAGTGGAAGTTTTACGTTGTCTGGAGGCTTTGTCTCTTCGGCCCATATTATTTGTAGCTTAAACTTGAACTTCACAGCAGCGCACACTCGATACAATATGACGACTTCTGTCTAAGCCCTTTTATCAATATAGATATAAGTTATACCCCCCACTAGGAGGTCACTTGACGTCTACATGACAAGCGGTCAGTTCATGATGACGTGCAGGAATGTGGACCCCACCCAGTGACGTCACAGATCGTTAAACTAGTTAATATTAACACGGTTCACTTGAGATATCATCAGTGTGTGTACATGTCTGATAGCCGGGCACCTGTAACTATACTAGTTAACTGCGACAAGATGTCTATTTGTCGATGTCTCACTATTTCAAAAGAGCGAAAAAAGGGTTTTGTAGGTGAGTGATTGGTAGCTAAATAAAAGCAGTTAAGAACCCATTCACCGAATCAATATCAAAATGCAAATAACAAAGGCACAACGGTTGTTGACAGAGAGAAGCGACTCAACAGAAGTCCGTGGTTTAAAAGGGGGCGAGGTGCCATGATTTTCCGCCGTTCCTCCATCACAGTTCCAAATGCCTGTTCTTCGTCAACTTTTACTTAAGGTTGTTTGATTTACGCCCAATAAACTATCAAGTGCTTTTTGAAGCAGGCAACTGCCTTTAGATTTGGCAAGCGCCACAAATCATATTGCTACTTGCAAACGGGTAGGTAGCTTTTGCAGTGCAGTCCGTTCTTTCGAAATTCATAGACGAAATTTAAACGAACACAATTTACCATTTTTTAAATACAACTCCTTTAGTGGCGTCGATCGCTGAGTGGTTAGGCAAGCAAGCAAGGGATCGAGAGGTGACGGGTTCGATTCCCGGGGTAGACGTGTGAAAGGCAATTTCCGCACTTCCCCCAGGTGTAAATGAAATCTTTATTGACACAACAAAAGTACAGCGACTTTCGTAAGGTCTTGTACAAGTATACATGTAAACAACAAACAATGGGATACAAAATGATTAACATACGTACAAGTACTGTATATGAATACTTCAACATATCGAGTTTAACGTATCACTTACACTACTAGATCTAAGATCTGTACCTGACTTTGGTTGGGCAAAAGGCCTTGGAAAGAGAGGGATGAGTTCTGCCTTCCAATACCATGCCCAACGCCCTATTTCCCCTTAAACGCCACGGCACTTGTACCTTTACCTTTATCAGTAATAAGTTTCTTTGACCGAAACAATTTCAGTATGTAGAGAGTTAGAGAAAGGGGGGGAAAGGGGAGAGGAACAAATTTAAACGAGATACTACCTTAACCTTTTTTAATAACCGACAGAATATTTCTTTGGTCAGCAGTTTCACATCTGTAAACTTCTGCTACCTCTTCAGATGTACCATAAAAGGTTTTTTGAGTGCTGTGTAAATATTCCATTTTGTTACATAACAGAAGTTTATGTCGCCATTGGAAACTGGGCTAAGTGCCCGGTCACATGTGTCGTACGACACGATCACGACAGCAAGTTGAGGGTGTTCTTAAGACAGTCTTGGATATGTCGTGTAGGATTCAAAATTAAACTCATTCTTGGGTTAGTCGGGGACATGTCGTACGTACACAACTAAGACTAATTGAAGGAAATTTTGGAACAGTCGTGAAAGTGTTTTACAAATTTAGTTGCCTTGTAACGAGAAAAGTTTCCAGAGATCCTTGTCGGCGGTCAGTTCTGTCACAGTCGTAGATGAGAATCGTACGACAGCAAAAATCCTACGACATATGTAACCGCGCCTTGACACTATAGGTACACCTTAGAACACGGTTTTATTACAAAGCTATTTTCAAAGCCACATTGTTAGAACGCAGGTCACCAATACATGCGCGTTGCCTAGTTCCCACTCTATGGCGTTTCCTTGTCAACGTTTTTCTTTGTGCAGCGTTTGCAATAACAAGTCTCTACATTCCGCCTCGTCTAATGTATTATGCTGACGCTGCCACCTTAATAGTTTGAATGTTCAACGATCAACTAGAAAACTACGGAAGATACACGTATACTGTGAACTAACGTCTACATGTTTGTACTTAGGTTTTTTTTTGCCTTTAGACAATTTTTCAAAGATAATCGAGGCTGGGAAGAGGAAAGGCCACGAAATTAAGGAAGTATGGAGCTTTGACATATTATTTAAATAGACGACAAAATGGGAAGAATTGACGAGGAAAAACGTAGAAACGTAAATACTGCAAGGGCAAGATTCTAGGACATAAAATGTGTAATGGATACATCAAAAAATTTACACAGAAGTTACGCAGCAACGAAAGGACAAGGAAACATTCAGTAGCGGTTCTTTTATTTAAGGAAACAAGCTGATGTAACATATACAACACATACATACGATATGAGTCAATATCTTTGATTTTTCGCACTTGACTATCACTTAGAACAATCTAATAATCTATCACAATCAATTTTTAAACACGCGCGTTGTTGACCAGCTTTTGGTGTTTTGTTTTTGTCACTTGTATTCTTTTAAACTGAGAGGTTACAGATTTCTTCATCAATGTCGTACGTTTGTCTGTACTTTTGTGGGTCAGCCGTTACCAGCGAGAGCCTTGCTTGATTAATAAATCGTTTCATTCTCAATAAATACAAAACAGTACAAATGCAACATTTACAAGATTCTATGCTCTTAGTCATTAGAAATGCCTAGCTTTGTGCCCGCTTTACGCCGTAAGAGAGATTTTGTTTCCACCTTTACGCGTTTATATTTGGCCGGGCCCAACACATTGTACATGGGCATGTCTTTTTATTTGCCATATTCATATGTGACCGTTAAGTCACATACCTTTGTAGCCTTTACTTTATACTTAACACAACGTCTAGCATTAGTTCCGTGTATTCGTGACTAAATAGTGATTAAGATCAGACCAGGAAGTAATAGACGCCCGTTGCTTTTCTTCTATCCAACAGGTTTAACTGTGACTTGTCGAATTTACCTGTTCGGACTTTATACAGGTATCCGTCTGGATGGCGCCAGCGTCACATTGATATGATAAACACTACAAAATCATATCTGATCGTAGTCAAAACGACTACATATATGCATGTGGGCCTATTGGCCAAGATTAGCTTCGTAAACCTACTGCTGAACCTTTTAAGGTGAAAATTGAACCTAACCTATGCTACAAACGCCATTGCTTTTTTTTTCAAGTACAGAAGCTGTGGATATGAGTATAACCCGAAACATACGGTACGATTTTAAATTCAAATACGCCCTTTTTGATCAGAGGAATGGATAGGGCTAACAATTCGTCACCACAATGCCTAGTTCTTATGACATGCGTTTCCTTGATAGCCACCAAATGTCCGTTAAACAGTCAGACGCCTTCTGTCATGCATGCTGTATCAAGGTAATATTCAAAATGACGACTCCTCATAATTCTAACTCACCTCAAAAGAACCGGAAGGGCTGCCACGATCCATGTCGCGAAAGTACCTGGATGATCTGTCTCGTCCTGGCATGGTAGTTTGGGACTTGCGCAATAACAATAAAAAAACACAGAAGTAGCCGCAATACGATCGATGCGGGTCGGGGTCTCGTTCAAAAATGCCCGTGTTTTTCCCCACGTCTCGGTTAGACCACGCTAGGCACACATGTACGCGTCACATGGCGACCACTCCCATTTTCCCATGTGACTAATACATGAACGTCTAGCCTGGAAGCCAGACTGTTGCCAGGGTCCAAACGGGCAAGATCTTCGGCGTCAGGGCAACATGCCACCGAGGAAAATTTGCCTCAGCCCCCTTGACGAAAACCCGTCGCATGTGAAAATCACCGGGGTGTTACAGTTAGCTAGACGGGAACAGACGCTTATATAACCGAGGAAACCCAACCTGTAGCCCCGGGAGAGACTGGTGACCAGCTTAACGGAATACGGAACAAAGTTCTCCATACGTCACAAATATTGACGCAAGCTGTGAAAAATGGACCACTTGTACTGAGGTGGGGCGGAAGGTACATGTATACCGGTAGCAAACAAGATGATTTAACCTTTGCTATAACCTGGTATATTAGTCACTAGGGCGGTACTTTACATTGCTTCTCCGTTTGAAATACCTGCGACCACCCTCACCAGTTATTAGAATAAGCAAGCAAACTTCTTTTCAATAAAAATTGATTCACTTCGAAAGAAATTCAAGAACCAGAAAAAAAACGAAAGTTGAATTATTATCACCGTTCCAAAATTTCTGCGATTCTGCAATAATCATAAAGCAGAACTTCTGTGTACACACAAAAAAGACTGACTAATCTACCGGCAGGGTCTCTATTATTGGTAATAAATATTAGCAAAGTCAAATATGATGTTCCTCATATTGATAATTACAGAGTCACACATGTAATCCCAGTCGAATTGACAGCTTGCAACCGAGCGACGCTCTTGCTAAAAGTTCCCTTTTCTTTACTTGTTCGTTGTAGTTTTCAAACTTCCCTTTCAACAACCTAAGCCGCCGTAATGCGTTCTTTAATAAGGCCCTTTTGTAGTGATTTATTTCCTTGTTTTCTTAAGGTTTAAGACACGTCAAGACGTTGCTCTCTGTAACCAAGACAGCTCATACGAAATCACTTTTGTGTTACATCACTGTATTCTTAGTCACAGTGGTATTCTTTTATGTGGTACGTGTCCCTACCCCACACTGTTTGTACGTGTATTACGTGTTTTACATCATTGAAAACCTTAGTTTTGCAAGGTAACAGGAAAGAATAGCGGAAATAGGGAAACACCTTTGTAAAACATTCCTGTATGCTGATTCACAATTATATGATTTTAAATACTACATGTCACTCCCCATATTGGGTAATTCATTCTTGATAGCCTTGGTTATTAAAAAAAAGTACCATATTGCTTGAAAGAATAGAGTTTATGTTTTAAATTAAGGAGAGAAAGTGGTGACGCGTTATTTTGAATTGGTAGTGGATATCAGAACTGTTTCCCTTTCTTAACCACTGTTATTACGGCTTACCGCAAATACACTCGTCTCAGATATAACCACAGCACTTGACAATGAGCTGTTATTTTGTTACGTCAGTTGTATCACATGTTTTACCTAAACACCCCTTCCCAAACATACAACTAGAAATGCTTAAGGACATATTCACTTCCGAGTCCCATATTTTACCTTTAAGTCATTTTTTCACACAAAAATTGAATGCGGTCAGAATTCAAACTCGAAGCTATACAGGTACCAAATAAGGACAAAAATATGTTTTTGGCGACTCATTGGCGGTCTTTGTACACGTGGCCATGGCAACGTTGCTGACAAAGGTTCACCTTCGTACGACCCTCAAATACCATTCTGCTGACCAATGTTTGCTAACCATGTTAGAACTACCACAAGGTGACTCGTTTACGTGCGCTTTTCTAATCAGATTCAATCATAAGTTTTATACATTAAAAAATAACGGTTTCTTTGTATGTTATACAACCTTGTATCCACCTATGTCTGTCTGGTGCTTCCATTAAACGGTAGACAGTGTCTATCACGAGTGCACTCGCTTAGTAGTGCAAACAACGTGCCACTTGTTTAAGCCGCTTTTGAACTTTGAAAACACACGTAAGCCACGTCAGTTTGTGAAGGATAATAAGTCTGAAGAATAGCTATGCCCAGTAACAGTCGCAGAGTAAAGGAACTTGGCTACTGTTATCGTTTACTCAGCAGGTTTAGTATAGAAAACCACGTGAGAAATTTTACATGGTACATGCCCCCCACCCCACATACTCGTCACTGATGAAAGGTGTAAAGTATAAAGTTGAGTAGATTCACACGTCATTTGACTAGAAGGTAGGGCTTCTTGGAAGGGACCCTATCACGCTCTTATCAGCTATGGCATCACATATAGGTAGCGTGCAAATGGTCTGGATTTGGACCCACCCGGCCCCCAAATACACACACACACCTTACGGCAGAGGGGCGGTATCTTTAAGAGCGAGATGGAAGTGGCTACTGACAGGATGACCCTGTCAGCAGTGCAACTTTTTCTACTGCTGTCAGGATGATCTTCGTGACTGTGACGTACATGATTTGGCTGTCTTGTGACGGAAACGGTTGTTGTATATCCTTGCATGGTTCTTTCGTAGCCTTGTTAATAATCATACGACAAAAATCGTACGACATCCTACGACAAGTAAAAGAATCGCGCGACCGATGTGACCGCGCCTTTAGAGCGAGGGATTTACATCCTAAATCGCGATTATAACAATAATTTTTCTCGACAGAGAAAAACATATATTAAAAGAGCTATTAAAGGATAGAGATCATGAAATAGAATATATACTTCCATTGACCAAACGTTCACTTCCTCATCTGGCGTTTTCTGAACATTTCTTGGGAGAAATTCTCTTCAACATTTCCTGCTAGATTAACTTTTATTTAAGTGTGTCACGCACTGCTTTAACCGTACAATACAACCTAGGCGTTTCGACAAATATCTCTTCATTTCGTATCTCGGAGAATGTTCCCATGTGGTACTATTTCATTGACACAACCATGTTTATACACCGCCGGCGTTGGTGTCACAAAGAACGGTTGTTTGCACGCCAGACGGTCTGTCAAAGCTGGACCTTACGCCCTATCAAAGTCAGGCGCTGGACAAACACTTTACTCAAGATAAATGGCCGAGTTTGACCACCAGCTGAGCACGACATGAGGAAGTAGAAAAAACGGGTTGACGTTTTGACTGAAAAAAAGCTGACCATAGCAGAAGAGGTGAAAAACATTAAAAAAAGAAGCTCTAAGTTGATATGTATTTTCTGTCGTGTTCTTTGATAGTTATTGATTGTGCCCTCTTCCTCCCACTTTTCCACCTCCTTTTCTCCCTCTTATCTCTCTTTCTCCCTCCCTTTCTCCCTCCCTTTCTCTCATTTTTCCCACTTTTCCCTCTTTTTCCCTCTCCCTTTCTCCCTCATTTGGCTCCTTTCCCCCTCCATTTCTTCCGCTCCTTTTCTCCCCCTTTCCCTTCCTTTTCTCCCTCCTTTTCTCCCACTTTTCCCTCTTTTCCCTCTTCCTTTCTCCCTCTTTTGACCTCCTTTTGCCCCTCCTTTTCTCCCTCCCCTTTTCCTCATTTCCTCTCCCCCTTTCTCCCTCATTTTCTCCCTACTTTCTATCTCCCTTTCTATCTCCCTTTCTTTCTCCCTTTCTCTCTCCCTCCCAAAGTAGTAAAAAAAACAACTCCTAATTCAATTACGTCTCTAAACAATATGTTTACCATCTAATTCGTTTCACAATACTAAACCTAAGCCACTAATGGACATTCAACATTCCAAGTCACATTTTATCTAGACACACCTTCATTATCTATTCCTGTATGTACACACGACACTCTTCTGACTCCGCTGCGTTGCCATGGTACCAGGAGAGGAGTAAGCAATTAGGTGACCCTATCATTTTACTCAGGTGACTGTCCCAGTTTCTAGGTTGCCTATTAGTCCAAGGTACAGGCGAAGTCATCGCACTGTTACAATGTAAGGAATTGAATGAGTTGGCATATCTGCTGGTGTTGATGAATCAGACTAAAGGAGTATGCAATGCCCTTATGTTTCACAATCATTAAAGGTTTAAGTAATCATATTATCATTCTTAAATACTACGGAGTGCATAGCTGTTTTTTGTGGGGGGGTCATAATTTTCATATTTAGTCTTATGGGCAGAAGAGCAACCAAAAAAAGCGATGTGTCATCTGGTCAATTGGAGGGCATTTTGAGTCATTCACCTTTGACACTACACTATCATGGTACGCAAATAGACATTTTCACTGATCCCATTGCATGATGGGACACACGGGGCACTATGGGTAGCTCAAGGGGCAAACAACATCATTACCATGACGGTGCGCATGCCTCCTCAAATTGTCTGGTTTTCATTCATATCATTTTTCGTATTCCATATCAAGTGACAGTTGGGACTCGTATCAGGATATGATCAGGAATATATGTGGCAAATATGTCAAGTGCCATCAGTACTACATGATTGCCCAGAAGAAGCCCCGGTGTGGTGAACGCACGGACGTATCTTATCAAGTGACTTAATACTTAATGATGGCTTCCATTAATCGTAATTAAGTCTATGTTTACCAAAGGTGTGAGGAGGTGCCAAATATAGAAACACTTATTCCTTACATGAACTGGTATTTTGTTATCTTATGCTAGGTGTCGCTACTTATCATAACTACACAATACTGTTGTTGTTGTCATTAAATTCTTCGGTATCTTAGAACGTCGGACACGAAAATGACCTTAGGTTTGGCTAGGGACTCGATATTGCCAATTAAGGCATATTTTATTGATAATACCCAGAGATCATTGAACAACTGGTTGTTGATGTATATTTTGTCGACGCCTTGAGTATATATCATTGTTTGGTGAATAGAATTTTAAGTTCATTTTGTATTTCTATTTTCTAGTTGATTATACGATAGTCGCTGTAATATTTGTTGTGACATCCTGTATACTATTATAATTTTACATAGTTTCCCAATGCATTACCATGACATGTCGACAACGCGTATGTCTGATCTTTGTTGTCATGGTGATCATTTTGTTGCCCCCTGTGTTACCCATAGTGCTCCGCGTCTCCCATCATGCAATGGGATCCGTGAATGGGTCTATGGGATCGGGACGTCAAATTCCCTAGTGCCTCAATAATGTACTTATCAGAGTATGAATCGAATCTGTAGACTAGTGACGCCATACCAGGTTATTCCAGCAGTTCTTAGTCTCACTTACAGAAGGCTTTGACAAGTTAGGCATGCCAACGAGTCATTAGGACAAAATGTATGAGACGTGAATATGTTTGATCTCTACTTTATCGCGCTACAAAATGGCTGCTATGACATTATGATAGTAGTTGCGTAGCGGGGAGTGCCGCATAGACGAAAAACAATCGAGATATGCCCTATTTTAGGACGGAAATTGCCCCTCGAAAAAAAGATGGCGGCATCAATTGAAGTTACCAAACAATTTACCTGAAAAACAGCGCTGTAAGTTGCAATTAATGTTTCTATTTTCGTCCAAAGTTCTAAATTTTACTACTAAGCCCTTAATTTTGAGACAGATTTGTGGATTTACTTTCACTTTGGGGACAATTACTGCCCTAAATCTTCAATAAATCTAAGACTGACACCTGTTTTTACTTTTGACACGATTCTGTCATAAGATAACATGATTCAAAAGCCAGAAGAAACAACAAGAAATCTACCCATGTATGCATATTGCGTGGCGTTTGTCTGAAGATAATGATCAATGTATCTATTAATGTAAAGATGTCACGCCAAAACACCACCACAGGTATTCTAAGTGCTTGCTTTTCGACCAATAATTCTTCAGTCGTCGACAATTAGTCGGTACTTGAGATCTCTGGCGTGGACAAAAACAAATTTGTTAAAGCGTTGACCAGCCCCTCACTACATGGGTGTGGCAAATGTCACCAGGTCAGGGACGCAAAACGGTCGTAAAATACTGCGTCAACTGACCACAAAGCGTCATATTGTCGTAAAATCTTGCAGGGCGTCGACACATTTAGGCAATTCTGCTAGACTGTATGAGGTCATTACGACTTAGAGAAGAAGACAACAGACATGGAGTCGCGCTGGTTTAACCCAATGAGCCGTCCTACTATGGCCAACTTATACAACGCTGACGACAGGTCGGACAAGGTAGGAAAAAACAACAACATTACCTTCTTTTTTAACCAAATTTTTTTTCTACAGTATTTTTCAGCTTCTAAATGAAGAATTTGTTTTTTAGAATTTTTTCTTCAAAAAATTAAGCATGATATTTTTCTTTTCCAATTCCAAAGGAAATCCCAGCCAGCTTCGTTCCTTTTTCTCATATATCGCATCACAGATGAACACATGTATATGTAAAAATAGTCAATGTGCACTTGATCACGAATGTGATTTTAACTCTGGTATTTCCTAGACACGAAAGATTGTGGGAACACTATAACGCTTTCGCGCTACTGTGATGTTACGTGTTATGCAAAAGTACACGTTTTACCGATCTACAGAAAAAAAGTGTAAAATAAAGAAAATAAACATACAACCTCCAAAAATAAGAAATACAGAAAAAGATGTAAAACAAACCTACAATAAAAGTACCTGGTGTGAAACCTACGAGAAAAATTGTAAGTCCTAAAGAACAATGTGTAAAACCTATAGGAAAATGGTACAATTTACGACAACTTAAAGGTGTAAAACTTACAGAAAAATAACATATTTTTCACTTTTCATGCATTTGAAAGGACGTTTCGAACACATGGTCCCTGCGCCCACAAGAGCGCCGCAAACTGGACGCTAAGAGACGACGCCGAGACTGTCATCTGGCGTGCTTCATAGGGATCGTATTCCTTCAACTGTTCATAGCTGCAGGAGTGGCATTTCTCGGTAAGATCTGGGCTTCCTTTAGATATATTTTGTGTGGTACAATCTATCAATGTGGTGAAATGTCTTGTTTGCACTATAATAAAAGCCATTACACTCCGTTTCAAATTTATCAGGCGGTATCATAGTAGAATTTGTTGACCATCTATTCTTTAGAGTCTCTGACAAAACATGTAGTAGTAGAATGGTTTATTATACCACAAGAAGAGTAAAAGCTGTTAGTAGACCAACAGTGAGCTAAAGTGTACAGGTTTGTCATCACATTGTTACTACAATTACATGATTCTAAATCTAAATATATGTATAAGAATCATACAAATTATAAACCAAAAATGTAACAATCTCAAATGAACCTTGCAATCGGTAGAAACACTAACGTTTAAATCAAAGCCTTTCAAATGTTCCTATAAAAGCGCGCCCAAAGTCAGCGTTTTCTGATTTGTATTTACAGTGTGGAGTTCGGTCGACACGTCCAGCAAGCTTACTCCACTTAGGACGAGTGAGTATTTCTGTCTTTGTTGTTCTTGTTTCAAAGTCATTTGTAAAAAGTGAGCGCTACCTTATAAGCAATCGAACCCTGTACAAGTATTTTGACCACAAGTACTGCTTGCTTTAGTTGTTTTTCCCTCGATCAACTTTTTCACAATCCCCCTAAAAAACGCCTTTAGTCCTAGATCCTATTCGCAGAGTCCCCTGCCAAATTCTCATTCAAGAGTCTGATTTACATAGTCAGGGTGAATTCAGAAGCCCATGTGTAGTATGGACCAATGGCAACCAGTTTCACATAACATTTGAGTAGTCGTAAAATTGCTACTGCTGACCCAAATGACCGTAATAACTCGCTTTTTGATTGGTTTTCAATTAGAGATTTGTCTCGCCGCAAGAAAGACAGAGTACTAGTAACAAATACACCCAACCCTCTAATACATCAATGCCGTTTTTATAAAGAAAACGTTTCCCCGTGACGTCATATGCTAATTGGAACCCTGCAAAAGTACAAACACAACTGGTCAAACGGCGTTGCTGCGAGTTGACTTTATATTAATCTCTGCGTACAAACTGTCTAACTTATAGACTTAACATACCAGATAAGTTAGAGTAACTGTATTTAACAAAGGTGTGACAACCAGGCTGGGCCATTGTGTTATGACCACATTGTCCTTATTTATTCCATCTGATTCTTTCACAAATAAATCACGGACCTATGTATATAGGAGGATATTAGTCGAGGGCTTATGTTTAAGTAAGGGGGACGTTTCTTGACCATCTACAACTATTATGGTGAATAGATTTCGTCTCTTTAGACGTTTTAATGGTAAAAGTAAGATGTCAGTATCATTGATGCCAACCAAACGTGGTTATTGTAGTATACTTTTCTTATTGCAGATGTTTTCGTGTTATAATTTGAATACCATCACCACGTTAAAAATAGACTTAAAGACATAATGAGGACAGAGTAATTGATGTATTTTGATTAAGATTAGCGCTTATCATGGTATTTACATATAATGTGAAATGTCATACATTATTACCGTCATCTATCAACAATTTTGATCCAATCATCATGTCCACCAATGGTGCAACTGGTCGACACACCTAGTGATGACAGTATTTAATCTACATTTGCTGAGATACAGGCAAATATGTTATGAACTTATGAACAATCGATAAGCATGGGGCATGTTGTTTTGCAATGCTTAGCAGAGGTCATCGCCCTTTTGAGGCGATTGTTAAAGGTACTCAATGAAAAATTAGGACAATTTTAGAAGTCGATTTTTTTATAATTTCTTGACATTGATCAACTTTATGGCATTGCTTGATGATATGATATAGTGAAAATGCGACACCATAAATGTGTAGAACAGCCGCCGATTTGTTTACATCTAGCTAGCGTGTATCTACCTGTACCAACCAGAAATAAGCGACCATGGTATTGTTTTCTTTCAGCTGTTTGCAAACGTAAGAAACATAAGATGTAATGCGTAAAATGTGCCAAAAAGTCCATACAAAGGTCTATAACATGAAGAATTTGTTTAGCAGAAAATTGCCAAGTTTGTTGCCAAAAATCCTACCATGTGCACCTTTAAGGGCGTTCTGCGAATGATTAAATGCCTGTATTAAATCAAGCTCTTAAGGTGCGACGTTCGCTTCAACGCGAGAGACGTAATAGGTGTACACAGCATTTTATTACCTCCTAGTAAATGTCACCTTGGAGAGTTTTATGACGTCTAACCTGCCATTTAATGACTTTGACGCCGTGAACAAAGGAACGACCCTTGTAAGGCTTAATCCACCTGTTAGGGTAACTAGACAACCGAAAGATGTCCGAGGTTGTAACGTTATTGTTTTGTCGCAACCAAAGAAAGAGAGTTTGATAATACCGAATGTTATGAATGAGGTGTACTACGTTGTTAGGACAAACAACAAATAGGGTAAAGGCAAACCTATCTAACGTTGCCATACATGTCAGCAATGCGTTTGGCTACTATATATACTATAGTATTTAGGGGCTTCAAGCCATCAGTGAATATAAGGCTACATTTATACCATATCTTTCAAACTAACTTGATATAGTACAAATACGTATACGTATATCGCGTTGGAGATACTAGCACGGTTGATATGGCGCTACATGGTTGCTATGTCCCATAATCGGGTTATTCTTTTACACTTGTCGATTAGAGGTGACCCGGTGTGCGTCGCTGAAAAAAAAGGAGCGAAGCCACATGTCACTACTAGGTACTTGAGAAAGCATCATACTTTACCTCACTTGAGAGTAACTGTTTTACCTTTTTTATATAATAATTCTTCAGAATATATAACATGTGACGTGTTGAAGTGCAATCATACTGAAGCTCTGTGTAGAATGCAGTAGGTTTGTAATAAATTATATTCACCTTTACTGATAGGTACCCAAGGCCTCTGCGACTCGGAGCCGTGTAAGAATGAAGGAGTCTGTTTTGACGGAAGTAATGGTTTCATCTGCAACTGCGGGGAGGCTTGGAGTGGAAAAACGTGTGAAATAGGTAAGATAATTACATTTCAAGCATCTTTAATTTTATCAAGAGTCAACTTGAAGACAAATTTCAAACCCCACTCATCAACAATATATGTGATGAATTGTTTCGCATAAAAACGTTTGAACATGTAAAATCAAATTAGTCTTCAACGCATATTTAATATACCCTTTAAAACGATCCCTCCAACATTTTAGATGTGGACGAGTGCAAAACGTCCCCTTGCGGAGTGCAAGGGATCTGCACCAACACGGAGGGGAGCTTCATTTGTGCCTGTAACGATGGATACGAGGCAAGCACTGGCTGCAAAGGTACATAACATCTTCTTTGGCTCAGTATGAATTATTCTATTGTGCCTCTTACCTTCAAAGGGGACATTTCTCCGTGTACATCCTTGTAATTCATCCCCAATAGATGACAAAAGGTAACATTCTAAAGCATTTGGTGACTTGTCCACATTTTGCAGCTGCATCTTTTTACTCACTTTGTTGTCTTCATGTTGTTTAAAAGTTTGTTCGCTTTGTTCACACCAATCTTAGATATAGACGAATGCCTCGTGGGGACCCCTTGCGGTGACAACGCTGACTGCAGCAACACAGTGGGCAGCTACATGTGCACATGCGCGTCAGGATGGGTGAACGACGGCCCAACAAACTGTGTCGGTCAGTTATCTTCCAGACTTGCAATATCAAGTGAATAGCCATAAATGTTATTCTCTATGTCTTTAGTGCTTACTAAGTAATACAACAGTAAAGCAATACATGTGATATATACACAAGTTTGTATGGCCTTTTCCCACTTTAATGCGCATGTCAGACTAATACGTCTACTGTACTGTATCAATGGGAACATGCTAAAATTGTGGGACAGGTAGGTAGAATGGAATGTTCCATATTCCCCCACCAGCCAACTAAGTTCTGGTAATGCCTATTGATTTATATATAAAAAATATTGTAAGAAAGCGTCATCATTGTTCAAAACCTCTGTGTTTTGTTATTAATTAGATGTCGACGAATGTTTGGGACAGCCCTGTCCTCTTGGATCCGATTGTGAAAATACGGACGGGAGCTTCCGGTGCAAGTGCGGAAGTGACGTCATCCAAGCGACTGACAGTTGTGCCAGTGAGTGTCACGTCATACATAAGATAGTCTCCTGATCAAATCCTTTATATAGATTTTTTGTCTTCTTTCTTTGAGGACTTTAACATAGTAATATCAAAACCTACGACTGCTTGTTGTCGTCTACATACAACCGCAATACGAACGATACCTTCAAATGAGGAATAAAAAAGGCCATTATCAGAGTATACGTAAAGCACCTGTGCATATTGTCGCAATGTCTGCATCAAAACTGCTGATTTGTCCTCATTCAATGGTCGGTTTCTGCTCCTATGTGTATAACTTCAAAGGTTACTATTCAAAACCATCCAACAAGAGCTAAGTTGTATTCCTTTGAATATAATAATTTAAACGTATCTTCAGCATATTTCCATTGCATTTATATTTGAAATCCATGATAAAGTCACTGAAAGAAAATAACAATGCATCTATATATATTATGCTGCTATTCGAATAAATTATCAATTTCTTATTCCTACTCGTAGCTGCTGTAACTTCCCGCCCACCACACGAACTGATAAACGAAACTGGCTGGTCTCTAGGCGACAGTATCGTCAACGGTGATTGGTCGGCAGGGGCAGTGGGCAACAACGTCACCGGTGACTGTGACCAATCAGACTACTTTACCTTCCCAGTCGACAACATATGTCAGGGGAACAACGTCGGACAGGCTATCACAAACGCAAGTTTTCATAGCGGTAGATTATCCTGGCATTACAAGAGGGGTGTTGTAAACACCTACGGTTCGGGGACGCCGTTTTCTCCAGGGTTGACCGTAAAAGTGGGGAGATCAGACACTGGCTACAACGGACAGGCTGACTCGTTCTACGCATCCTTTTGGTTCAAGGCGGCGAAAGACTACAACAACGAATATGGTGACGGTTCGCGCATCTTGGTCGCGGCCGGAGACCCGAACGGCACCGAGCCTTCGTCCAACTATCTCGAAATCAACTTCCCAAATCGGCGTCGCAGCAAAATATCCATCAGGACAAGGGAAAGTCACCCAAGCTACGAGCAATGCGCGACTTCCAAAAACTGCGGAGAGGACTTCGGCCTCATCTACACGACAGTAGCTGAAGATCTCGACCCCCTGCAATGGCACCACGTTGAAATGACCCTCCGCGCCAAACCTGAAGACTACAAAGATGAATGGTTCTACAAAGTAAACGGCGTGCCCTCCCCACACACGCACGGCGCATACTTCAAGACAAAGCAATACGACGAAGGTAGATACTTGTACGTCAACAGGCTCAACTTTGCGGCTCTGCACCAACCATTTGTCGACGTCAAAGGCTACTTTTTCGACGACATCTACTACAAAGCCTTTAACTCAGCTCAACCTACAATCATAATTGCCGAATACTCAACCTCCTTCGAAGAACAGTAGCTATGAACGCATCAGTTCAAAAACGTGTAAAAATTGCTGTCCATGATATTCAAACTTAGCGTTTAATATTAAAGCTGTGGAAAATTCACCTTTTTAAATAGATTATAGTTTTATACCTTAAATAAGCTTGCAAAACAACCTTAATATTCATGACCACCTCCCTCAATACATCAATGAAAAAAGCGGCCTGCAGGCCGATTTGAGCTTCAAACAAACAAACAAACAAACAGACAAACAAACAAACAAGTAAATGTATATCTATAGGTCCTGGAGCAATGCTTTATTGTGCGAAGGGCAAAAATGCTTCACTTCATTTTTGTAACTTTATTTTAGCATTTCTTATAAAAGGAAATAGATCTATACAAATATCAACTTAAGAAGTCAATAAACTGTAGTTGTTATTTTGCCTGCGTAGCAGCGCCCTCATGCGGGATAGAAGACCTTTTCAGCAATCCCACACATGTTCTTTCCCCGCGCGATGCGGATGTAGCCGGCTTCACCCCAGGCCGTGCCTATTGTAAACATGCCAACAGTACATTTATATGTATCATGATATACAATACACCAACATTAACCGTGAAATTTGCAATGCTTTGTCCTAACATAGCAAGTTATGTTCTTCCTGTTTGGTTTATTTGTGAATAGATGTAGAAGAAATAAAAAATATTAATGGATTTATTGTCATTTATTACCTAAGGAGAAATGATTGTTTGTGCTTGCAAATGTAAGGGAGGATTTATTGAATAATTTAAGATGACAATTATCTAATCTGGACGTGTGTTTTGCTCCTTTTGCTTTTCTTATTTCCAATTGGTGTCCAGTGAAAGGGGTAAAAAAACGTTAAGACACAAGCCAAAACCAAACATCTGCTTGAATATCACGCTGTTCAAAATTTCACAACAATCGTCTCCTGGTAAAGACACAGTATATTCCTCACCCCAAGAATTGCGGCAAATCCAGTAGTCTTTTCCTGCAAAACTACCGTAGCCTACAACGACAAGAGCGTGGTCCAGGCGGGTTGTAGAGCAGGCTGGGTCGTCATAGATACCGCTGGCGTACAGCTGGAATGACGTCAGACTGGCGTCCACTTTCACCACCACCGGAGTCGTGGAAACGGCGTGAACCATGTCGACTGTTTCATGGTTAGGTATGACGTGGACCGTGTTCTGACACTACAACATATAGAAAGGGAGAAAACTTCACTTTCATCTAGAAAGCATGAGCTACATACAAAGCCAAAGGCCACTGCTGCAAAATGTTCCGTTTTTCAGTATTCGAACGAAAACTGTAAGAAATGATATTTCAATTCGTAAAGAAAACAAAAGTTTTCAATACTTAAAGAAACCATTTTAACTTGCTATTCTGAAGCTAAATATTAATCTGGATCTGAAGTGGTCAGTTGGTATACCCCCCCCCCCCCATTTGCTATAACGCAACAGCTTCACATACACGAGGTGGCGGATGGTTGTTTCATACAGAATGACTTGTAATCATTTCCCTTCTCTTATTACCCCTCTCTTGGTAATTCAATCACCATGTAATTCCAATCACCTGTCTCTCCCTTAGATTTGTCCACCCCTACCCCTTTCCGTAAAGTGGACCATCCCTCTTTTATCCACCCCCTACCCCTTTCCGTAAAGTGAACCATCCCTCACCGTTGCAGCTGCACTACACAAATGTGCGTTGCACTGTCCGGGTGGTTGTGACGGGTAGTCCGCAGCGCTGCAAAGCCCCTTTGTCTTGTTGATGACGCAATCATAGCCAACGGCAAGGTCAACATCCGGGCAACAGTCCGCCACCTCCCTGGTACTGAGCTGTATCAGGTTACCGGTTTTGATGGCGTGGAAGGATTCCAGTGATTCTATTGGTGCAGACGGGTAAGTTGATTAATTAACGTCCAACTGCTGAACATATGAATTTTCATTACTTTTTTAGCCTGAAAAGATAAGTGATATTCATTGTCCAAACCCATTAATATTGTCCAAGATATATATAAATGAAATCTTAGTATCGATGGAAGATATGTGCTGAGCTTGTAATTTTTCTAGTACATTTGTATTTGATTAAATTTTGAATTAGAATAAGCTTAATTAAGCAACTTCACATTTTCGATTAATGTTTGGTCACTTCACCTGTAATTGCGTAGGCCATGACCTTTCCCGTCATTCCTTGGTTCTTGACAGGCGTCACCACGCCCTTTTCCCGCCAGTCCACCGAGGGCGGAGGCTGGGGCATCTCCATAGCAACCGTGCAATGCAGGCTGTCAGACTCACCGTCAACCCGATTGGTACGATTGTTCAGCTCATCTGTGCGGTAGGTCTGCTCCTAGTGTTGATGACATTGTACATAGATTTATCATTAGAACGAACATAGGACATTCAACGTTAGCGTTCTATCGTTACATACTCACGTATCACGGCATCAGTACGCTTTGCCGACTGAAGTGACCGCAGCGATCTTCCGTTGCGTTGACGTTTCAAATCCGTCGATCGGCTGCGCAATTTCAGCCATTAACGGGGTAAACATTAAGTGTCATTGCCACACAGTCCCGAGCCCCTAAACGTTCTTCTCACAGCCCTAGAAGTCATGATCGATGTTTGCAGTATGACCGGGATGGCGGTGGGTTAATGAAATTATAGTCTCAAGTTCACGTCAAAACCAAAATGGCTGCCTTCAGTTCGCAATGCATTATGGGATGTTTATTGAAACGGAACACATTGTCGCCTGGCCAATTGCCTTTGTCTCGGTATGGTAGTGATATACTACATATAATATAAATGAAATCCTTATTTCTTTCGACATATTGCGATGAATTACGGTTACAGAAAGCTAATAAATCCAACTTACCTGGTCGCCAAAACTGTTCATCGCCATTTTGTAGCTCTTTCCCGCGGCGTTGTGTTTGAAGATGGCGGCCATGTTATTTTCCCATATTTTCCTTCTGTTTGTTTCCTCCTCTGCGGACGGATATGTCTTACCGTGCCAGAACTTCCACGCTTCCCATTGGCGATCTCGATCTTTAGTTAGAACCAAAAGGAACGTGTCAGCTAAGGTGTAATCTCAAAGTAGGGTTGTGTGTCACAAAGAAGAGTAAGACACAAAACATTGAAATTTCTCTCCTCCCAACCTCTGCTTGGAGATCATCTATCGTTCGGCATTTGTTTGGATTTCCGTCTCTTGTCCGACAAGAGCTCTGCTAAATATGAACAAGTATACGTAGCTTTAGATAGTCACCACAACTCCCCTCCCCAACATTTGTTTAGCATACTTAACAGGGACAGCGCTATCTAGAATAATCAAAGTACCTGTTTTCTCTGTTATCCCGAAAACGTCATTACTAGTTATTCTCTTGGCAGAAATAAATACGAAGCTGGTGAATACAATCAGACGACAGAGCGTAAGAACTGAGATCGCCATGTTGTCTGTAAAGAATCGCAACACAACAAAGTCCACATGATGTCCACGGGACTTCAGGTTACATTAGGTCACATTTTCACCTTTGTACCGTCGCAAACACGTCATAATACCTTGGTCGCGAACAGAGGCCCTGTCGTATAGAGGTTTACATTCATTTATCTATGCATTACATAAATCTGAAGTACAGTCAGTAGGTACCCATCTGAGTAACGAGGCTGTTGCAGTGCCTTTTAACGTGCTTGAGGCACCTCCTAGATCACGGGAACCCAAGTTCACATCCATTTCGATAGACGAAGGCAGCTCCAACCAGGACGTCCTTCCCCGGATTCGAACCGGGGTCTCCCAGTTACCAACTTTGATATTGGAACCAGGAGCTTAACTGTGAGGCCGTCACCAATTGAGGAATATCCCTGTGTTTACGGGCAATGTTTCTTTTCACTGTTGGGTGGAGCCCTTTGGTACTCTAGGCCAAAAGTATCAACGAAAAACGTACCGGGACTCCATGTACAGGGCAAATCTAGTTGTGACCACGATAGCACTTACAGCCCCCCCCCCTCATAACACGGCCAGGCCGGTACCTAAATAATCGACTACACCCCCAACGCCCCCCCTCTTAGATTTGTGACCATTTGCATAACCAACAGAATCGTCTCCATGGTATTTTTTCTCAAATTGGTGCTAGCTTACTTTCATCAAAGATATTATATTGATAACGTTATATGGCGTATGTAAAGTAATTATGAGCCCTTTCCTGAAAGTCAGTAGACGTATGTTGAGCTATTTGATCATGGTGACCCATATCAACTCATAATAGAACCAAAAAAAATGAATGGTTGTTTTCACATTTTATTTAGAAAAGCTATGTGAAAGATCAGTACATCGCCACCGTGCTTGGTTTATATAATTCAAAGTGATATGGTATAAATAAGTCAGTTCACAGTTTCAAGTGCGCATATCCAGAGTGATGCATTGTGGTCTCTCTCAGAGCCAGGCATCCCAGTGCTGGCAACTTTAAAGCAATTTGCGTCCAGCACATCCACGGGTAGTACAGGCATCAAACATCATCACTAATAGAGACATTACACTTAATGATAAGCTCAAGTTCACAACAAGTTCAGTAGAAATATGGGTGTCGTTTTATAACATCAATATATTTTTTTAAAAATCGATATCACATTCAAATCTGTTTTTATTTAAAATGAAATAAAATACAACTTCGAACAATCAAATCCTTCGAATTCTAACACATAAAAACTCTCTCTGAGAAACAAACAATGTTAAGAAACTATCGCATACTGACGCTTGTTGCTATGAAAAGAGCCACTGTACATGTTGGGTCCTGGACTATAATAGCTTGACAATCAGTATGATATATATGCTAAAGCCAATGAAAATTTGAAGAAAAAAGTAAAGCATGGAATGTTCATCGCTTCATAATGGAGTCACATTCAGTTGGTGATTCATATTCAAAGAAGATCTACTCTAAACACTCTCGAGGAACAAGAATCATTTAAAGCTGTAACACTTATATGTACATGTAAAAACTGTCACGCCTCAACTCACAATTCCATTTAGTTTTTGTGTAGCTCTAACAAAATATTAGGTGCCATATATTACAACCATATATACTGTTCTATGCACCTAGCATTGGTGTGTACTTGCAAGTTGTAAAAGAAATTGTTCTTTTCCAATCAGAAATGAAACGTCAATGCTTTCAGCAGTAAGAATGTCACTTCACTTCAACTGACAAAATATGAAAATGTCGTGGTCATATATATAGTTACCACACACAAAAAAAGAACAGGCTAGTTTTGTATTTCCTATACACAACAGAGATAGAACGTTTGACTCTGAATTGCAAAAATTCGGCAAGCTTACTGATAAAAGAAAGCTAAGCTGAAGCCAGAATGTTTTGTTGGCCTTTTCCACTGTCATCCCGGAGGAGCTTCGCAAATGAATGCTTGGTGTATAGTGCACTTAGCATCGTCCCACATGTGAGAACCCGTGGTAGCGGGCCAATACTGCACGCACAGCTTGTCAGCATGGGTCCACATGTGGTTTATTGGCTCTCCTGGACTCCATCCCTGTTTCAAGAAAAAGGAACAGTGTAACATCAAAACAACAGACTGTCATATAGGTAGATTTGATTGACCAATAAGGAGGTAGCCCTTCATTTGGTATTTGTTATAAGGCCATAATATTTTGGCCAGTTAAATTAGTCGAAATTGGAGAGCATAATAAACAAATAAACAAACAAACAGTCAGCAGCCATGGTTTATATGGATTTTAATATTACATGATGAACGGGGAGGGGTATTTTCATAGCCGCCATAGCAGGCTCTCTGGGCCTAATGGCTGTACCCATTCAAAATCACACAAATTATCATGTATAAGATGCTGAGTAACATTGATAGAAAAAAACAGGGAAGAATTTGCTGTATTTCCTCAAAGTGAACATCGGACTTGTGTTGCAATGTTCATCTCGTAGATGACCAACAACAAACAAGGCTTGTCAACGTACCTTGTACTTGCCCAGACTAGATCCGTCTTCCCATTGCCAGTTTCTCTTATGGAGAAGGATGTGCCCCTTGTCCCTCATGCCGATCCAATAGCCTAGGGCAAGGCCTTGTCCTTCCATTCGGATCAGGTTTCTCAAAGCGATGTCCAGTCCTACCGTTTTAGGCATGGCAAGTGTCGCTCCCTCCCTCTCGCAGGTCTTCTTGGCGTTGTTGTAGGACATTCGTCGGAGATTGAGCCGGATGCAGACCCCGGCGAGGTATCTGTATCCGGCTTTGCAGCCGTAGTCCCGAGCAGCTGAAACAGAGAAGGAACATGGTAAACACTTTTTGATATAGAAATATAAACAAATCCACTTCGTTTAAGTTTGGTATCTGCGCTATATGTGGCCAAATCATCAAGGCCTCACTTGTAATTTGGTAGACCTCATTTGCCAAAGGCCCGCCTTTGCCGTCCTCTCTACAGGCTGTGGAAGGTCCGTACTTGTTGTAGGTGTTGTGCCCATCAGGAGACCCAATACACTGTCCACCAAGCCGAACAGCAAACACAGTAAAACCACGAGAACGTGCTGCCTGGTAACACTTGTCAATGGCGTTTTGACGGACCCAGTACCTGCCATCTAGGCGTGCATCTGTACCCTCGAGTTCCGGAATGGCGCGGTAACTAGCTGTGTCCTTCCAGCAACCCAGACTGGTGTACCCACGGCCTCCGCTGGGTTGGCGCTGTTGGATCGATTGTTCTTTTGATGGACAGAGGAGACTTCCAGAGGGACAAGATGGGCCGTCTAAACCATGTGGGTCTGGCAGACCAAATGGGTAAGACGGCCCGGGGCGTCCGGCAGTTCCGAGCTGTCCAGGGGGTCCGGCAGGTTTTTGTTGTCCAGGGGGTCTGACAAGCTTTTGTTGTCCAGGGGGTCCGGCAGGCTTGTGTTGTCTAGGAGGGACGGGTTGTCCTGAGACTCTGGCGGGCCCGGGCGGTCTAGGGTCTCCGGGACATACGGGTTGCCCAGAGGGTCCGGGTTGTCCAGGGGGTCCGGGTTGTCCAGGTTGTCCAGGGGGTCCTGGCTGTCCAAGGGAAACAGGTTGTCCAGTTTGTCCAGGGGGTCCGGGTTGTCCAGGGGGTCCGGGTTGTCCAGGGGGTCCTGGTTGTCCGGGTTGTCCAGGGGGTCCTGGTTGTCCGGGTTGTCCAGGGGGTCCTGGCTGTCCAAGGGATACAGGTTGTCCAGGTTGTCCAGGGGGTCCGGGTTGTCCAGGGGGTCCGGGTTGTCCAGGGGGTCCTGGCTTTCCAGGGGGTCCTGGCTGTCCAATGGATACAGATTGTCCAGGCGGTCCGGGTTGTCCAGGGGGTCCAGGCGGTCCGGGTTGTCCAGGGGGTTCTGGGGGTCCGGGGAGTCCGAGAGGTCCACGGGGTCCAGGGCGTCCGTATTTTCCACGCGGTCCCGGTCGTCCAGGGGGTCCGCGTTTTCCAGCGGGTCCGAGAGGTCCAGGTTGTCCAGGGGGTCCGGGTTTCCCAGAGAGTTCAGCAGGTCCTAGTTGTCCAGGAGATACGGGTTGTCCAGGGGGTCCGACAGGCCAAGGTTGTCCATGGGGTCCGGCAGGCCAGGGTTGTCCAGTGGGTCCAATTTTACGCCTCAGGCCAAAAGGAACATCTAGATCTGCAACATACAAAGAAAATACGTGTCGGTAAGTAAGAGAATACAAAACCTGTGGAAAACTGAAATAATCTAAGATTCAGCGACGATTCAGTCGATGAAATACACAAGACATACATATTGCTGTATGAACGTGTACAAAAGTCAAGACGAAAGTCATAGACAATGACATGTAATGATTAGAAAGCTTTCAAACTAGACTTTAAGTAGATTTTGACTTTCCATTTTAAAACAGAAGAAGCTTCAGGTTAAGCTAGCTCACCCGACATCTTGTATTTTCCTTTAAGACGCTGTTCCATGTCTGCGGTTCGGTTCTGTTCGATGTCCAGGTCGCGTTCCAAGTTACCCACCCTAGTAGACAGCTGCAAAATGTCCTAAGGATAATGGATGAGAAAGGTACATTCAGGCAAGATTCGTCATGGGAGTCTAGTCGAGCAGTCACATAGCAATGTAGAAAATGTGACTGCAATAGTTATATGCTAAGGATTTGATGTCGGAGAGTCGCTGGTAGGGCGTTTTAACCGATTTGATGTCCGGGATTTGAAGTCGGGGAGAAAAACTCGGCTGTCCAGGTCATAATTGTTTTTTTTCTTCTCGCTGTCTTCTAGAGGGGGGGGGGGGCGTAGAAAATGTCGTTCAGTATTCGTCACGCACCAATCCAGACAGATGCCCTGGCGGTGTCCCGGAGTTATTCTTGCGGGGTCCGACAGGGTGCCGGCTGGTTTTCGCAGCCAGACTGGACAGCTGTGCACGTACTTGTAGGCGTATCTTTTCGTCGGGACCCGGTTTGTGCTAAAGCTCTCAAATAGCTCAGCAGCCACACGGATTCCAACGGGGACCCCCCCCCCCCCCCAAGACAACCCGCAAACTGCCCGGCGGAGCCCCTGTTTGCAACTGGCCACTTGCACATGACATAATAGAACACGTGACCTTGTTTACGCCGCCATCTTGTGTGTCAAAACAGCGGGAGTTTCAAAATTTGAGCTCTCTGAACATCTTAATATCTGTTCCTCAAACTTGACAGAAAGTAACAACATCCCTTATCCACACTGTTTATATGACTAATTCATATCAATACTTCACAAATGTCATACTAGAGCGTTTCTCGTCTGACCTCCAAAGGTTTTGTCTTCCCATATTTTTGTGCTACCAAGTGTTGAATATGATCAGAACAAAACTCTATACATGATAAACAAGACATTCCCAGAAGTCAAAACCCTCCTACGTCTACGATACACCCAACTATACATACACCAATTGTCTGACCCTTGCTTCAATGCTTTGAAAAACACAGCCATACACATCACAAACTATATCTGCCTTTTCAAAACAAATGCCTTTCATGTGTATGCTTTCAAGATTAGATTGCTCCCTTCAAATTAGTCTGTCACTTGCAGAAAAACAACGTGCTATAATAATTGTGTATCAGAGTAGAGGTACCAAAAAGGCACGGGTATATTCAAATGATTATGATATAATTTACTGTATACCTATATGTCAAACAGTATACTCTCCAAGCAGAGGAGTGGGTCCGGTTGGTTTTGGACGTGTTTTGAGCCGTTTTTGTCGGGCTTTCTATTTTGTGCCGTTGTCTGTGGGTTGACGAGATAAAGAAAACGGCACAAAATAGAAAGCCCGACAAAACGCCTAAACACGTCCAAAACCAGCCGAACCCACTCCTCTGCTTGGAGAGTATAACAGTAAACGAGCAATCACACACTGTCCGCTACACTTTGAGACAGACAACAGCGGAAAACGATCGATCACAAAAATCAATGACACATCAATAATTTGATAATGTCATAGACAATGATACTCAGACCCTATCGCCAAACAAAAATAATTGTTATGACAGATTCGCTTGAACTATGATATGAAGTACTTGTTTCATCTTGTGGTGTAATCACATGGATACAGGAGATGCTGCTAATCCTGTATTCTAGGATTGTGTTAGTACTGTGCGTTGTTTCAGTGCTCACTTCGTCGGTGGCACAAAAAGAGAGAGATCTAGCAGCACACAATACTCAATATTCATAATGGACTATACTAAGTTACATAGATTGGAGGGGGTGCTAACGACTATCTTATGGATCCCTCACACTTGTGCGTATATTCATGTGCGCATGAGTTTCGTATTAACATATTTTGCTTTAGGTAAAGTTTGCGGGGAAGAAGTTGTTTTCTACTTGTACTAACCGTTGTGCAACCTGGTTATGGAACCTGAAAAATGACTTCTTTGGCCGCAAACCTTATCTAAACCCCCCCAAAAAATTAATACGCGCAATTCATGGCAAGTGTGGACGGGCACATGCATACTTCACATAACAGTACTGACCTTCTCATGTTTGTCGAACTTGGCATGGATGGACATCAACAGTACGAGTCCCAGAGTGACCAGGGTCACCACTACTGCCAGGGTGGCGGTAATGCGGCACAGGTGGGCGCGGAGGAAATCACAGACAACACGGCGGCGGCTTCGTCCAACCTTGTACGTGTCGTCTGTGAAACAAATGTTGTTTAGCACAGGCTACTATAAAGTTTTATTTACTATAAATCTCACATCAATGTAGGAACGATGGATAAACTGCAAGGCCTTAATTAGAAAGATATCTAAGATATGAATTTCGAGTACTCTCAACTTGCATATGTGGAATTAAAAATAAAGAATGGTGGAGGGGGGATTCAAAAAACTCTCCGCCATGTACAATTAATTATGCAGTTTAGCGAGTACCATAAGAATTTGTAGTCTATATTCTTTACACACAGGTATATTTGGAATTGAAGATAGTTGATGTGTTGTGTATTACAACTTTTAAAATGGACAATGTACAGAATTAAGTCTAATACAATTCTTACATCAACTTAATCATATTCGTATACCTAACAGAGGAAAAATATGTTAGTGTGAATGTATTCCTTTCAAGCTGGAAATTTTTCTTCAAGAAAAGATACAGAATTATTGTATTCCAAACCGTTCTTCATCATAAAACATGTCGTGCACACAATGGAATAGCACGTTTTGGAATATGACATATAACTGACCAGTAGATGAGTCCATCGCATCAGTCATGTTGACATGACGCCTCCCGCCCTCCGAGGCGTTCTGTTGTTTCACCGCTTCTGCTGATTCGTACACGTTTGAAGAGGTTCCTTGTTCCTCTTTCGACTGGCCAGAAGACCCGTCGCCATGGTAGCCATGTCCTGCTGTGCCAGTCCGACGGAAAGGAGGAGCTGGGATCGTCGGCCCGCCGGTTTTGGGGCGGCTGCCGGGCCCGCCGGGCGGGGACCGAAATGGCTGTGCGTGCGCGTACATCCGTACTGTACTGTACTGTACTGTACTGACACGCCAGAGGTGCGTCGTCTATTACAGCAAATACTGTATGAATAGGGAAAACAGTACCTCTTTTGAAGTAATGGTGATAATGCTCAGAGAAAGGCGTATTCTGAATGGCATTTTGTTTTTCTACAAGTGACAGACTAATATGCGTGGGTGGAATAAAGTCGTCGGTTGTTTGCGAGAAAGGATATCAGTTTGAAGTCTCGATGTACAATTGAAGAGCCTTAATCTTCTTGATATAATTGAAGTCCTTTTGACTGTTCTCAACTCTTTTAACAGACCGCATCACAACCCAGTTTGACAGGGAATGTCCTTAGTTCCTGGATCAAAGAGCACAAGCACCGCACATCTTGTGTATAACTTTTCATAACCTGTGATCGATTGAGATACAAGTTTAAGTAACGAGTCTGGACCCACGTGTACAAATACTGCTTCTGAGATATTTCCAAAAACAAGTCTTATTGTTTTACTCTTCGTGAGGAAAGTATCTCATATATCTAAGGTAGCAAGGACAACAAGAAAAATGATTATCCAGTCTTAATTCTAAACATAGTGGTATCCCCATCAATCATTAAAACATCATACTCTTGCAGACACTCACACACCCACACAAACACACACACACACACACACACACACACACACACACACACACACACACACACACACACAGACATTAACACACAGAGACGCACACATACTCACAGACACACACAGACCACACACACAATTGAAAAGGTGTACTTTATTTAGGATTTTCAGACGTGTCTGAATGTGAAGATATTGTAGGTCCCATTGTATGCTGGGATACAAGGGGGCACTATGGGTAATGTAAGTGGCAAACAAGCTCATAACCATCACCATGGCAACCACAAAAGCGTTGTCATGACAACCGCACACGCGTTGTCATAGTAATGATTCTTTTGGTTGCGGATTATTCAGAACGTATAGCGAAAACACAGAATTGCTACAATAATGTCTCAATCCTCCAGATGACAGTATTATGACTTGATGATGTCACGGTCACGGTGACACAGTAGACAAAAACGCAGATTAAAGTGCAAAAACGTAGGTTAAAGTGCATCCAACTGACGTTAGCAATTGGACAAACACATTGCATCAAGCACTTCCTTAGGTGTAAAACAACGAGTTTTTGATTGCAGGAGAGTCTGTTTATGTTTTAAACCGACAATCGGATGTACTGTCCATCTTGATAACCAGGATATAGTAGTGACCTTGACAAGTGACCCGGGATGAGTAGATGTCAAAGTTGAAATATTTCTGTGCCCTGGTTATCCAGTTACTTTACAGAGCGTACTGCACAGTATAACCGATTGTCGAACTAGAATATAATTGACTTTCCTTGTACAGCTAGAATGGGGTTAGACGTCTAGATAGACTGTCTTTGGTTTATGTGATTGTTAGCGCTACGTAGAAGTAATTTATAATTAACCGTGTAAACAAACGAGCAAAGCACATTGGTTGCAGCCCTTTATTCCTCCAGTCGTCTCTCTTTTCCGAACGTTTCGTACTGGCTGTTATAGTTACTAGTAAGTTTTACGATACCTTCAGAACGATAAAAGGAATATTCATCTATCAATCGCCGTTATTTACATGCACGCATACCAACCAAATACCGGTATATCGCGACGAACAGGTGACACCTGTGGTGAAACGCTGTTGCAAAATGGCGAGTCTGTTTTGAAGGGAAGAACACTCCGCTAAAACCCGTCCTTGGAACACGCGCCACGTCCGTTTTGGGGGTAAGTAGTACTGAACATTGTCTCGGATACTCTTGTGACTATTGTGAATAAAGCCCATTGAAGTGGAATGGAGCAAAAACACAGAATTTCGATAATAAACTGCAGTAACTGTTCTCATGAGTTTAATGTTGCATTATACCTAGCAACCGCTCGAGGGCGCTGCTGTGTTGTCCTGTGTGGACGTATATTGCCTTCGCTGTAGCAATGGAGGCAGAAGGGTATGTTTTTGGTCGGGATTTGTGGAGTGATGGTGTTGGCAATATAACTTTTGATGCCATGAACAGATGTGGGTCATTTTTCGTAGGTTAATTACTGTTGGGGAGACAAAGGTCATGTTCAAAGATGGGCCTTCTGGCATTTTTTTCGGTGCTGCAGTACCCACAAGTGAAAGTAGTCAGTCTGTGTTATGAATATTATGAAACTAAATATTGTCTGATGACATGCATGTTATATCTGAATATTGTTGCTGTATGTTAATTACCTTCGCCGAGAAGGTTATGCAGAGGGTAGCGTTTGTATGTGTGTGTGTAATGTACAGCATAACTCGAGAAGGCTTAGATGGATTGTCTTGATATTTGGTAGGTGGGTAGGTCTTGATGAGACTAGGAAATGATTAGATTTTGGGTCCCCTAGCGGCTTGTTACGGTACTGCAGCGGAACTGCCTGTTTCAATATCTCGTGTTCTGGACAAGCTATGGAACTGATTTTTGAGTGGTAGATAGCTCTTTGGACAGAGAGTAAGTGGTATAGGTTTTGGCCCCCTAGTGGCTTTTTTTGGAACTGCAGGAGCAGGTTTTGGTTCAGACTTTGAAAGGGAATAACTCAAGAAGGGCTTGATGGATGGTTATAATTTTTGGTAAGTAGATAGCTTGACTGATGATGTACATGATTAGATACTTACTATGCAAATCAGTATCTAATTTGCATAATTAATGAGGAAAGTTTATACATCGGCCAAATTCCACGACAGGACTCTCAAACATGTGACATATGTAACTGAAGAAGAGAGAAATATTAATAGATGTCAATTATGCAAATGAATACCTAATTTTCATAATTAATGAGAAAATACTATAACTCAAGATGGGCTTGATGGATGGTAATGATTTTTGGTATGTAGATAGCTTACGTAATGCTTTGTATGATTGGACGATAATTATGCAAATCACATTTTGATTTGCATAATTAATGAGACAACTTTAAAAACCCGCTGTATTCCATGATATGACTATTGACATATGTGACATTTGTTACTGAGGAATTTTGATAGATAAAAAATATACAAATGTAGGCCTAATTTGCATAATTAGTGAGAAACTACTATAAAACCATACAGGTAAAGGATAGCAATTTCATACTTGTGTCATTTGGAACTTATGTGAATGTGAACATTGTTGAATCAAATTATGGTAATAAGGACCCCATTTGCATAATTCATGATAAATGTTACTTTGTTAGCATAACCTTCTTTGTTACGCTCATACTTTTGTTTTTTTGGGTGAAGAAGATCAACTGGTATGATTTATAATTGATGACAAACACCCCTGATATGTCAGTCATAAAGGTTAAAATCATATGGCGAAGGTATGAGGTCGTGGAACTCTAGTTTGGCATGTGATTTTTCTGAATGAATTTTTCTTTTACACCCTAGGCTATGGGGAGCCGATACTGTATACCTGACCATGCAGGACCTGTCGGCTATCCTGTGTGCCTGTCGATATTCCAGGAGGACTTGGCTGTGTTCCTGTGGGACCTGTCAGCTGTCCTGTGTACCTGTCGATATTCCAGGAGGGTTGTTCCATGATCTGTGTGCTGTGGGACCTGTCATGCAGCTATCTACAAGACATCGGACTGTGACAGTGAGTTGGTTTTCACTTTTCGAATTCTCTCTACCTGGGCGACAGGAACAACGTGCAACAAACACCTAGTTTGAGTGTGCACACCCCTAGTTTGGGCGCGCACACACATACTTTAGCTGCGTCGACACCGCAAGTTTGGCAGCTCGTCGACACCACAAGTTTCGCAGCGCATCGACACCACAAGTTTGGCAGCGCGTCGACACCGCAAGTTTGGCAGCTCGTCGACAACGCAAGTTTGGCAGCTCGTCGACAACGCAAGTTTGGCAGCGCGTCGACAACGCAAGTTTGGCAGCTCGTCGACAACGCAAGTTTGGCAGCGCGTCGACACCACAAGTTTGGCAGCGCGTCGACATCGCAAGTTTGGCAGCGCGTCGACACCGCAAGTTTGGCAGCGCGTCGACACCGCAAGTTTGGCAGCGCGTCGACAACGCAAGTTTGGCAGCGCGTCGACACCACAAGTTTGGCAGCTCGTCGACACCGCAAGTTTGGCAGCGCGTCGACAACGCAAGTTTGGCAGTGCGTCGACACCGCAAGTCTGGCGGCGGTAAGCGCAGTTTAAACAGCCTCTACTCATCACCATGTCTCTACTCATGTATGAAGGGCTTGAACAGGTGCTCCGATATGTTAATTACTTCTTTCTTATAAGCTTTTCTTCCTTTAAGCTAAAAATACCTGCTCCATTTTTCTGAAGCAATAGTAAATGCCTTTGATGCCGGTGACAGCAAAGACATTGAGGGGATGGGGTGGCAAACGTTACCATGGGCTCTGGTGGATAAAAAACGTGAAAATGATAAAGTGTGGTCTGTGACGTCACCTACCGCCATGAAGTGACGGAAAAGTGCGCTTTGAGCACTATTCGCACACCGGTAATCATGCCTGTCCCTGGTGCTGAACATTACACACACGCAAACACCCAAACACACAAACTGACAAACAAACAAACAAACAGAAAAACTCATACAAACACAAAGGCAATTACACATGCCCCTGAACAACGTTCACACACAGGCAATCACACCTGGCCTTTGTGCTGAACACCATCCACACACAGGTACAGTTATTTCTCGCTGGCGCTGAACATCACCCACACATAGGTAAACACATCTGTCCTTGGTGCTGAACAACATTCACGTACATACAGGTAAACACACCGGTCCTACGTTATGATGAGCTTTCAACGTTATAATATGTCGCTTTTTTATTATAACCTGTATCTTCAAGAGATTTAAGTCTTTATACTTTGCATTTGTATCGCTCATTTCAATGTAGAAGTGTTGCAATACGTTCAATATCCTTACGTCTTAGAGTGCTTGAGAATATTTTTGACATATCGTTTAGAGTGGAATGGATTCACTTCAATGGGAAAGCACACAATATTGCAGAGTTCCATTAAGTAGATTGCAATCATCGTACATTTCACCAGATAATAATAGGTGGGCGTTGTCCCGCTCATGAAATATTCAGCACCATCATATAATGATCTGCTGTCACGCCTTCTCACGGCATCCATTGTTGAATATTCCGTGGTACCATACGGCTTCTAGTCAGAAGGCGAACAAGACCATGGCATCTCGACCAGTCGCTTCGTTCTCCAGCCAAAACCATCTCTGTAAACTCTGCTCCAAGGTTTTCGACCAACCCAAAGTGTTGCCGTGTCTTCACACGTTTTGTCGGAGTTGTCTCGAGAACATACCGACAAGCGGTGGTGCGCTGACGTGCCCAACTTGTGGCCAGGACGCGCCTCTCTCACAAGATGGCGTCCATAGCTTGAGGGACAACACCCTTGTAGCTAAGCTGTACGCACAAAGGGATCCCAACGCAAAAGTTGTAAGAGCTAGTTGTACCGACTGTGCGTCAAGCGAGCAGGATGCCGCATTCTACTGCTTTCAGTGCATGAAGTATCTCTGTGTATCTTGCGAGGAGGCTCATAGAAAGGAAGACGCCTCCAACCGTCATGAGCTATGGATAGCGGACAACCTGTCAGACAAACAGAAGGCGGTTGCGGCTGAGAGCTCAGGCGAAGCCGCAAAGTGTAAAGAACATGGCCAGGTAAGCGTCCTCTATTGTAACACCTGTCACGAGGTGCTTTGCGCACACTGCGTCGTCAAAACCCACAAGTTACACGATTTCGTCGAGATCACAGAAGCTAGGGAGAAGGGGTTGAAGCGGATTGAGAAAGGAATCGACTGGGCACAGTTTTGTGTGGAAAACCAGAGAAGGAAACTTGAAATGGTGGAAGAAACTGCGAAGAAGTCGTCGGAACAATACGATACAAGTCGCCAACAAATCCACGAGCGTTCTCAGTTTCTTATCCAGCTTGTGCGAGAATCTGAAGAACGGTGTCTCAAAGAACTGGAAGAAAACCTCAAATCTAAGGTGCAGAGTACATCTGGGAAGCAAGAAGAGCTGCTAGATTCCTACAAGAGCCACATAGACTTCTCTCGTACACTTCTCGCGCACGGAAACCCCACGGAGATATTGTCCCTTGGCGGTTGCTTATCAGATCGATTAGACAGTCTGAAGATGAAGACCATTGGATCGGGAAACATCGACCCGCAGTTAACCAAGGTATTCAAAGGCCTTGATTTTGAAGTAGAGAGGGAAGATGTTACAAGTGAAATCGAGTCACTTTTTGGTCAAGTTGGAAAGATAGATGATTCCACGGAAGAAACAATTCCGCGGGGAAATCGGGAAGATGCTGTGACGTCACTAGGAGGGCTGACCACTCAATGGAAGAGCGGAAGACCAAGGTCATTCAGTCTTGCTGTCACCACCCCCGGTGACATTATCGTAGCCGGGCAAAGGGTGCTGAAGGTCATCAACGGAGAGAACTATGACGTTAAAAAAAACGTTGACTTGACCTTTGAACCTAAGGACGTGGCGTATTCAAACGACAACGTTTACGTCACAGGAGATGGTAACAATATTCACGTCTTTACCAGTGGAGGGGCAGAGAAAGATGCCATCTCTGTAGAGGACGAGGACCAACGGCACAGTACACAGGGCATAGCAGCAAACAAACCTGGGTATATCATAGTATCCATGGGGGCGCAGGTGTATGTATTACTTCCTAATGGTGATATTGAATGCAGTTTTGTAGGCAGCAAAGAACTGAAAAGGCTGCTGACTCGTAAAACTGTGCGATCTGCTTGGAGGCTATACATCGCCACCAACAGTAGGAACCAAGTCATCATAAGCGATCCGAGCAGTAATAATATCAGTATATTTGATATGGTGGGGAATTTTTTAAGCACCATAGCAGGGTATGGTAAAGGGGACGGGCAGCTATTCTGCCCAACCGGTGTTTTTGTGGCTGGAGACGACAGCATAATTGTAGCTGATTGTCGTAACGATCGCGTGTCAAAGTTCGGTCAAGATGAAGCATTCATCAAGCACGTGATCACCAAGCATGACGGGCTGTTTGCACCAATGGGCGTAGCTCTATCACGTGGTGGGCGGTGTCTGATTGTTTCCAGTCTAGTAGGGGGTATGCCGGTTAATATCTATAAAATCTGACTTTCAACATTGTATTTTGATTGTGAACGAGGCGATTTTATGGCCTTAGCTTGATACCTGTTCTTAACGTTGACGTATTTGATAAATTTTATTGACTGTTCTCCATCAACTATAGATTGTAAGGATAATTGTATACTTTTTCGGGAACATCTAGATTTGTTTCCTGAGTTGAATGCATGAATGAGTTCATGATTCTCTTTAATGGAATACCACTACTACATATTCTGTATAATACTTTTAGGTCAAATCCTAGTCAAATATATACTGTGTATTCATATATGAATAAAACAAGTTAAGGAAACCAGTTTCTGTATAGCGATATTGAAGAAATAGGAAATCGTAAAACAGTAAACGGAATAAGATTGGATGATAGCGCTACTCGCTCGTTCTCATTTGAATGTACAAATTGCTGTCGCCAGCCTTTACGACTTGATATGAGCCAAATTAAGGGCACCATCGATGATTTCTTCACTTTCCCACAACACATATCATGTTTCACGAAAAATGCACCTCAAAATTACTTATGGATTTTGACTTCGAAAAAGTTATGGCGATGGGTGGCCTAAAGAGTCATAAAAAACGGCTGTCGCCTGGGGAGATGTGCAAAATTTAAAAAGCAGCCGAGAATGTAACAATTCAGTTCATAGAATGACCGGATAACTGGTGAATCCAGCTTCTAAGGCCCTCCGACAAATTACGTCAGATCGGTCCTGTCACTGTTCTTGTACGCTGTGCAGGGCGGTTTATGCCTGTCGCCCAAGACGGTAAGCTCCGTTACCGTTTAAAGTAAGACGTTCCTAATATTACGATATGCCACATATAAGGTGCCAACCTGTCGTTTTTATGACGACTTAAAGCTTTTGTGGCTTTTAAAAGGAACAAATAAGAAGTGTTTGCTATCAATTGTGGACCACCTCCTCGAACAAATGACAGTACAGTAATGAATGTAATCTCCGTTACCATTGTTTGATGCTCTCTGTGTTGTTAACAAGGCCTGGTGTAGGAACGCTGCCCATTCTCTAAATGCCCGTGCATACGTCCTTTTAATAATAAAAGATGGAACGCAAAAACGGAAATCCCTTTGAAGGAAAAGCCGAAGTTTTACTGTAGTAAGCTCCGTTACCAGTAACGGAGATTACACCTGTTGCGGAAAATACATAACCTGGCGCAGAACTTTTTGTAGCTGCACACCATAAAGAAAAAGCGTCTGAACTAGAATAGAAAAGTATAGATTCAACTGAGAGAAACCCCCTGTAGGGTTATCATATTCCAATTTTCTACTCTTTCTTCCAGATTTTGTTTCCAAAGTTGAATTCTTTTTAAACCTCAAGACAATGAGTAATCTATAGCCTTCGATATGTTTGAAGAAGAAAAGAAATCAGAAGTCGATCAATTACAACTTGGCGACTTACGTCTGGTCAAGGACATTATATGTCCTTGGTCTGGTCAATAATGTCCTTGGTCTGGTGAACACGCCTTTTGGCGACAGTATGTAATCTCCGTTACCGTTTTTCCGCGATTCCCCCTCCGTTCCAAATGCTTTACTGCTCCTAAGCAGTATTAGTTCGCAACGTTGAATATTTTATAGATGTTGTAAGAGTTAAATTATTCGGATCAACGGAGGATCGAACGTTTTGCAAGAACTATCAGATTCCGTCTCTGTTAAATATCTCAAACAAGTCGAAATGCAAAGACAAATCCAGACAATATTAATCCTGAATGAAAAATTTCTACAGCAATCGTCAGCACGGCACTAAATTTGACAGACGTTTTACCAGAGATACTGACTCCTCAACTATAGGTTTTGAAGGCGATCTCACGACATGAAAGCTCCAAAATTGAAGTATCTAATTACTGATGTTCAACATTTTTTGCGCAAAAATATGGGTAAACTCCAAGGACATCTAATCAAAGCTAAGAAATTTTCGGCAACTTCCCGTGATAAATTAGCTGTAATATTTTGGGGATCATAAAAGGAGATGTTCAGCTAGAAAATGAGGTAGGTTTGCTTGCAAAATGAGCTGATCAATTTTTCGACCCTAAAAATCGCTATTTTGCACATTTCATTGAGAACGAGCGTACTACACAACGTTATTCGAAAAAATGACGGACTATTAAAAACACGTCAATATCACATTAAGAATATGCTCTGGTATTTCAGCTTCCAATACAATATGTAATTAATACATATAGATATTGATAGATAGTAGTTCATAGTATGTTCAGTTCAGTATAGGTGAGAATTTACTTTTTCATCTAGAGCTTTTTCTGTGGCAAGTGGTCTGTGGCTGACACCTTTATGCTGCAGGTATGCTTGTAGTCGCATAGTGACGCTTCTTGTTCAGCCATCGGCTATGCAGGACCCTGAATTAACAAAGTAAAAAACAGTGTCATTCAACGTACTGTACAAGCCATGGCTCTAACACTCAGGATATCTTGTGAGAGAAAACTACTCAATTGGGCACAGTATGACAACAGTACGTTGTACATGTTTACAAACTAAACTAATACATTTTTAAATCTCTTATCCCGCAAAGATACGGTATTAAACATATCAAATTTTTGTCTAAGTTCATTCTTGATATTGAAAGACCTTTGGCGGATCAGATTGCATACCGGGAGACTCGGAGGACTATGGGTAGCTCAGGTGGCAAAGTCATTACCATGACAACGTTCACAACCACAGTACGGATGAACAGCAGACGCGTTGTCATGGCAATGGCAATGATGTTGTTTGCCCCCTGACCTACCCATAGTGCCCCGTATCTCCCAGCATGCAATGGGCGCGGGAGAAGGTCGTGAGACTTTATTGGGACCAAGACTTGTTGGGACAAATTGTGAGTCATGGAGCTAGTGCCACAAACGCACACAACAAAAGCACCTAACACCAAAGGACAAGTGCACTTTGCTTCCTGTTAGATCGAAACAAATTCGATTGCTTTATACTCGGAAACCAATTCCAATCGAGGAATGAGTCAAATACCATCACTAATAAAAAAACTCGAAGCCGGTATTCTATAGATAATAGAAATGCAATTGCATTAGGTACCTCATTGCAGATGTTTGAATAATTGATAGACAAAAATTGCTGGGTGGTTATTTTGCAAACTATTGCGTCTCTATCCCGATACATGTACTGGTATATGGACGTATCAATTTCGTATCAGTGTCCCCGACATCTTTGAAAATAAACCATTCATTAGGATACATAAAGATACTGTTACGCGAGTATTAGTGATACTATATGATTTCATTTTAATCATTTTATGATATATGGCGCGTGCACAGTAATCCTTCAAATCACTTGTAGTGCGAGGAATATTTAATTTCAGACTGAATATAAGTGTAACTCCCAAAGCATTGTTCAGTCAGTCCACCATTTCTTTCCAGTACTGCAGTACATTGAACAGTTTTCCGGTCAGAAAGACGCCAAATTCCGTTCGGTCTTTGCAGATTATAACAGGGAAAATTATCGATGGTATGCATTGATAACATCATCTTTTAACGCTATCTACCTGTTTTCCATAATCTTTCTTTGATAAATCCCCCCAAGACACTTTCAACCATAATTTGTATTTGCAGGGTAGCTTTGGGGCGGAAACGACCCCTTTAGAATGAAGTAATGACGAAATAAACGACATACCTTCAGTTACAACATCCTTAGTCTACAGCGCCCTCGTTGTCACTGTAGATCTTGAGACGATGGCTTGTCTTTTCTTACAGTGACTGGCAAGATTTCACAGGCGTATGGGGCGGCTGTTCCTGCTCCCAAAAGAAGCTATAGTAAATGGCCAGTGGGATAGCGACAAAAGAGATCGACAACAGGTAGCCTAGCACCAGAAGAACCCGTCCAACGTTGCTGCTATGACCTCTCCTGGATCTTGACGAAAGTTTGTAGGAAAGGCGGTCAAATTCTGTCGTCAGCTTGACAAGTTTTGGAAGTTGGTGGCTCGTTGTGACTGGAATAGGCGACTTACCAGACGGGGGACCTTCACATTTCTTCATCGCGTTAATATAAACAGCAATGCGGGCTTCTCTGGTTTCATCAACCGAACTGGATTCTTAGCAGATCAACTGTTCTCGTGATATACCAAACGTTTTTCGTCTCGATCGCGTAATTCTATTAGTGCTGGGAGAGGTTTTCTACATCTAATTATCTTATTACACGAAACATCTGTGTGATGAGTAGACTGGGACCGGTCCCAAGGACATAGGCAGACGTACTCGCTGGATCAAGGACACTGTACATGTATGGATCTAGAAAATTACTTCAGTCGTGAACCGTGATGAGGGGGGATACAAACTTAGTCACATTTTGGGGACGCACTCTTCTATCCCGCTTCTGACCAAAGCCACAGACAGACTACAGGTACACACATTGGATAAAGGCTATATGGTTCAGAAAACCAGCTCCTGTCATGAACCGTGATGAGGGGGGATACAAACTTAGTCACGTTTGGGACCGCATTCTTTCCGATTCTAGCCAAAGCCACGGGCAGAAACCGTTACAGGCGCACACATTGGATAAAGGAGGCTACATAGATCAGAAAATCAGATCCTGTCATGAGGGGGGGGATACAAACTTAGTCACGTCTGGGACCACATTCTTCCCGCTGCAGCGCCACCTAGCAGGGGAAGTAGATGCGGTCATGATTGCCTTGAAGAGGGTAGTAGAAAGACTTGCAGGGTATCAAAGAACGTCACATGAAAACTCTTTATTACGAAATCAACAATTACCATTCCTTCATGTACATTTTGATTAAAGAGTGAAGATAGCATTCAAATAAAGAGGACACAACTGCTGAGTTTAATCTTTTTCCTAAAACATTTCAAAAACAATGTTCTAAGTGACGACGTCGCTATAACTGTTCATTCACAATTGCTATGTCTGAGCCTAAACAATCAAGTAACTTCATCTACACTACAGTAAGGACATCGAATATTCAAAACACGTTTTAATGTGCCATAAGTAGATTATGAGATTTCAACTTGAGATTTCAACTATGTCTCTGCTATACATATAGATATAATCACAGTACTTATCAAACATGACTAGTACAGTATTGGTGGTGGGTCATTTTTCATTTCGAATATCTGATTCCTGTTAAGACCTGCAATGGATGTCACTTGAGGACAGGAGAACAATGTCCAGACTTTGCATGATGTACAAGATGACTAATAAACTTGTGGACGTACCGACTGATAAGTATCTAATGCCAGCTCAGAAGAGGACCAGAAATAGTCATGCTTTTAAGTACCAGAGTTATCAGCCAAGGATTGACGTGTTCAAAAATTCGTATTTCCCGAGAACCATAGTAGAATGGAACTCGTTGTCATCAAGTACTGTAGGAGCTTCATCACTAAGTAGCTTTAAAGAACGGTTGCAGTCAGATATGCAAAGACTAGGTGTAACAGACCGTTCGGTGTAATATGACCAGCTGCTGCCGCGCCGCGTGCCTGCGAAGCTGGTGTGTTACGCCTGATGGCGGTTATACCGGCTATATAGATACAGATACAGATACAGATACAGATGTCCATGACACTCTTGCTGACACCGTCAAGTTGCAATTATCGCTGTCATCGAAACGTGGCGCTTCTACTTTGATGCGGCCTTGGTCTCTCTGAAACAAAGAAAGGAAACGTCGATGAATGTTATACATCCAGGTAATAAGACACACCAGATAACAGTTACCCATTTCGACTATGCTGTTCTATATGTATTGCTTTTTTTAGAAATCTAAGCTAAGATATTTTATCTACCCCTCCTTTAAGTTAACGATTTTCATTTCCCCCCCCCCCCTGCCTATTAATGACACACCCCTTTACAGCTACGTCATTGTGTATATGTAAACTACCTTAGGATGTCCTTGATAGCGATGGCCAACATATTGTCTATAGCATTGGCAAATAATGACTCGTAGATTGCACAAAACACATCGTACCAATCGTATCGAAAATTGCACGTAGGCATATTTCTGAACCAAAAAACCCTCGATGGTACCATAGTAATAACCCATGCTAATCGTGGATTAAGCCAGAGGCCTTCACCAAAACAATTTGCATCCAGTGTACTTTAGAAGTACAATATTAGTATTGCATTTAGCTTATTACCAATAGTGTAGGTATATGAATAATTGATAGGATGTAATTGGGCCTTGCTCACAGTCATCCCTAATGTCATTTTGTTGTGGTGAATAGTCTTATTCCATACTTATATCTTGTTCTATGTTTACTGTTGTTACCATACTTTGTACCTGCTACAATAGTCGCGCAATAAAGTTCTTCTTCTGTCTAAGAAAAAATACAACTCATGTCAACATATAAATACACTGTTGGGTAAGCATTTAGTAGTGGCATAGTCTGTAGTTAGTATGAAATATTTTCTAGTTTAACGTCAACTTTTATAATTCCGCCGGGACTTTAATTCACCGCATTGAATCTTAAAAAAAAACATATCGAGGCCTTCTCAAGAATGTCTTGAACACCTGGATATCTGAAGTGTGCGTACCTCGAGAATTACTGGTGCTACATTAGTAGATCTCTTTGTGTTACCTATTCTTAATGTGTAGATCTAACGATAACCTGTGGCATCATGAGACTTGATGTTATCTTCAAACGTTAAACAGCGCACAGTGCAGGAGACGATCTGACCACTCTTTGTCAAAACATGACATGTCTTTCAGACTTTTCTGGCCTCTTAGTTTAAACTTTATGCTCTCGTTTCAAAGATGATTTTGTTCTATTTACATGAAGAATGTTATTCTATAGGCAGTGTCTGTGATACCTTTGAATAAGACTTTGTTATAAGGTACATTTCTTCTCAGGAGTCCGTTATTTTCTCTACTTGGTTTATTGGTTTATTCACTCCTTTAGCTGTCGCGTGGAAATGGGACAGTTACTCTAATTCCGGGAGTAACAAATTCACACAGAAAAACATGGACAACGTAACCTAACACAACAAACAACAACATCTCATAATTACAAGTACTAACAATCCTCACAATTGCCGTGCAATAAAGTTCTTCTTCTTCTTTAAGTACAGTGCACATATACTTGCACAGTACTCTTAAAAAAAGTCTTGAAGACCAAGGGAATAGACTATGTACCTTTAGATTTAAGCTACTAAAAAGCCTTGTAGACCAAGGGAATAGACTATGTACCTTTAGACTAAACTACTAAAAAAAGCCTTGTAGACCAAGGGAATAGACTATGTACCTTTAGACTAAACTACTAAAAAAGAGCCTTGAAGACCAAGGGATAGACTATGTACTTCTTAAAAGCTTTAGACTAAATTACTAAAAAGAGCCTTGAAGACCAAGGGATAGACTATGTACCTTTGGACTGAACTACTAAAAAAGAGCCTTAAAGACCAAGGGATAGACTATGTACTTCTTAAAAGCTTTAGACTAAATTACTAAAAAGTGCCTTGAAGACCAAGGGATAGACTATGTACTTCTTAAAAGCTTTAGACTAAATTACTAAAAAGAGCCTTGAAGACCAAGGGAATACACTATATACCTTTGGACTGAACTACTAAGAAAGAGTATTGAAGACCGAGTAAAATAAACTATGTACCTTTAGACTAAGCATCATCATTTGCAGGTGCTGGGGTAGTCCCCATCCCTCCATCCCCGCCACCGTGGCCGCCGCCCTCACCGCCAGGCGCCGCGGTTGTGACGTTCATCCTCCCTCCACCACCAGTAGACGGGAACAGTGCGGCATCTCCGAACCAGAAGAAACTGTAGTAAATCGCCAGGACGATAGCGGCCAGAGAGATCACGAACAGGTAGCCAGCCACGAGTAAGGCCCGCGCGACTTTGTTGGTCGGCTTCTCGAACGACGGTTCGGGGTGATGGTGCACGGGTGCCGAAGCGTTACCAGGTTTGGGCGGGTCGAGGCCGGGGGCGCCCGCCGGGACAGACGTGACAGGCTGGGCACCAAGTTCCTCCATCGTCTACAACTCTTCAGTAAGACGGGCTTATTCGATAGATCAGCTGAGCTAGGCGCTTAAGTGTTATGAAGAAATGTCAATTGCCTTCTATAAGTGTCGACAGGTAATTTTCTGCATCTAATTATCTTTATGGCAGGGGAAAGTCCATTCCTGTTGCTTCGTGGGTTATGGAAGGTAGGGGAGCAACCGTGCGTAAAGAAAAAGGTTCTGACACAAAATGGGAGAATGATGGACGCCATCATCACAGTGTAATGACTTTTAGAGCCACGCCCAGTTTTTCTTGTGGTTGCCTGGTTACATGACGTCATCCTTTATGCTATGGATGACTCGGTCTATCACACATTGACAATGTAAATAATGTCTATAATGTCAACGAAGTTGCTAGCTGTTTTTACATGGTAAAATACATTAAAATATATGAAGCGTCATGTATGTCCCCATACTCCACGAAATTTACATTTTGCACCCGGTCCTGAACAAAATAAACAAATTAAAAAACGTACCGCAATTTTACAATTGACACAGCGGACCATTCAAACATCTATGATATACAGTATGTATCGCTATTGTATCTGTGTAAATCGTAATAAAATGCAAATTTCAAGGCACACGGTAATAAAATGGTGACAAAATGGCCCTGTGGTTAGGGTTGTTTACTTCGAATTCTGGGTAAGAATCCCTAGCAGTCCAGAACGTTGTGCCCTTGGGAAAGGCACTTTTCACCTATTTCCTCACTCGATTCAGCTGAAAACCAATACCTTGCTCCCACTAGTGTTTGCGGAGAGCCACATCTCGAGCATGTCAAAGAACCACCCAACACGAAAAGAGTAGGGGTCCATCCCTGTGAGTTCTATTGGACCAAACCTTACAGTCCAGTCTTACATGCACATAGCTTATACTCACGGTACAGAACTGGTGTGCTACGCCTAAAGGCAACCAGTTGAGCGATTCAAACAAACAAACAAACAAACAAACAAAATGCTACGTGACATGTGACGTCAAAGTCTGAGACCAACTTCGTGCTGACTTTGATAAAAGCTAACGTTAGTAAGAATAGTTGAATAAAACTTGTTTACATAGTACATACTTTAGGCATGCTACAGGTTATAGACTAACGGTGCGGTCACATTGGTCGCAGGCCGTCGTACGATTTTGAAGTCGTGGGATTTTCAAACAGGCTGTGACAGAACCAACCACCAGAAAGGATCTACGACAACATTTTCCATAACAAAACAGCTGAGTCTTGTACGACACGTGCACGACTAACCCAAGAATGTCGTCAGTTTTGCGACCGTACGACAATCGTACGACGAACGCGACAAGACCCTAAAGTCTAAATTATGCCGAATGTGTTGAGTTCGCAGGGGTGGGAGCGGCGGTTGTCGTCCCTCCATCCCCGCCATCATCCCCGCCATCGATGCCGCCGTCGCCACCGTTACCACCGTTGCCTCCACCGCCGCCTCCACCGTCGCCTCCGCCGCCAGGCGCCGCGGTAGTAACGTTCATGCCCCCGCCAGTCGACGGGAACAGCCTGGCGTCTCCCGTCCAGAAGAAACTGTAGTACACCACCAGCACGGTAGCGCCCAGAGAGATCGCGAACACGAAGCCCGCCACGAGAAAGGCCCGCCCAACTTTGCTGGTCTGCTTCTCGTGCGAAATTTCGGGGTGAAAACGCTCGGGTGCGGCCGGGTTCTCGTCAAGTTTGGCCGGTCCGAGGTCGGCTGTGGCCGGGGTGAAACTAACGGGCTCGGTACCAGCCTCCTCCATCGCTTAGAACTCTGTAGTTTCAATGTGTACACCAGTACCAGCGGAGCTGAATTCGTTCTACCGAATCCTGCAGGTGTTCTCGCGAAATATCAAAAAGCTTTTATGAAAAATTGAAATCATACTATTGACTACACAGAGAATTCAAACGTACATAACACGTCTGACGCAGGACATTAATTTGTCTGGTATGTGACGCGCGATTTCACGAACTGCCGAATCTGAGACGAAGTCGCTGTTGACTATTATAAAAGTTTGTGGGGTGTTCCTGGAGCTCAACTCGTAGCAGCAATTGAGCTTCTGGTTCCAATTGGTTGGTAACTACATGTAGTTTCAATTAGTTGGTAACCCCGGTTCCATCCTGGGTCCGGACATCTCGGTTGGGGCTGCACCAGTCTTTGAGAAGGGACTAAAATGGGGAGCTCCGTGTTCGAGAATGTGCCTCGAGCATGCTAAAGGGGAAGGGCTAGCAACACCTCCCTGTCAAAATATAACTGCTACTGAAACAGTAAGGAAACTTGCTGACCTATGTGTCACCAGGTACTACAAGGGTCTGGACGAACAAATAAAAGATTTATATGAATGATGAAATAAACTAAGGAGGTTGATAGAACCTCTCCGAATAAATGTTGTCTATTGGGTACATGTGCATACTGTGAACGTATTACAGGCCTTCAGTTCACAACATACGGAAATGTGGTAGATGAACTGTTTCAAACGATGATACCTTATATGGAATCCATTCCATGAACGTAGAAAGATCCCATTGAAACGCCTTCTAGCGTGTTTGTTACGAAGTGTCAGGACGCTATCCTAGCAGATAGTAGGCGATTTCATACCTATGGATACATGGCAGATTTCTATCTTTTCACAGTCACACAAAATAGTCCAACGAATGAAAAAAAATCGTAAACTACCCTGCAGGGCAATGGTTTGGAAATGTGACTATGAAAGCCGATGTCACTCCAAATAATTGACACCTGCCAAAAAATTGCCCCTACATTTCTTGGAGGTTTCCACTATACCTGACAGGAGAGAAGTGTGCCACACTCGCGGGGCGTGGTAATCTTTAAGCAGAAGTCTAAGTGGATTTTGGAAGAAGTGGCCTCACTGTGTGCGTGTGTGACTCAGTGTGTGTGTGTGTGTGTGTGTCACAGTGTGTATGTGTGTGTGTGTATGTGTGTGTGCATGTGTGTGTGTGTGTGTGTGTGTGTGTGTGTGTGTGTGTGTGTGTGTGTGAGTGTGTGTGTGTGCATGTGTGTGTGTGTGCGTGCGAGTGTGGAAACAGTGAGCGCTAATCCCCATACAAACTGGATGGAATAAATCAGATATACGTTAAAGGTCACAGACCATGTTTTCGTGTGAGCAACACATGACCTTGACCTGTGAAGGTCATCTACCATGCCGCAGAGCCTCCTGGGACCTCTACAAAGTCAATTCAGTCAAGATATTGCAACAATGGCCATTCAAAATGAGCTGTTTTCTCACATCTCTATGATTACATGTGTTCTTACAAGACCGGTGATATCATAGGCTAAGCCCTTAAAGCTCGAGCTCGTAACAGCTTGTCCTCCGAATTTCTGCCACGTCGACATGCCGAAAACCGTGCAAGTCAATGGGTTACTAAAATAGCTTAGAATCACACCAATTTAATCTTATGTTTTTAGACCAATGACAAATATCTCGACTAACGTTATAATGTACACCATCATGTTTCTTTCAACCAAATATAAACAATACAATTCTTAAGTCAAATTGCAAAACAAAGATCGTTTAGCTTTCAAAATACCTGTAATACAATTGCCCTATTTACCAATATTTCGACAACTCCACTTCCGTTTTTTTTTCTCAATTATGATTTATATCGAACTTCTTTTTTTTTCAAAAAGGACCGATCCTTTAGCAAGTACCTGCTATTATAAAACAATGACCAATGCATTTAAGTTCGCGGTGGTTTAATTTGCGCGGTTTCGTGGTGACCTATTCACCGTGAACTTCAAACTACCGCAAACTTTTGGCCAACTTCTGCTATTTTTTCCATCATCTCAACGACAGTCTCTGGTAGACTATAAATGTATCATTGGGTAGTGATTGTCATGTCACAGTAGACTCGATGAGTTAATGATAGTAGTACCCTTTCCCTCGCCCCTCCCTCCCCATTATAAACGGATGAGCCCCCACTGTCTATAAAACTGTGGGTGTGGTTTTCTATAACAGCTGACACGCAATGCAGGATGCCCTGGAGGCACACCACGGGTGTGTTACATTATTTCGTCTGAAAGGTCATCCAAAATGGCGGGAATGAAGATGCTCGTTTGTATCGCGGCCCTTATGTTAGTTGGCCTCTCATTCGCTGCTGAGCCGCCGGCTGGACGCACGGAGCCGTCTGCACCACCCAAAGAGCCCGAGACAGCGGAAACTAAGGGTAGGGAAGATTCTATCACTAATAGATGGTGGTGGCCTTACGTGCCACCGAACACACAGAAGGGTTGGGGGAGGGGCGCAGTGTAGCATATGTGCCATTGTAATAGGACCTACAAATTTTGGGGCGTTGTAAGGTTGTGTTAATGTCCGAGTCTTATGCTATAATGATATAATCAAGTGCTTGATAGCCGTATTTACATCTATATAACGTTATCCCCTTGTGTTGTCGTTATTTCTACTAATCTATTATAACGACTACTCTACTATCCTGAGCGTGTGGTCAGAAAGACATTCATTGTCGAGCTAAGACGGTAACGTCACAGATTTCTGTTTGTATTACATGGTACGGCAGGACAAAACTATTCCACCCATTGGCAAGTTATGAGGAATACAGCTGGTCATACCTGACGCAATGAATAATGGTGTGATCATGTTTGGTGTACCAGTCTGCAGTTTGCTCATAAACCGATATGTGGCGCGTCTACAAAAAAAGGAAACTACAGTATCTGCATCTCTTGCTTGATCTGTGTTTATATGACGCTAGATCAATGTTTCTGCTTAACACAGACAGTTAACGTTGGTTAACGTTGTTCTCTGGATACCAGCTCTAATATATAATATGTTTTATTGAAATCAAAGATATGTTTTATTGAAATCAAAGAAATACCCTAGGTGACATTTCTTTAAAGCAGCCATGTTTTCCCTTTTTCCCCCCAGGTAAACATTCCAGATTGTATCCTGATCTTGGAGCGGAGGAACCCCAGACTGAGGCGGCTAACTGGTGCAGGGATGCCGTGCAGACCGTCGGAGCGGTGGTCGGGGCTGGCGTCACTGCGTCACTCGCCAAGACGATGGCAATCATGGGAGACAAGTGAGTCTAATTCTGTTAAAACCCTGTCACATGTGTAAGTCGCGGCGATAGCATACCAATATATTGAGGAGTACATTCGTGGGACAACCTTGGATGTATCTTGTTCTCGCATACGCCATATTTACGACAGAAAATCAAGGAATTCTTGGGAGAGCCGCGAATGTGTCGTACAAAATCAATATAAGCTACCTGGCGTGTTTTCGTCAAGTGCTCTTGCCACACATATATCAGCTGGCGTACGACAGTAGATTGTAGTTAATCTTGGGACAGTCGTGAATGTATCGTAGAAAATTCAGCTGCCTGAATTTTTGTTCGTCAATGTCTCTTGTCATACACATGTACATGTCATACGACAGGGTTAAGACTGCAAAGTGAGGACATTTTTGGAACAATCGTGAATGTGTTGTACGACAGATTTACTACAGCAAATTAGGAACATTCTTGGAACCGTCGGCGTAGATTCACAAAACTTACGAAGACTAAAGTCGGCTAGCTGTCTTGTGACACTAAAAGACTGTCGTAGATTTTTCTCGGCGGTAGGTTCTGCCATAGCCTCGCTGAATATTTGTACACCATATGTGTACTTCTGGGGCTACATACATTCTAGAACATATTTTTCGCTGTTCTAGAAAAATAAGTAGTTAAAACATATGTTTTTTCCTACACAGGCTAGGGGTTGGCGGACCTGTGGCTGGCATGCTGTCGTGGTTCGGTAGGGGGCCCAACGTTTACGCTACGTCAGCGGCGGGCGCTGCGATTGGCTACATCACAACGGTCGGCGGGAAAGTCTGTGAGTTCTACGAGCAACACCAGGAATTTATTGACAACATTATCAATGCCGTTAAAGGTCAAGGTCAATCGTAAAGCCGCTGTACTCAGCTATCTCAAGTGCCTAGTTAGCTTCCTGTTGTCGTTGGAGTTATTTGTTCAAACACAGTGTAGTATTGTGTAAAATTGAAACAGCTATGGATCTATGCAACAATCTTCATTTCTGTATACACGTAGTCTTATTGTTTGACATCCTTTCCAAAACTAGCTTCTGTGAAAAGTATAAAAGTTAAAATCAGACTATGGGACTACCATTGCGCTGGGGCTGTAAGGGTAGAAAGAACATTATAGGTTTATGGCCATGTAACGCACTATAATGAAAACCATGTACGTTCAAACTTCAAAGTACTAAATGGTGTTTTGTGTGTTTAGAAAATGCAAGGTTTAGACTGGGATTAATGAAATAGAATACAAAATTAGATGTGCACGAGTATCACAAGACACATTTGTTTGACAAGATTTCTATAATATTCGGCTATATACATATTTTGAATTCTCGTTCAACATTCTTCTTGGTAACAGGCTATTGAGCAATAAAGATATTGGGTGTAATAAAAAGGTTTGAACAAATGTGAACACATCAGAATAGCTTGTATTTCTTTTCTATTTTATAGATGTTGTAACGCATAAATATCGGTAGCAAGCTGAAACATTTGAGAAGTAGGAACACGTAAAACCACATTTGAAAACTGTTTCTTTTCTTAATGTACCAGGAAACAACTTTAGATTTGCATAAGATTATTCTGAATATCTAAGTGTTGGCGTAGGCCTAGGGCATTTGCAAGGTGAGAGCGAACTCTACAAACCGATATGTTTCGACAATAAATCAACCCATCAGGAGCCTCTTGACCGTGTCACACTGTGCGTTCTTAGCGTGACCTTTGTGGACCTTTTTACCAATCACGTGACGTGGCCTGGTGCCGTCATTCGCCTCTTGCCAATCGTCGGCGCCCCTCTTCAACAGCTCCCGTGTGGTCAGCGCGTTGCACTCGCCCGCGGCCACGTGCAGGGGTGTGAGGCCGAAGATTTCGTCCTTGGCGTTGACGTTTCCTCCGGCTTTGGCGAGGACGCTGACCATGGATGGGTTCTTCTGGGCGGCCAGATGGAGGGGGGTCAGGCCGCCACTGTCCGACTTCGAGTTCGGGTTGGCATTGCCTTTCTGTGAATAATGACAGGACATAGCGGTTGTTAAAAATCAGCCAAGATAGGACTGTAATTTCACGGTATAAATAGGTATAAACTGGCACAGTTTGTCAAAGACTCCTAAATACCACATACACATCACGCAAGACCTCCGACCCGCATTTTCTGAACTTCTGTAGTCTAAAAGACTCTTTGAGCCTCGTTGGAATTTCACAATACTAGTACAATGTATATATTCAGATACTCATTTACATACAGGTTACCTCAGACTCAGTCACTGCTCACTAGTGAAAGATACTGGCTGCTATCTTTAGAGAATGTATCCATTTTAATTTTTTTTGTATTACGTAATTAACATCAGTATTACCTCCAAAAGAGCCCGAACGGTCATCAGCTCATCCGCCTTCACAGCCTTCATCAGGGGAGTCCAGCCGTCACGTGACTGGAGCTCTGGATCCGCGCCGTATTTCATAAGATTGGCTGTGCAAGGAAAGAAACATTCTCTTTGGGATGCATTTCTATGAGCATAATCATCATGAAAACAAAGATGACTTGGAGACACCCATTCCCTGTTGATCCCGTTACCATGCGGTTACAGAGGGTGGTGTGACTAAGCCAATCAGAGCTCTCGCTTACATTTCGAATATTCAAAAAAATCGTCGATTAACCGGTGTGCCAGACAAGTCTGGGGAAAGCAACGATCACGCGATGATCACGTGGCCAAATCTAACTCTCGTATTGGCCAAATCTACGTACGGATAAGGACGTCAAGTCCATTGGTCGCTGCCTCGTGTATGGCTGCCTCGCCCATGAGATTGAACAACCAATGGCTGGCTCCCTCGCTCAGCAGCAAGATGGCGGCGTCTTCCTTTTTGTTTCTACAAACAAAAAATACAATTATCAGACTTTCCAAAACCAGCCAAAAAACTAGCTATAGCGCCACAAATCTTCTGCTTGTCACAATCAATTATTGGATCAAGGGACATTGGTGTGGTTTATATTCCACGGAAACTAAGACTAAACTCTCCTAGTCCTAAATACCTTTTAAACAAACTCCTTTTCCACATGTGCGATGCAGTTGTTAAAAAAATGATGACGTAATCTATGTTGAAACGTCTCGGACGAAACTGGTGCAGTTACCTGATTGCCAACATAAGCGCGGTGTCTCCCATGGTGTCTTGTTTGTTGATGTCGATGTCCTTGGGGGCTAAGAGTCTCAGGAGCCGAGTGACGTCACCTTTCGTAGCTGCCGTGTGAAGCGGGGTGCGCCCTCCAACCTGAAGAAAGAAACGTTCAGAATGTTAGCTCCACTATTGACTATACACATTAATCTGCGTTTTTCATTTGCATAACTTGTAGCTGTATGTGTTGAAACTGCCTAAATATATGTTGAATCCGGAGTTATCTAGCATGCAGAAAATAACAACACCATAACTGATATGTTGATTTCTGTAATAATATTTCATATTTCGTGGTACAGTGAGCCCATGTGCAGCCTATGTGCAGAAGGACCGCCTACGTATTACGCTAAATCCAGGTAACTACAAAAAGGCTACAAATTACTAGCTTTCCCTACGAAATTGATGGCCTATGCCTTATGGAAAAGGGCATGCAGGTCCCATATGACACTAGCATTGTTACGTCATAGTTGAGTTAGATATTCGTATTCGTGGCAAATATTGTTTTACCTACCTTCCTCTCATTCTTTGCCATGTGGAAGCTACACACACAGTACAGGACCAATGCAAAACAGCAAGTCACCGCTACTAAGATCACAGGCAAGTTAGTTTCCTCATCAAGTCGTGGATCGCGCTGTTGTGGGCGACTCCTCTTCTTCTCCTTGGTTTCTTCTTCGTCTTTCACCTCTTCGCGAGACTTTCGCTTTCGTCGCCGTACAGTGCTTGTTGAAGGCTCGTCGGTTCTGACAGCTGCACTTCTGTCAGTTTCCGCTTGGAGCGCTGTGGAATCGATAGTTGTCCATGCATCTCCGTTGTCGTCTTTCTGGGCAGTGACCTTGGAGTCGCCATCTTGTTTTTTCTTCTTACGGACTCTCTCTGTCTCAGAACTGCTGCTTGACTCGCTCTCGTCGGTTCCGGTTTCTCCTTCAGACGTACCGCTTTCCTCAGAAGAATCAGAATCACTTTCTTCTGCATTTTCTTCCCTTTCTCGCGAACTCGCCTTTCTTTTACGTGTCTTTGAACCCCCCTCGTCTTTTTCGACAGCAACTTCGTTCACCATCTTGGCGGTAGACTTGTCCTGTTCAGATGCTTGTGTTATCCCCGCTTCTGCCCTGTCTGCTTCGCCATATTTGCCGTCATGGTCGCCACTTTCAGCGGGCAAAGACTCCGCGGTAACGGTCACAACTTCAAAACCATCGTCCTTGGCATCGTCTTCGAGCAAGTCCTTGACTTGAGTCAACCTTTCGTCTCCTTCGGCAAATTTCTCTTCTTTCGTGGCTGCTATATCAGCTTGGCCGGTGCCTTCAACAGACTGGACAAAATCCCGATCCATATCCCCTGCACTATCAGTAGTTTCCGTCATGTTTTAGGAAGAAAGGCAGACAAACAAAAACCCCGTCACTACCGCATCGCCGTTGCTACCGAACGTTCGAGAACCCGTCGAATCAGCGTTCGAACGAACGGTCACGTGACGGGTGACGTCACAGAGGGGTCATTGTTCGCGAATAACCTCTCTGTGTTTTGTTTATTTCTGTTGAGAACGTGGATACGCACATCGTTCTATGGACGAACTGACGTTCTCTCGCAACGGTTAATCTTGAAAATGATGCCGGAGATGTAAACTTGGCGTTATTTCTTGAGAAATTGAGAAAACATTATCGTTTCTTTCGTCCAAAGCAAGATTCGTTGATTTAAAAGATGGCGATGGCAGGAGGAGACGCGGCCACCTCGTGTCAGTGCGAGATTCACGTCAACTGGGGCAAGTGGTACAAAGGCTTCATGCACCAGGTTTTCCTTCACACCAAGATGGAAATGAAAAAGGTTCTCGACAGAAAGAAAACCACTGAAGTCAGGGAACCGGACGGCGAGCTCTCAATCACAGTACTGGTAAGTCAGACCAACTCTCGTATCCAGTTCACCATGGATTTAGCCAAAGAAGCAAAAGAGCTGAAGAAAGCTAACATACACGATTTACAAGAGCTTAAGAAGAGGATTGTTCAAGTTATTAAGTACAAGATACGAGCTTTCCATCATCAGGAGTTTTATGACGTTGCTCCGATGTTAGTCCCCAAAATCATGGCTGAAGGGAAGGGACGATCGCTTGAAAGCATCGTTGATTTCGCAAACTTTAGCATGGGCAACATCCCGGGCACGAAGGTGGCCATCATGCAGCGTCCTCTAGCGGAAGGAAAGATAACAGCACTCAAGAAGGTTCTCTTCGATAAATGGGGTTTGACTGGAAAGCTAGCATTCCTGTTGGCTTCGTACAACATGTACCGTTTGTGGACGAAGGGGGAAAAGCAGCTTCGATTGGACGAGCTTTTTGAGACCGTTAAAGCTGGCGTGTACAAAGTCAAACTGGAGGAAAAGGACAAATCACTGGCCGCTGCTACTCTGTTCACCATGGCCAAGTTCATGGACGATCTAGACGTAGACGGTGACCTTGTGATTGTGATCCCTGTTCCCTCAGTTCTACTGGTTACCGGGTCGCGCAACTACGATGGCCTGTGTTACATGGGACAGCATGCGCTTTCCCTGGCTAAAAATAAGGATACCATCACTAGGAAGGCCGTTAGGCTCGCGCACGCGAGCGAATGGAAAACGCACGACCCAGTCTACACCTTGTACCGGCCGCTACTGCCGAAAGGAGAGGGTTCGGTTCCGGAGAATGCCGAACAGTTGCAGATTCTGACCGAAGGGTTGTCGAGGCGTGCTCGGGCGACCAAGCTTACTGCTGCGAACGCAACGGCGAGCGCTTCGGTAGGAGAAACTCCAGTGGCTCAAGCTGATGATGGAGCTTTACAGAAAAACCATCCGCCACCACCGCCTTCCTCGCCAAGGTGCACAGAAAAAACGACACAGCAGACCACCACCACCACTCGGCTAGAGGAAGTTCGGAAGGAATTAGTCGAGCTTCGTCGGGCAGATGCGTCCAGTCCAAAACCTACGGAAAAACTACGGCGTTCCTCTGCGAGTGTGGCTAAAAGCAAACCGGATACAGTTGTGCCTGAAACGCAACAAGTTACTCAGGAGAAAACACAACAAGCGACTCAGAAGGAAACACAACACATATACGTAACTCAGAGGCAACCACAAGTGACAAAGAAGGAAACACAACAAGTGACTCAGAAGGAAACACAAGTGACTCAGAAGGAAACACAAGTGACTCAGAAGGAAACACAAGCGACTCAGAAGGAAACTCAAGACGTGACTCAGAAGCAAATACAAGAGACTCAGAAGGAACCACAACAGGTGACTCAGAGGCAACTACAAGTGACTCAGAAGGAAACACAACAAGTGACACAGAAGGAAACACAGCAAGTAAATCAGAAGGAAACACAAGTGACTCAGAAGGAAACGCAAGAAGTGACTCAGAAGGAAACACAGCAAGTGACTCAGAATCAAACACAAGTAACTCAGAAGGAAACACAAGTGACTCAGAAGAAAATACAGCAAATGACTCAAAAGGAAACACAGCAAGTGACTCAGAAAGAAACACAGCAAGTGACACAGAAGAAAACACAGCAAGTGACACAGAAGGAAACACAGCAAATGACACAGAAGCAAACAGAAGTGACTCAGAGGCAAACACAACAAGAGACTAAGAATCAAACACAACAAGTGACTCAGAAAGTCAATCAGGACCAAACACAACATGTGACTCAGAACGGAAGTGTACTGCAAAAGGTGGATGCTCCATGTTCTGTGCCCTCAGCAATTAAAACGCAGATCACAACAAAGGCGGAAACCAAAGTGACTGGGAACGACACTCCCGTGCACTCTACCAAAGCGCCACCTGGCGAAGTTGCAGCGGGAGTGACTCGAGTTCAACAAAAACATGATGGCGGCGACATTGCTGTCAAGCAGGTCACAGATCAGAGTGACGTCAGACTGACTAGCCAATCATCAATGGAAATGACCACGCCCCGGTCAGTGTCTACTACAAGCGCATTAAGCAAGACGGTTGACCGCACAGTACACACAACTGCGACTCCTAGCGGAACTATAGCGTCGAAGGTGACAACAAACGCTGCTATCACCATCATGTCACCTCACCCTTGTTGCTCATTTACAATCCCCATTGATATATCATCTACAAATCTACAGCTTCTACCTGCAACAAAACTCACCACTCAAGCCACGACAATAGCTGCACGCTCTAAGACGTCAACATCGTCCATTTCAGTGTGTGGAATTAAGGCGCCAGCCTCTACTACTAAAGGACCTGCTACGGTGAAGTCCGAGGAACCACCCCAACTCTCACACGGATTGGCTGAGCCAGCTGAAGAGCAAACGCAACAGCCAATGAAAAGACCTGTTCCAAAACAGACAACTGATTTGTGTTCAACATTGAGAAAGCAGGTCCTTTCCACACAAGAGACTCTGAGAGCTGCACAGGAGCTCATGCAATTAGAGGACAATACTGAAAAGCAAGACCACATAGAAAACACTGGCACGCTATTAGTGGACAGCGAACGCAACACAAAGTGTGGTTTTCAAGAAAGTTCGACGACGCAAAAGCGTCTGCTTTCTTCCAAGCATGTACAACAATCCCCCAAAACTATATCTGTCACCAGCTCTGACACACCTTCTGACGGCACTTGTGCCATTTCTGAATCAGCATCGCTCAAGCCACAGCGGACCAATGAAATGATGGATACGATAAAGTCCGTGACGTCATCTGCTGTAGGAAAGGTTGCTGCGAAACCAGCATCAGCCGCTCGTCCGAAGACAGACTTGTCTACGACGGAGTCATTGGTACAAGTAAAGCCAGACATTTCAAAGACTACGATCTGTTCACAGATCAATTCCACTGTCACATTTACTGTACCTTCTTCTGTACCTGCGAATACATTGTCAACCTCGCAAGTACCTGAAAAGATCGCTCCGTCAACACAGTTGCAGACTGCACCTATCAAACCAGCTGTTTCAACCCAGTTGTCTCGAAGCGATGCCAAGAGAGTGACGTCACTTCAGGTGCAAAATGTACCAGATGTGTCTACCCAGGTGCTGTCAACAGCTGTTGAACCATTGATGACGTCTACCCAGGTGCAACAACCAGCCGTAAAATCGGCTATTTCAACTCAGATGCAAGCTACAGCTGTGACGCCATTCCAGATGCAAGGTGCTGTAGCAAAGTCACCTGGGGGTGGCCATGTCGAATCAACATCTGCCAAGAAACAGGTTTCGTCTGAAGAGCAACCGACAGCTCTGAAGACCGACGCGGATTCTGATATGCCACTTGCAGCTGACAAAACCACCAAGCCTTTCCCAGTTAAGCCTACAAGTGTCCAAATAACTTGTATGTCTCAATCTGTGGCCCGTAAACAGGTGCCACCTTTGCAAGTGCAGACTATAATTCCAAAGGCATTGCAGATGCAACCATCTGAGCCTAGCATATCTTTTATAGGGAAAGGTGTCCCATCTGAAGTAACCTTACCTGTGACCCCCAAAATGAAGCACCAGACAGTCGAATCCACAGCACCAGCTGACAGGAAGCCCGCGGTGCTGACAACTGCAAATGTGTCTGCCATCCAGTCTACCACCGTTCAACAAATGACGTCAGCTGAGGCAAGGAGTCAAGATTCCAAAGCTGTGACGTCATCAACGATGCCGTCGTCTATTTCAAGACAAACTGCTCGTTTTCAAGAGCTATCACCCTCCTCTCGTCACGAGACGTCATCGCAGACAGGAGCCATGGTCGTTAGACCACTGATGCCTGACCAGATGCAGACGACTGTTTCTAAGCAAGACACTCCATCCCGTCTTCAGTCTACCGTGCCCACGTCGTCATCTTGTTCAGTTCCTTCAGCATGTTCTAACAATAGGACATCGCTTCAGGCGAAGTCAACAGTGGTATCATCTGTGGGTTCCATGTCTGAGAAACAAAACAAAGCTCCTCATGCGCAGCTAGCGCCAGTGGCGCTCAAGGCAAAAAGGTCATTCACAGAAACTGATGACGCAGCACGTGAACAAGTGACGTCAGCACAAACGCCATCCATAGCTCCCAAACCTACAACGCTGACACAGCCTCAGTCAGAATGCAACAGAATGGCGGCCTCCATTCCTCTACAAAAAGCAGCCTTCCAACAGAGAGTGAAACAGGTTGGCCCACCTGCTTTACCATCTGATGAGCCTAGCATATCTTTTACAGGGAAAGGTGTCCCGTCTATCAAATCAAGCTCAGAATTCAAGGCACCATCTGAAGTAACGGTGACGAAAGATGCACAGATTGCAAAGCAAAATATGACCAATCAACTAGCAGCTACGACACTGCCCACTACGACTAAGCAGCCAATGGGGGGCGAGGTTACTGCCGACTCTCAGGATGCTGACGTCACGGTGAAATGTCCCAATACCTCTCCGGGAAAGAAGCTGTTTGTAAAGATGGTGCCTTATGTTGCACCACCTCCAAGGGGCTTACATGGACCAACTTTAGAGATGTTGACGGTCTCAAAGAAACAGCAGCATGCGCAATCAGAAGTTCCAACAACAACACCAACAACATCTGACGCATCCATGGCTCCCTTGGCTTTCGATGACAAAAAGCCAGCTGCTGGACCACCTTCGCCATCTATCTTTGCTGAAGAAGAAAGTAAAGCTACAATTTCCACTAAGACACCAAAACCTTCCAATGAAGCAACGGTGTCATCCAAGCAGCAACATCTAGTCTCCACACCAGAGGCGTCGCCAAAAGCATCAGCACCTCATGCAGTTCCAATGCCAACCGCTACAGCAGAACCGGCGCCACAGCAGTCTCTGGGCAAGAATTTTAAAGCTGGAATAAACACTTCAAACAAGCCTGAAGGCAACGTATGCAGATCGGAACCGCAGCTTCAACGTGACAACCACGACGCTACAGAGGCATTTTCTCTTGAGCCAGCGAGAAACGTTCTTTCGGTAAAGATGGTGCCGTACAAAGCTCCCGCGAAACACGACATGACGAGTCAATCAGCGCCACCTGGCGAAGATCTTGAGCATAACAAAGAGAAGTGTCAGCCCTTCGCTGAGGCCGAAAAGGCCAAACAGCAGCAACCAAAACAAGCTGTGCCCACCTCGAAATCTGATGATGATCAGGCTCAGAATGGAACGGCTGTGGGCACAAAAATTCCAGATACTCCAAAAGTCGCAAGTAAGACAGAGTCTCTAAATCCAAATGCGCAGACATTCAAAAGCAAGACCACATTGAATATGGCCTCCGTTGTGACTTCAACGCCAACGTTTGTCGCCGCAGTGACAGAAACGTCCGATAGCACAGCTCAAGTTGTATCGGAAAGCATCACTCCACAGATTCAGCACCAGGGACAACAGACCATCCAGCAACGCCCTCAAGCGGTGTACCCTGGTACTACCAATAGAAACGGCCTGGATCTTTCTGAGGGGGTCAGAGCTAAAGAACAAGCGCAGATGGACAACCTCCAAATGCCGTACAGGAACACGTCACAGAGCACTTCACAGATTCAGCACCAAGGACAGCAGACGGCCCAGCAACACCCTCAAGCGGTTTACCCTGGTATTACCAATAGAAACGGACTGGACCATTCTGAGGGGGTCAGAGCTAAAGAACAAGTGTATATAGACAACCGTCAAATACAGTACGGAAACACCTCGCAGTACCAAACTCCAGCCGACGCGCCTCCTAATCGGAGCAGGTGTAACTATGGTGATGAACAACAGAGTTATCAGCCAACCTGGGACAGAGCTGATTACCCGGATGCAGCTCGTCCCCAGGAACATCCGAGTACGCAAATAACAGCAGAAAGGGGCCAAACTGCCAAGGAGAAACTGGCAAGCGCCTTCAAACCTCTTGCCGACAAATTCCAACAGTTCAAACGATGGCGGAAGAATAAGAATCAACAAAGAGAGGAGCCATATATCACTAAAAGTTACGACTTAGGACACCAGGTTCAAGAAGGCATGGGAGATGTTCTCAGCCATGTTGGTCACTGGCAGGATTATGAAGGGAATTCACAGTATCATGGACAAGTGAATGGCTATGATATGCCCCCAGCGGACCAACAAGGTATTGCACAAGACTGGACTTACGAACAAAGGCGGTGGTACCAAGAGCAAGCACGTCTTCGTAACATGGGCAGAGAGTCGCTTGGCGTTACGGATCCTAATGGTCCTGTCCAAATGTCCGGTCAGGCGTACACTGGTGAAGGCTGGAATGACAACAGCCACTATGGACAACGTAATGTGGTCAACCCGGTTGTCAAGACGAAGACAACATTAACACACCATGAAGCGCCACAACAGCAGCAGTGGTCACAAAATGCGCCACCTAACGACTACCAAAGTTATGGCAACCAAGAAAGGACAGGCGTCGCATCCCAGCGAGGAGAAAACGGCTACCATGCCCCTGTGGATGGTAACCCTTTTAACAAGGCCACCTGGCGGAATTACAGGAGTAGAAATGCCAGCGAGCCTAATCGTAGTCACATACAAAACACTATGGCTCAACGGTACGAGAGAATGAGTCAGAATCACAACCAAGACATGCCAGCAAGAGATACACAGAGGCCGAACGCGCGTTCGGGAGATTCCGGAGTACGTCGGAGCGTGAGCTTCTCGCGATCGGGGCCGAGAGCTCACGGAAGGACGCCGAAGGGAAGTTTGGCTGTCAACGGTGTTGAATCTGTACAGCAGCCGGAATTGCAGACGTGGATCGGTGGAGGGAGGGTGACAAACCTCCCTACGGGAACCAAACCGCCCAGATACTACAGAAACAGAGCCAACTCACACTCATACGCGCAAAATCGTCCCTACCACCAAACACAGGCAAGGTCAGTGGAAGAAAGCAAACCTAAACCATCTCCTCCAAAACCGCCAGCAAAGCGATATAAACCTAACACTCAACCCGAGAGAGGGAGGAAGAACACACTGACAAAGGGTTCTCACCCCCGATCAGTTAGTACCTCAGCACCTTCACGAGATACAAACCAAGAGAAGCCCACCGTCGAGAAAAGGCAAGAGAATTCTCAAATCCTTTATCCAAACACTCGACCGAAAACGCCTAATCCAAAAGACGACAATCAAGAGAACACTACCAAGCCAGAAGAGACAGGAGGTGAAACGAATGAGGAAGAAGTGAACGAGGAAGAGGAGAGGAAAGCTCTGAAAGCTAGACGGAGGCTGCTGACTCGAAAGCCGTCCGACGCTCAGAAGAGCCGCCCGACTAAGATCCCGCGGATCCCAGTCTTCTTGGGGGCAATAGAAGCAGGTACACACGAGTTTTTTTATTACCCACATAATAATCCAAGTCATGTGAATCACTCACCAAAATTTGGACCGTACTCATTTGTCTTCATAGTTACTTTGAGTCATTTTTATAAAGTGCACTGACCTTTGGGGTGTGTGACGTCACAAGTAGGTCAAAGGTGCCCAGAAGTCGATACCTGCTGCCGTTTCGGTCCAACGTGTAGATTTATTTGTTGCATAAACGAGGGAGATTATGTCTTTACCAGCGTTTGTTTTTGTTGTCTGATGTATTGTCGTAGGTGTAAAGGCTATATCAGCCATGTATTGTCATCAATCATCATGTATCATATTTTTCTTTCTCACCCGCGGCGTTTTTACACCTGTTCTGACAGGTGTGCGTGAGGAGGCGTGGAACAGGGCACTAGTGACGGCCGAGGAGGATCCCGTGGGAACGAGTCTGTGCGTGCAGCTCTGCTTCTACTGTGGAGTGGTCGGGTCGTGGAACGAGGACGTGGTGCTCAAGAAATGTAGCACGTCAGTACAGTTGTAGTGCAGCTATCTTATATCTTGTGGTTTAATAGCATAACACAAGACGCCCCCTGGTGCTTGTCTTTGGTACTACAGCAGAATTTAAAATTCCGTTTTTGTATCTCATGTTCTGGACATGCTATGATCATGATTTTGTTTAGTAGGTAGCTCATATACATGAGTTTAGGTATAGGTCGGAGCCTGCTAGCGTTTTACATACAATCGATGGGTTGCGGAAATATCATGTTTTATTTTTTAATATTGTAAATAAAAGTTACTCTTTATCTCGACCAGGTGTGGCACAGCGAGTTACTGTTCCAGAAAGTGCCAGTGGAACCACTGGAACCAGCACAAGTCCAGGTGCAGGAGCCTGACTACAGACCACCAGAAGTTCAAGGTCATCATCCAGCTGTAGGGGTGAAGGTCAAGGTCACACAGAGGAAGCTGAACAGATCCTGCGCTGTTGAATAATCAAAAGTGCACTGTGATATAGTAGACTGATCGCTTTCAAGATGGAAGTTCCGATGTATCTTGTATTTGATGGTCTTCAAAGGAGACAAATTAGCTGTGGCTTTGTTCAATTGATAATCGAACATTTCTGATACTATTGATATGAATTTCCATGACCACACTTTCTATGGGGTTTTGATCATGCTATTCTGCAATGCTACCTTGGGTTGCAATGGAGCATTTTTGATCACCCTTATCACACCCGATGGTGTTTATATCATGGTGGAGTATCAAGACCTGCTTGACAAGAGGGAAGTCAATAATTATCTTTGTACTCTGAGACCTGTAGATTACAGTGTCATGTTGCTTATGTTTATTAACGTAAGGCATTTGCCTTGACTGAGTGCCATTCTGCAGTTCCTCATATGGTCACAAGGAGGCAGGTGACACACAGTCACTGAAAAATCTTTCAAACCAGCATTTATATGTAAAATGAAATAAAAAGGAATCATCATTGTGTTTTTCTGGGAACTATTTATTTATCAGAAACTTACTCCAAGTCTAAATCTCTTTAAATTTCTTCGAAAATCATTATCTTATATTTACAGTTATAAACAAAGTAAAATTACACAACTTGAGTCAAATGTACAATTTTTCTGATTTATTGCAATCTTTTATCTGACTTTAAACATATAAATGCAGCATCTATAATGAGAAGATTGTAATGCGACAATAAATCATTAACATGCAATAATCAACCCGGAATGAACATTGCTAAATCAAAAGACAAAACAAAGGCCATTGTGGGCTTTCGTACATGTGTCTTATGGGGGCACACCCCAGTTTATTTTGGGTCTCAATTCGAGGCTGCACACCATCAAGTCCAGGAAATACTTCTGAAGGAGAAAACTGTATAAGGGAATGAAGGATATCCCCTCTATCTAAAAGGAAGAAATGAGTTTCAGTTTCCTCAATCTCTCCAATTTTAGTCAATCGGAGGGGAAAAAGGTACTTTCTTGTCAAGAATGATACGAAAAATTGGGCATTTTCATATGGAATCAAACCCATCACCTATAGTTTAGACGGAAATGACTGCTGTCAAAAAGAGAATTCTCTCAGTCTCAGGTATAATCAAGCCAATTATGAAGAAAATTTTCAAAACTACCCGACATGTGAGGAATAGCAACATCACCCACAGTTTGCAACAAATGTCAATCTGGGGCAAAAGGGTGGAAGAATTGGTGTGTGCACCGTAGAAGAGAAGGCTATTTCCTTTATCTGGTCTACAATGCTATAGCCTATAACATAGGTATATGAACAAAAATGTCATTCTAAAAAGCAAATTAGACAGCATGACTAAAAACTTAGGAGGAACACAGTAGGCCATCTAACTTCCAATGTAACCAAAATATAATTGGCGTTGTGCAGCACCCATAGGTTGCTAAAGGTTAAAATACTGTCCAAGCAGAAGCAGCATTTAGCTGCTTTGCTCCTGTGTATCTTGGCTGTCATGCTGTTCTGTCTCAGTGACCTCTGACCCAGTGACCTCTGGCATTTGGGTCACATCTTGCCTGGTGACATCAATGGATTCAGCTGCAGAAGGAAACAAGAAGAAAATTTTGTGTTTTCGTTAAAAACGGGCCGCCACAAGCAAATTACTTTGGGGGTACAAACAGATGTTAACTGTGCATGCAAGCAAAGGAGATGCCTGTACAATTCCTGGAACTCTTACAAACTGCACACAATACTTTACTATCAACCTAGCCCCTGAGGACACGCCAAAAATTAGAATTCTACAGGAGCAAACCAAGTTCATTGAATTTTATGAGTAGCGAACCATATTCCAACCAGACAGACAACAGCCTCTTTATACAATCTTTGCAGTGGACACCGTAGCTAAGGGTGCCCAATTCTATGTGTGTATCACTATATAATATGTAAGATTACCTTGACTGTCCGTATCCGTGGTAACACTGTCTGACTCCTCCTCTTCCTCCTCCTCCTCCTCCTCCTCTTCTGCTTCTACTCCCATCTCGCTACACACAGAACATAAGAACACACAATTTTGCTTTGCAGTCACAAAACATTGTAGTATACAAACATTAGCGTGGTTAGTTCAGACTTATTACAGTTTTTATGCTGCTGTCATATTTATGATTAGCATACACACATATACATACACAACACAAGTGTAACTCAATATGCCCTCTTAGACCTACCCAGGGTCATCCATTGGTCCTAAGAAGTTGTCAAGTTCACTCTGATCCATGATGTCATCCAAGGTCAGAGCTGACAGCTCATTGGTACTGGTGGTTACTTCAGCTGATGCACCACTGTTAGAAATAAAAAGGAAAATGATCAGAATAAGACTAAGAGTATTTCATAAAATAACTATATTTTGGCACCAACTCAACAAGTACTATAATGATTATTTATTTATTTCTATCATAGTTATCACAGATTTGTGTTATCAAGACCTTTTTAAAATTTGTTAATTTTTTTCTAGTTTGAGGGATAACACAACAAATGATAGTCAGATTTTAGGGATATGACATTGAAGTATCCCAGGCTAGATTCCTACAAGTACAAGTAATAACATACTCACCTTGCATGAGGCAGGGTGGACCGTGTTCCGTACAGCTTGTAGTGGTGTAGGTCATCGTTGAAGGCGTCTTGGAACATCTTGTGTCGCTCTTTAAGACGCTCCTGTTGGCTGAATTCCATCTCACGTACCTAACAGTCAAAACAGTTTGTTTTCTATAAAAAAAGTTTTCTAAGAAAGAGTAATAAAAGAATACTGTTGGACTTCATATTCATATTTACACATACATGTAGTAAAATTAAACAGATGGGAACAGCATATCATTATAGCACTACAATGACATCAGAGATGGCAGACTTCACCCCCTTGCCCATACTGCTTTATCCCACTGACAAACCTAATTGGGAATTGCAGAAGCACACACTGACACACACAAACATATATCATAAGCCAAAAACTTCACTCCCTTGGGGTTGAGTATCCAGTCTAGGTAATGTACATACCTTACGCACATATACCAAGTCCAGTTGCACTTGGAGGTTTTCTCTCTCCAACACTTTGGCCTGGTGGTACGATGCCAGCTTGTTTCTGTGCTGTGATTGGTTGGCCTGTAACTCCTGTTGTTCGCACACGTCCTCCAGTTCATTCAGCAGCTGTTCCACCTGTTCGAAGTCCGAGGACAGCCCAGCCACCATTTCTGTAGACATCATACATTAAACACTATCATTGTTATATCTAACAGTCAAGGAGAAAGTTAGTCCTAAATTTGATCACAAGGACTGAAACTAGCACTGAATTTAGCAACTACAGATTCTGACAAAGCCTTTTTAACTTGTACCTACAAAAATTAACATTCTCCATGTTTTCTTTCAAATGCAGTATATGCACATATAACAACTTAACCTATATCTTAGTGGTAAGAAATCCACATTTTTAGTCCCTGAAAATCTACCTGAGTGCGAGTATATTTAGGTACAGTACTCAGGGACATTGGCATAAGGTATTTTCGACCTGTACCTAACAGGTATAATCAACATATCTATTCAGAGTTTTGGTATAAAACCTGGTGTTCTAAGTCCTATCGTTAGTCAATGACGAAAGACAGTGGATGCTGTCTGAAACGTCTGACTGTTTCAAAACTTTATCCAGTTGCTTGAGTAATTATTTTTGGCGTATCTTACTACCTGGATGTCTAACTTTCATCAATGTACCTAAGAGATTTTTGAGATATCATACTAGTAGCCTACCTGTGATAGAGCTGAGTTCTTGCACAAGTCCAGGGAAAGTCTCCAGTTGTGTGTGTAGTTGTGACAGTGCCCTGGCCTGACCCTCGTACCTCTCCACCATGTTCCACACCTCTGTATCTACCGACTCTCCCACCGCGGCAGTCTCCTCTATACTCTTGTGGATGTGCATCCAGGACTCTTTGTACCTGAGTAAGTAATCACAAAACGTTTACAGACTTGATTGCTGTATACATTTTGGTATGTGTTCATCAAGTAGGTAAAGTGAATAAAAAAGACTCTTTTTACACAACCAAGAGATTTATTCCACCGACGTTTCGGTGACCATCTGTCTGTCACCTTCTTCAAGGCAATTCTGACTGGTTCACATAACAATGCAACACAGGAATAAATCTTTTGGTTGTGTAAAAAGAGTCTTTTTTATTCAGTGACTTACCAACCTGATGAAACTATTCAAGGAAGTAGGTAAAGTGTTTGCCTTGCATTCTGGGGCCAAAGACTCGTCAAATGCAGATACATGTAAATTGTATACATAAGTTCATGCGGTTCTTACAATGCAGTTCCAAACGTTAATTCAGTACAGCCTTTAGTATAGGTTTTGAAATTGATCAAATATCTTAAAATTTACAACCTGTTGGATACACACTTACCTGTATAATAGTTCAGCACCAGCCAAATCTCTTTTCTTCGACCTGTCTCTGGTAAGGCCAGGTTTTCCCACCTCTTTGGCCTTGTCTGTCAGGTTCTTCAACCCCGCAGAAAAATCATGCTGAACAGTCTGAAGCCTCTCACGGAAATTTCCAAACATTTTTCCAGACATATTTCGTTCCGTATACACTCTAAGTCTTGATAATCTTAATATCTGTCGGTTTCCCCTTCAATTGTGACAATCCCATATGCTGAAAGAATCCAGTAGAATTGATATTCTTCAATTAGACGTCTCAAAACATTGCATCCTGATCTTCCTTGTACCAGAAGTAAACCTTAACAGTTCCTTGAGGCATTTTCACGTCTTCAGTTGTCGTCACAAGAAACCAGGCACCGATTCCATAGGCAAGACAGGGGAACCCAAAGTTGATGATCTTCAGACCTGTGTAGAACTTGTCTTCAAAAGAGAGGTCCTCATATGGACGTCTGTGGAAGAAACGGCAAAAATATAACTAATTACTAGTACATAAAGTTGATAAACTAAGAAGGTTCCCCACTGGACTTAGCATGTTTATGTTCTATTCTTGAATTTCTTCACTGACAAGTGCTTGCCCATTACAATTGCTATTTCACATTTTCAGTGTGTGCATTCATACTATGGGTTGTAAAGATTCTTAAAGCTTGCTACAGATTTTTCACGAGAATACATAAAGTGATGCCTATTGTGTATATCTATATCATAAACTATAACCAAAGAGGTTGATTATACACTCTTGATTTGACACGCCCACTTATTTTAATTTGTCAAACGAAACTCAAATGTTCGTGTTTTACAACATGAGCCTACTATGGTATACAGCATGCATTAGAGTGGTACCAAAGCACCTTGTTTCCTATCATGAATTTTTCTTAACTCCGATCCCTTGGGTCACAAGATCGTCACGGGACAAACATATATTTTTCAGCTGTGAAAACAAAAGTTCACAAACGTTTCTTACCTCGTACAGTGATATTTGATGTACGGGAAGCAGCCCGTCCTAAGTATGTGATAGTTCTGTCCGTCTACCGGCCAGTTAAAGTGCGACTTGGCGAACTGGTCGTTCCGAACTGAGCTGTACTTCACAAAATACGAAGTCCAATGCGGAAGTCCTCTTTGCCTCAGATGCGCAGTCAAAACTTCGGAGGCCTTCGGTTTCTGACGTTTCCTTCGCAATGCGAGCGTCCACAGAGACTTCCTTCCCACTTTCACAAATACCATTTATTTCCAATACGCGCCTACTTGTTCCTCCGCTGTACGGTCTTCGAAAGCCGTGAAAAGTGACAAAAAAGGGTGAAAATTTAGCAAAATCTTTATTTTTCTACGGGCGCGGCCATCTTGGATTTTTATCAGCCAATCACCGCTCGAGAAATCATAGCCTCGTTTTGAGAATATGTGACCTCTAACCTCCTGGCCATCGTGGATTGCATGTCCGGGTGCAAGACTGCAGAAAAGGGGGTTTGTGTTCATAAAAAGAGGCTCTTAAGGTATGAAAGTGCTTTTTCTATCATCATCTGTTCACATGAGAGATTTAGAAACATGTCTAGAGTGTACTGAAATACTAGATATGGAGTTTAGGGAATGTTTTTGAGGGATATTTTCGTGGAATTGTTGGAATCTAGACTTCATGGCAGCTGTAAAAGCATGGTGATTTAAGGGGGTGGGGGGCAAAAAGACATATTTTTGGAATTTTGGCCAGACTCCTACCAGTTCTGTATTATTTTGATGATATTGCTGTCTATATTAACTTATCAGAGCATACTGGAGATGCTCTCTGCTTCTGATTTTTGCTATAAAATTGCCATATGATTTGTATACATTTGAATTTCCAAGCAAAATAATGTTCACATTTAAGTGCACGTATATTCAATTTGTGCAACCAGCTTCATTGCTTCATGTGTATGATAGATTTCTTTCGTTAATCTCCACTATCTAATTTTTATATCACTGTTTGCAGGGTGTAACAAAAAGATGCCACCGAAGAAGAAGGGAGAAGAGCCTAAACCACCCCCACTGATTGGGAGAGTTGGTACATCCCTGAAAGTGGGCATTGTGGGATTGCCAAATGTTGGGTTAGTATTGCATCAAACTGGCGATATATATATATTGTACATGTATACATTACATTTAAGTAGCAGTGTGTTCAAACTATGTGTATGTATAAACTTTTTAAATGTTTCTGTGTGAGTTCTGTGGCACAGTTAGACCATTTCAGAAACTTCAGTTCTTTCCAGGGCTGACCCCAGGACCCGTCCCAGGAAGGAAATTTTCTTGTCGGGACGGACAAAAAATTTGCCCCATTTGTCTAAGGAATTTCAACTTCATGACATGAAACAGACTAAAAAGTATTTTCATAAACCTGAATTTTAATGGCAGATGTAATAGCGATAATCAACAATATGGGCTCCCAAACAATGAGTGGGATGAAAGAAAGGTGACAACCCTGGTTCTTCATGAGTTTTAAATGGATATCTTTGATAAAGCTTGGTGGTAAGGCTTGGTAAAGCTTTTGCCATAATGCCATCACATGCATGAAATGTACATGTATAACATGTACAGAAACATTGTGATTTTTTCCTTCCCTTCTGCCAACAGCAAGTCAACTTTCTTCAACGTGCTGACAAAGAGTCAGGCGTCAGCGGAGAACTTCCCCTTCTGTACTATAGGTCAGTGACCCCAACTGATACAGTACAACATCTAAAATTATGCACATAATCATTGAGTTTGTCCAATGTAGCTTTGCACTGCTAAAATCAGAAAATAACTGTTACTCTCTAGGCATTGTTGGAAAAAGGCTTTAATTGCAATGAGTGTTAAGAATGATGATTTTCTTGGTATTTTACTATGTATGTTAGGATATGTGTATTAAAGATTAAACATATTAAAAGCACTAGTCATGTCAGTCAAAGTTACATGTATCTTGAACCAGTTTAACAAAGCTGTGCATTATATGTCACACCGGGAAAGGTAACATTTTGCCTTGTGCATATTTTTTGTTTGTTTTTCATGTTGGACCTCCTGATGTGCAGACCCCAATGAGAGTAAGTACATCTGATATCTATTCTGTATCTCTAAAATAAAGTCTTTATTATATTTTTGAACTAAAAGTTACAATTTTATCAAAAACTAGAAATCATGTATTAATGTTGAACGATTCAGCTGAAGTATTATATTACTTTTTTATTATATTAGTTTATTTTTGTGATGTTTTATGGTAATGCTTGTTTCTTTCCATCTAATGTTGACTATGTATGTGCAAAGCCCATATTCTTGAAATTCGAGTCATGGTATCATACCAATGTTTATCAGTCCTGCAATAGTTTCAACCCAAAGTTCACAAATGGGCTTGATATTTTTGAAATAGAATTACACAAAGCAATGTTCCATTTCAGGTAGGGTACCTGTACCTGATGACAGATGGAAATGGTTGTGTGAATTTCACAAGCCAGCAAGGTACTGTACTGGTCTAGAATATTTCTATATTTTACTATATTTACATGTTATTATAGTACACAGACAGATATTTTCCATACATTTTACATACAGTACTAGTAGATCAAAACCAACTGATGTTATATGTACAGGGCTTCAGATTGTATAGAATATCTTAAAACTTTACTGTATTTTCACTATTTCAAATCATGTCTTTCTCTTTTTCATCTTCCAGCAAAGTGCCAGCCTTCCTATTGGTGACGGACATAGCGGGGCTGGTAAGGGGCGCACACGAAGGTCAAGGGTTAGGGAACGCCTTCCTGTCGCATATCAAAGCAACGGACGCCATCTTCCATATGACAAGTAAGAACTGCATGCTGAGATTGTTTTATGTAGAGCAGTATTTCAGTTTGTCATTCCTTGACCTTAAAATATTGCTTTAGAATTATTTTTTTTTTACTAAAAAATACAAAGATTTCCTTGCTACTAGTAAGAAAGTATAAAAATATGTCGTTTGATTTTCGGGCCAGTGAAAATTTGATTTGGGCCAGTAAATTTTTTAATGTACTGGCCTAATAGGGCAAGTGAAGATTTTAAAAGCTGTGCAACCCTGAACCCTGTTAAAACTTACAAGTTCATAAATTCACAGTAAGAGGGCACCCTCCCCTCCATATGGTTTGTGTTATTCAATGCCCTGTCTTGATCCCAAAACAAAAGGAGCTTTTGAAGACGAGGACATTGTTCACGTGGACGGCGAAGTAGACCCCGTCCGCGACTTGGAAACCATCTGGGAGGAGCTCCGTATGAAAGATCTGGAGTACCTCAATGCCGCCGTTACCAAACTGGAGAAAACCAGCAAACAAACCAAGAACCTAAGGCCCGAGTATGTAAGTATTAACAGCCTTGTATTCTCTCCGTAAAAGGAGCATTCGAAGATGACGATGTAACGCATGTCGAGGGAGACGTCAATCCCGTTCGTGACATGGAAATCATCCATGACGAGTTGAGAATGAAGGATATCGAATACGCGGCGTCGCAAGTCTCCAAGATGGAGAAGACCTGCATTCGCGGGGGAAATAAACAACAGAGGCCGGAATACGTGAGTACTGTAAAACTGCTAATTTTTGTTGTACTCTTCTGGAGCAGAAAACTTTGGTTTTTGTGCTGGACTGTATGTTCCTGTTTGGTTTGCTACTGTCTTTCTGTGAGGTGCAGTTCTTTTCTTTGACAAAAGAGGGAGCTTCCTTGCTCAGGACAAACAGAAATTCAAACTGTAGCACAGACAGTTATGAAGAGACATACAAATGATGCTTTTTACAGTATTCAGTGTTCTATACTTTGATTTTGCAACTACAGTCATTTTATATAAAGATGTGTGAAGTTGCCAGCTTGAGTGTTACTTTTTGGCAACACCTCGGGATCAAAAGTATTTTACATTTTGATTTTAAGCTGTTATCATGATGAATTGGTCTTTTGTCCTTGTTTTTCCAGGATTGCTTACTAAAAGTTCAAACTCTCTTAACGGAGGAGAAGAAACCTGTCCGCTTTGTGGAATGGAATGCTCAAGAGGTAAGCTACATTCTCTGTCTTTTTTTAGTTTGTGTGTATGCATGCATGCGTGTGTGTGTGCATGTGTGTGTGTGTGCATGTGTGTGTGTGCATGTGTGTGCGTGCTCGTGTGTGTGTGCTCGTGTGTGTTTGTGTACCATGCAGGCTTAGTCTTCCTGTTTTTAGTGGGACTGAAAGGGTTTCAAAGCAGTATGGGTAAGGGGTTGAAGTCTGCCCTCTCTGACTGCCTTGTTTGTCTACTTCCAGATCGAGATCCTGAACAAACATCTCCTCATCACCTCCAAGCCGATGATCTACCTGATTAACCTGTCGGAGAAGGATTACATCCGCAAGAAAAACAAGTGGTGAGGCTGAGCATGGCTCTCAATTCTTAGACACCTATGTTGGGAGTCAACAATACATGTCCAAAAGGAATAATTATACAGATATGCTGAGAGTCAACACTATATGTCTCCCAAATATAAATATATTTAAGTTTGTAACCATATACAAAAACACAACTAAGAAAAAAAGTTGCCTGCCAAGGTTTTAGTAGCCCTTCTAGAGAGTAATTATGATACATGTAGGTTCTACTACCCACCGCTAGGTGGCGCTGCAGTGAGAAGAATGCAGTCCCAAATGTGACTAAGCTTGTATCCCCCCTCATCACGGTTTATGATTGGAGTCAATTTCTGATACATGCTTGATCATTTTTGGCAGTACCAGCTAGAAGTAAATCCAGTCATAATTGTCCTGTACAGTAACAACTATAAACAACTTATGTTCTAGACTTAACACCACATAAACTACTGTAAATGCATAAATGTTTGTGGTGGTTTTATTTTCGCAGTTTTCACAGTGAACTCTTAACCCCAAACTTGAAACCACTGAGAAAAGCTGTTCCAGTGTGTGACTGTTGCGCTACTATGGTTTCAAACCACATCAACAAGTGTTTTTTTTTCTCTTTCAGGCTTGTGAAGATGAAGCAGTGGATAGATGAGCACGACAAGGGTGCGCGGGCGATCCCGTTCAGCGCAGCCTTCGAGCTGAAAATGCTGGAAATGGAGACGGACGAAGAACGAGAAAAGTACGCCAAGGAAGTGGGCGCAACAAGGTCTGTATTCATCAGTATGCCTTTTCCAATGATATACTCATTTGAAAATTAGATGTTTACATGTATGATATGCTTATATAACTTTTTGAAAGAAATTTGTTTAGCAGAAATTATTGCACTTTCTGCATGTACAAGTGGCCGTAGTGCTTTACCTATGAATGTAAGATCATAGCAAATAGAGTACAATTGTAAAGGTAATGAATAAGCTTTCCAATTATATGTATGAAATAACAACAGGGATAGAATCTACTGAAATCAACTTTAAAAACCATACCAACGAATTTGAAATTGTCAAGAAAAAAACAGCCAGCAAGAGCAAGGCCTTTACATTTGTAGGACATATTCGTAAACCACAAAGGCCTCTATTGAGTCCAAAAAGGTATCATAAACTTTCTCATATTTGTTTATTTATTTATTTATTTATTTCTGTTTTGTTAAAACCTTCCACACAATTTCTGCAGTGTCCTCGACAAGATCGTGGTGGATGGATTCAAGGCCCTCAACCTGGAGTATTTCTTCACCTGTGGGCCTGATGAGGTGAAGGCCTGGGTCATCCAGAAAGGCACCAAGGCCCCCCAGGCAGCCGGCAGGATCCATAGTGACATGGAGAAGGGGTTCATCATGGCCGATGTCATGAAGTTTGCAGACTTCAAGGAGGAGGGGTCAGAAGCAGCAGTCAAGGTCAGACAGCATGGAGCTAGAATTACTTTGTTTCAAAGCAATAAGTGATCATGTGACTGAATTTTCAACTGTGTTCCTCACACTACCAACTGGATTTGGGGTTAAATGGACGTTTCGGCGGTCCTCACCCCATTTTACCTGGACCAAAGAAGTTAAAAGTCGGTTAAGATGAGTGACTTTTCTTTCCTTTTCACCCCCCATTTTGCATGAGGACCCCAAAAACTTCTGTTTAACCCCAAATCCATTTGGTAGTGTCAGAGGATATTGGAGTTTTCTTTTACATAACCAGTAGTCCAAATGGTAGATGACCTACTTCACATGAGGGGCTCAGGTTTAGGGTTTTTTTTACCGGTCCGAGGTGATTTGCTGGTCCATTTCTAGTCCAGTGTACCCACCTCTACTAACAGTCCAAAAGAAAGTTATCTAAGAATTTGGTCAGGACTGAAACTGGCACGGCATTCAGTTACTGGGCATACAACCATACCCATACCCAATTAGGTCAGGACTGACACTAGCAAAGCATTCAGATTCACCAAACATACACATACTTCTAGTGATCAATACATAGAATGAAGTCCATGTGCTTTCAGTTACATGTTCATTTAAATGACATTGTTCTAATCTGTTTTCAAATCTTTAGTCCGCAGGCAAATACAGGCAACAAGGGAGGAATTACATCGTTGAAGACGGTGACATCATCTTCTTCAAGTTCAACCCACCGACACAAGGTGGCAAGAAGGCAAAGTAGGGACCCAACTCCAGATGCTTCTCCACCCTAAAACAGCAATGGTTTAGCCCAAACATGCTCCCCACACTACAAGCTCAAAGTCCTTGTTTGTAAATAAATGCTACTGATTCTAGTTTTTAGTGTCAAACGGAATACAAAATGGGACGTCACTCAATGCATCAAGGAAGTAGATAATGTAGTTGCACCAACCATAAACCTCAAAAAATCCTTGAATTGTTTGATAACATTTGGCTGATATGTTCATTTTCCAAGTAAGTAAATGGACATTTTCACCGAAACATTTGGCATAGTTTGGTTGTAATTCAGATAGAAGAACTTTTAATTGACCTGGCACAAAATGCAAACGCTCCAAGTAAAATGAAAATCATGTCCGGAACACACAATAAAGACAAGTTATTTCTACCAGTTTGCCCAAAGGCTATGGGATGAAAAAGCGATATGGCATAAAACTGCTATCAGTTATTTTAAGTACGAGCCCAGGGATGTAAAGTTGTTGCCCTATGAGTGACTACTTTGCATCGTTATGTTTGGCTACTTTGGTGCCCCAGTGATTTCATTTCAGTATAGATATTTTCTTGGATGCTTCGGTAATTGTTCTAGATATTTCAACTGTAAGAACAATACATGTTGCCTTGAAATAGCTCATTATGTACAAAATTTCCTGTTTTTGATTTCATCTGCTGTTTCCCTACGTGTTGTTGCTTGGTGTGCCGTCAATAAACAACCCACTCAAACTTCTGATGTGGAATTTTTAATGTGCGTGGATTGTTTGGAATCTTCGAGACCGATTTGTTACCATTAATGACTTATTAGGACTTAAGCAGACTATTTCTCTGCTCTAGTTTGCTGGATAGTTTTATTCTAATCGTTTTGTTTTGTTTTCTCTGTGTTTTCTGTGTTTTGTTCTGGAAGAAAATCTGGCTAGCAGATGACGTCTCCCTCCAACGTTGGATTGTTCACCAACAACTAAACAGAACACAACCATCGTAGAGTGAAACTTGTTACCACCAAGTAGCATCCTAACTAGCTTTAGTTGTGCAGAATGTGCAGAAGTTAAAGGTGACAGGTCGCTCTTTTTTAACCAGCTGCTACTGTGACGCGGTCCTGCAAAGCTGGTGTGTTACGCCAAAGGTTGGTTATACCAGTTATATAGATACAGATACAGAAGCTGGTGTGTTACGCCAAAGGGTGGTTCTACCAGCTAAATAGATACAGACATAAAACCAATAAGCAACATCTACTGACACTGTTATCTTTGAGCACCTTGCATACTTGAATGTAGAAGTTTCTTAGGATTCTGCTCTTTAAAGTACACATCAATGGTAAAACCCTTTTCTTTCTGTCTTCAGAAAAGTTTTCAGCCTCTCATTTTCTCCTACACTTACTGAGGCTTGTAAAAGCTGTTGCTTCAGTGTCTAAAACCTTTTACTACTGTGGAATGGAATGTTTGCAGACTCCACCCCTTTGGTGTTGCCAAAATGTGCATGTGCCACTTTCATATCCTAAAGCAACTATGTCAGAACTAGAGATGGGGAAAACTAAGAAACTATGGCATCTGAACATTAACAAATGCAAGACTGGTGGATTTTTCACATGTTTATTAATATGAATAGACATAAAATGTGTTTGCATCATTATGGTATGTTGACATTCTGTTCTGTCATTACATACATGTTGACTTTGAATATTGGGTTTTGATAATTTTGGGATGTAACATTGGTTAACAATGTCTAGTTGGCCCACTTTCCATAAAGGTACTACACTCCGTAGAAGTCCCAAACTTTCTGGTAGCAAGGCAAATGGTAGTTGGTCCTGTGAATTCAAGGGGATTGTTGGTGGTGTTTAAAGTTCCAGCACTACTTCTGACAGCAAATTTGAAATCATAAGACCTCCACAATTGCAGTAATCCAGCTTTTTCTGACAAGAAGAAAGCAGTACATTAAAGGCTGTTTATGTGAATGATAGGTTCTGAGGAGCAAAATGGGGGAGGGGGGCACAACAAGTGTGGTCTACAATGTGAATGACTACAGTTGTATGTAGACAGCAAACTTGTCCTTGTTACAGAGAAGGGTCTGACACTTGGGCCGGTGTTGTTGTCGGTGTTTCTTTTGACAAGCCCTGCAGAAAAGAAAACATGACAATCAGAGATGGCCAACTTCACCCCTTTACGTGTTCATGACGTTTTTATCCACACTGTTTGGCGGTCTGGAAAACAGACAATCACAAAACAATACAGTCCTTTGCTTTGTTTAATAGCTAAAAAGGGTATTTTGTGTTATCAAAATGTCTTAATTGAAACAGATCACTTATGCAATGACACAAAGTGTGTGTCACTGTTCCGCACATTGATTATAATGCAAACCGTGCACACAACGCATTCAATGTTTATCCACTGTCCATGACCTTAGTGCTGAAATGATATCCATGCCGGTGTAGCGGCCCATTCTATACCCCTGTCCATAATATACCCGGGTATAATCTAGACTATACCCTGGACTCGTGGAGTGTTATGTAGCACCTAATTTCAGAGTCGTATCGTCACCTACCGTGAACAGTACATGGCGACTCCACAGCCGTTGCATCGCCGAAGTCTCGTTGCGCCCCCTGGCGATGTTAGGGCGCCGCACAGGAAGCACAGCTTCGCGCACAGCGTCGTCTTGATCGGCATCTCTTCGGCAATTTCCGACGCAATCCTCGCGGCTTCTTCGGTCACGCCTGCTTCCTTCGCCGAGAGAAACACCGGTATCTTCGTGGACCTCTTCTTCTTCGCCGTTTTTACTTTTTTGGTCGCCGCCTCTTTTGTTTTCTCATTTTTGGCAACGCCACCATCTCCCCTTGCTCCTCCATGAGTTTCGACCCGCTTGGTCAAGTCTTGACTCAGACGCTGGACCTTGTTTTGCTCGCTTTTAGTAGGTGGTAATAATAGATCAACTCCACCCGTTGCACCTTCATCGAGAAGTGCGTTCTTTACTGACGGCCATTTTGTTGCTAGGGACGCCGCAATCGACTCGGACAACGGTTGATCGGTGTAGACGACTCCGCCATTTTGAAAGTCGGCTATCTTCTGTATTGGAGGGAATTCAAAAAGCCCTTGTGTATTTATCTTGTGGGCATTATAACTTTTCTCTTGGCAAGAATCTGAACGTACAGTAGACGAGAGACGGTTCATTTTATTTACCGCATTGGAGAACGGAGGCACGTCAGGGTTGTGGTCTATGCGGTAACGCCTCTGCGTGTTGCCCGAGCCGTTCAGCAACTGGCCCCGCTTGTCTTCGCCACACACAACGTCACCCTTGCCTTCTAGACAGTGTTGTCTCTCCCGGCTCATATCTCCTTTATTAGCGGAGCGGGGGATGTTAGGATCGTGCTCAATGCGGTTACGCTTCTGCCTGTTCCCCATACTGTCGAACTGCTGGCCCCGCTTGTCTTCGCTGTACACCACGTCAACGTTACCATCGAGGTCGTATCGGATCTCCCAACTCGTACTCCCCGCAGAAGGTCCACCGGACGCCGTCGGCAACTTCGTGATATCCACGGTGGAAGGAGGTCGCGGTGGCTCAGAGATGTTAGGGGTTGTGAACCGCGAAGCTTGAGTGTTTTGCATGATTGAAGCGTCGTGGGGATCTAGTTCCTCCGGTATGCCGACCGTGAGGTCAGACACACTGTGGGTGTCTTCGTGTTTGAGCCCGAAGAATGACATGACTTGTGCCTTGACCTTCTTACCGGACAATGTTTTTCCTAGCCAAGACTTCCAGCCGGATGCGCTGCCATCCTCCCTCCCATTGGTCGAAGACTGTGACGTGTTTTCACCATCATTTCCGCGTAGAGAGCCGTTTGAAAAGCTCGGGTTCTCTTGGACAAAAGGTAGCACCGAAACGTTATTGATGGATTTCATGGAGCCTACACTATTTCTCTCCATACCTATACTAGGAGGTGTTTCTCTCTCCACCCGACCTCGTGCTCGGCCCCTCCCCGGCAAGGGGGTGGAACAACATCGCTTCAGCCATGACGTCACCGTCACGTCTTCCTCGCTACTGATGCTAGAGTCCAGGGTCTCTCCGTTAGCGCTCTGGTTGCTCTCGTCGGAATCGTTCTGCTCTCTAGGTATCGGCGGTACGACCGCCACAGAAAGAGGCGGGCCACGGCGGGACGCATAGGCGTGCCCTTGGTTCGCACTAGCCATGTTCTCGAAAGCCTGGATATGTTTCGCGACCCCGACTCTCTCTGTAGTACCTTCAACAAAGCAGTCATTAGCATTAGTTTGGACCGGGGTATCATTCTGACCACTTGTTAAATCAGTGATGGTAAGATCAGCAACTCGGTTGTTTGTTACTTCATTTTTCTGAGGATTTTGAGTAGAGACAAGATTCACTTTGCATCCATTGATGGCGTCACTTGCGTCATAATATTCTTCTGACGACTGTCTTGTCTTCTCTGCTCCGTCAGAGGACGCTCCGTTATTCTTAGAATTATGCTCCAAAAATTTGATGGCTTTCTTCATCAAAGCTTGAGTATTATAGTCTGGTACAAGTTCCTCTAGCTCTTCAAGTGCTGTCTGTACTGCTTTAATGTCCTCAGGGGGAATGAATTCGTCTGTCTGGTACGAACGGGCAATCATCCGTCTAACGTCATTATGTAATTTTGCTTTCTGCTGTTCGAGTTCTTGTATTTCTTGGTGCGTTGTTTTCAAGTCGATCAACATTTCAGCATCCGAAATCTCATCGGTTGTGTCAACTTCGCTATCCTCTTCTTTTACCTCATTTGTTGACGAAAAATTTCTGTCGTTTTCCCGTCGAATGTTCTCCAAAGCATCGGAAAGCAGGCCCAACTGTTCGGCATTTTCCGGAACCGAACCCTCTTCTGACGTCACGTTCGGGCGGTACAACCGGAAACGCTGTGATTTCTCTCCTTTCTCATCCACGAATTCAGTCATCCGCATGGCCTTTGTGGTAATAACTTCCGGGTCATCCACAAAACGGAGCATCTCTTTGCCTACGTAGCACAGCCCCCCGTAGTTTTTTGAGGTGGTCAGAAGAAAAACGGTTGGGACGGGAAGAACAACGACTAGGTCTCCTTCTCCTTTCGGCTTCGGCATATCTTCGGCCCCCGCTTTGTACCATTTGTGAAACATGTACAGCAGCCCACACGCAAGATCAGCAGGCGTCATCTTCGACATTAGCACACCTTCCTCCTGTTCCTCAAACTTGAGCCAGTTTGCCGTCACCATGTTGGCGTACGCCACCACCGAGAGGCTCTCGCCACTGCACGTCCAGCGCGAAACGTCGCTGATTTTCAGTCGAGGATCCTGCGACCCTTCCGGCCTTCGTACCTGCATTCCGAGCAACAGTTTGAGATCTGCATCTATCCAGTCTGTCTCAACGTAAAATATCTTCGTATTGAGTTTGCACATAGGAATGATGTACGGGTAGATGTAAGGGTGTGACGTATAGAAGTCTGAGTGAACCAAAGGTCTCAGATAGGGCGCCACGGCCTGTTCGATCTTCTTTCTTCGCGTCTTGTCGCCGAACAGATTCTCCATGTAGCACTGCGTGCATATATCTTGTAGAGAAAGGTTCACCACTATCCTGGTGTTTGAGATTCTGACCATCAGTCCGATGCGGGGATCGGTGACTTTGGTTATGGTAAATCCTCTCTTGTTGGCCTCAGCGATGTGCTTGAGCTTCAACTTGACCGCTGACGTCGCCTGATCCAGGAAATTGGCGATGTACTGTTTCTTGGGGCGTACATCTGTTTTTCCCGGACCCTGCTCACTTGCCATATTTGGTAAAAGTGGCCAGAATAAAGGGGGACGTAACTGTGGTAACGAGACTGAAATAAAAATCGGTGTTTTTGTGATGCAATCTACTCTCCTTTTTTACGCACAATATATACATGTACAACCCAAAGCAATACAGCGTTGAAAAATGAGGCATACTTTAACAGTAAAAATTAATCTTTCTATTTTTATACCAAGTCTTGTAACTGCTTTGTTTCGCTTTGTTAAAAACGAAAAGAAGCATGTATTAGATTAAATGTTTACTACAAGAAGGCAGTACTATATATTAGCATATAGACGAAAACAGATCAGCACCAAGGACAGGAGTTGTTCATTATGAGTACACGTTTAAAGAGACGTATATTTTCAAGTGAATGTAAGGCGCGCACTGTTTACGTTCGCTTGAAAGAAAATCAGTACCAAGGACGGGTCTGTTCACCCCAATGCACTGTGCACAACGTACCATAGCCTTGATTGTAATTTCAACATACATAATGTAAAGGTAAAACGTTTTATTACATACCTTTTACGTTGCCGTTGCTTTACACAACGTAGACTGTGGTACAAGCTACCCTCGTGGACGAACAACAACAACAGCGCACTGTTTATTTGTTTGCGCTTCTGTTTCTATGGAGCATCGTAACGGAAGGTTGTTCCAAGCTAAAGGTACATGACGCGGGTTCGTTTTACATTGTTCTAGAACAAAGGAGGTTGGGTTTGTGACGTTCTTAGTTACATTTGTATGTTTTATTACGAAACAAGGCGAAGTGAAATTCGTTGCGCGATGGTTGTCGTAGGACTCGTTTGTCGTTAGTGAGGCTATAACATTAACCGAACTGGCCGTCAATAATGATCTCCGACAACCGCAACGTAACAGTCAGTCAAGCAACTGGATAAAACTTTGAACCATTCTGATGTTTCAGACAGCGTCCGTTGTCTTTCGTCAGTGACTGACTACGACAGCCGTTTCCGTCGCCGCAGCTGGGTATTGTACGACACATTCTCGGCGACTGTCACGAGACTGTCTTCAACTTGCTGTTTTAAACCTAGCATACGACGTGTATGACAGGGCTCTTACTCTGTGCGTATGTTTAAAATGAATGATGCCTGGGAAGACTCAATGTTGATGAACAAGTTAAAGAATGTGTGTGCCATTTTTGTATATGGAGTCAAGTGTATACAGAGCATTGTATTAGCATTTGAGCGTTACTGAAGTCATATAATCATAAACGGTGTAGGATGGCATATGATTGCCTAAAGACACATGTACAGTTCATGTGAATAATGTGTAATCTTGACTGGGTTGCTTTAATATGAAAAGAAGTCCTTGAAAGATAGCCAAAGAAGCCACAAACCTCAACAATACCCTCAGACACTAAACACAACCTTGCTCCCATCATTCGACAATGAGGATCATTAACATCTTTAACGCTAGCCAATCAGCGAGAAGGCCACTCGGACCACGCGGTCCAATCATACGACAATCTATCCTACCATCCATAACGTTAGCCAATCAGCTTGCAACCCACTCAACACGGAAAGTTCATTACGGGGTAGCTAAGCCCAGGAGCACTCTCACCAACGGAAGAGCGACAACAAGTTTGCTGTTAATCAAGAACCTAGGCACACGAGACAAAGATTGACTCCTATCACTGAGGTAAGTGTTTTAAGCTTTAGACATATACTGTGAAAGGTATGTACTTTAAAGAATATGTATACACGCAAAACGTATCCAGTTGTTTGAGGGCTTTATTGTGTGTCATCAAGAATATGCTATGTGGTGTGTTATACAATATGTAGGAAACGCAAAAGAATGCGAAAGTTTTAGAGTACAGTTCACAAATAACAGACGTGAACACGTTCGGACATGAATTCTTTTGAATTTGCTTTCTTCTTTTTGTGGTTCAATGTCGAACTTTGCATTTTCCCTCCTTTAAAGTCCTCGAGCTCCCACACTTTATATCATTTTCCCACCAAAGTCTATCGGTTCTTCAAACATTGCAGAACTGCTTTTACTAAGATCTATCGCTACGTAGGGCGAGCTAAGGAAAGGCACCCTTAAACTTGTAATTGTATCCCGGGATCCCAGAAATCAGCCCATGTCATGAAGAATTGTGGTTCGGCACATATTGAGACGCAAAGGTTAAAATGAGAGCTACTATTTTAGGTCTGTGATTTAGGTTTTGGAAGCGCGCTAACTTGGAAGACTCTCCTAACACGTTTCTTCTAGCTGTAGAAAACTTAATGTTTTCATTCTTAGTTATCACAAGGTCAATGTGTCAGTCTCGCAAAGGTATGGGATGTTTTTCTTTGGCAGAACACCACCACCCCACCCATATGTGTGTTTTCATTTTTTTGGGAAGATAGTTATGGAAGTGTTGAAATTTCAACACTATCTTCCCCAAAAAATGACAACACGCCTGGGGGGGGGGGGTGCTGATGTTCTAGTAGATATTCCCAAATTATCAAAAGCTTTAACTTAAAGTCTTAGACCCATTGTCGTGGCAATTGTTAAGTTTTATTTTCTTCATGTTGTGCATTTTCTGATGCTTTAGGGTTAAAAATAGTTGTGGTTTGTTTTTGGTGTTGTGCAATTTCAGTATGAAGACGTCTCTAATGTTCGGGTTAGCGGCGGTAGTCCTGGCTTTGGCCGTGGAAGTCAACGGACTAGAGATCTGCCCTTATGGAGGTATGACTCTTTTACTACACACTGCGTTATATATATAGCATGCATCAAAATAAAGCACTTCCCTACTCTGCACAAAAGGTACATTAAGCATATTTATCATGTCATCCACATGTTTCAACCCGTGAACTAGAAAAGGACGTCTGAAGATATGTCTTAAATCATTATGCGTAATTGTGTGATCAAAAAGTTACAAAAGAATTGGTTTTGAGAATGTATATTCATGAACCAAACGAATTTGACTGACATGCATAGTCTTGTTGAAAGAGGAACTCAATAGTTTAATTAAGTCATAGTTTTCATAATTTACCTTAAGATTTCGATGCTAAACGCCATGAAAATTATACCGGTGGCTAACCAAACCAAGTTGAAAGGTGTAAAAAAGATACTACATCATATCTTAGCTTGCATGCTGTTTTCTTCTCTCTACATTTCAAAATCAACTTCTTGGCTTCAGTACGTGTACTTCAGTAAGTTTTCTCAACTCACAAGGCTTCATTTGTTGTCATTTCTAGTGTCTGAAGAGAACAGTGTCACCCCGTGTCGGGACGCTTTACCGGAAGGGGCCTGTGGCGTCTTCCAGGGAGACGGTATGTTGTGCCTAAGGACCGCTCTAGAGACAGATACAGTAGCGGTTTGATTAGATAAGGCCTAGGAAAAATGTTGTGTTTCTGATAACCCAACCAAAAATCTATCTTTCAAGAAGGCCTAAATATCGTACCAATGACAGTGAGCACTGACTACTTTTCCGTTGATTTTCTTTTTAATTATGGGACTTTTGCCTAGCCTATCTTTGTTTTATTTGCTGACCCCAGCTAGGCTTTATCTAAGATCTAAGAGTTAGGAATCAAGAACGGTATTTCATTAGAATCATTTCCTGATCAAATGTTTTTTCAACTGTAGTCAAGTCGTTCACCCCGAAGTGCTTGTGGCGGATGAATCGCTACCGCCACCTGCACAACGCACCGGTCCTACGGTGGGACCGCGCCCTCGCCACCTCCGCTGAAAAATGGGCTGCAAATCTCGCGAGAAACAACGAGATCACCGACACAGGTAGCGGTGACAGCGAGAACGAGCTGTTCCATTTCCCCATCGTCACGTGCCAGGCTGCTGTCAACACGTGGTACAGCGAGGCCACCTGTTACCACAAGGACTCTCCAGGGCCAAACTTCCAAAACATCGCGCATTTTTCCCAGGTGAGACATAATATTTGGAGTTACCAGTTACCATGGGATCATACAGGCTCCCAGTATCTTCCCTCGACGCCTTGGGGTCTAGATAATCGTTGAAAATATGCATGTTGAGCTACCCATAGTGCCCGCGCCTCCCAGCATGCAATGGGACCCTTGAAAAGGTCTTCATATGGGATGCCTTGTTTTACTTGACCAAGACACTAGTACCACCATGTGAGAGAGATGTAGGGAGTACAGCTTATATTCAAGCACAACTTTTCCATCATGAAACTTTGACCTGTACTTCTTCCATTGATGTAGTTGGTGTGGAAGAGCTCTCGCCGGGTCGGGTGCGGTGTATCCGGGCGCTACATGTGTTGTAACTACAGCCCCCATGGCAACATCCTCACCGACGACGCCTTCCAACGAAACGTCGAGATTCCCAACGGTTGGACCCTGCCCGCCGGCCTGACTCCACCCAACAAGTGCGGAAAAAAACCAAACCACCTCCTCAGTCAAATGTGATTGGTCAACGCCTGGGCACAGGATTTGATGACGTCATCAATAATTTGTTTTGAGTATCATGGTGCATTGCGCTATAAGTAAGATGATTGACAGTATACGAAAGTACGACAAAAGATTATGAAGAATGAAGCAACGCTGAATGATGTAGTCTTGTAGTCGTGGGATTACTTACTAACTGAAAAATTTAGGTTTGATTATATAACAGTTATATCTTAAGCCTTTTTGCAACCTTCATCGCCAATGTCTATTGGTTTGTGATTATTCCAAGCAGTACCTTCATTAAAAAAAGTTACTGATGACATGAAGGTCTTGCAACTGGGTGCCTAATATATGTAGAAAGACAAACACAGAATATTTCTTTGAACAGTTTAATAGCTTTGACACAGCTAATAAGTACATACACTGGACACAATGACAAGAAATATATCTCTGTAACACACTTAGCAGCAATCTTGTACCTTACAAATATACTTGACTCTACTTTGCAACAACTAATAATTATAATCTTTGTCTTTTTCACTGTATTTCCAATTGCAACAATTCATTTTAGATATGTTATAATTCAGTAAACCATATGTAGCCTAAACACCCATTTACGTATGATGTATTGATTGATGTTCTTGGCACTTTTCTGGCGACGCCCCAGGGGCGGAGGCATTTTTGAAAGAGCCCGAGTACGAATAGAATCATGAGATATTGGCTGAAATTATGGGATGTCGTTTGCTTCGAACGAGGTCCCATACTCTGCCAGTGTCACATCCGGGGCACTAGAGTCAAACACTCTGTAGTAAATGTCGTCGAAATAGAAGCCCGCGTGTCTGCTGTCCTGATTTCTATGCTGTGGCTGGAATTTTATCCTGTTGATGTACTCGTATGGATCGCCAAAGTCGAATCTTTCCACTGCAAGGAAAGCGCCCCCTATCAGAGTTGCCTTTTCATCCACTACGTATTTCCATTTGTCCATATAGTCTCTAGAATTTGCAACAAACGTCATGTCCAATCTGTGCCATTCATACAAGGGCAGGTTGGCTACAATGAGATGATAAGAATTTCTGAAGCAGTCCTGGGTACGAGCGCAGAAGGTATAGTTGGGATAAATCTCGGTCGTCCGAACCGCCAACCCGAAGACGTCGTCCGCGAATATTTCCATGTAGTTCGACGATCGGACGGTTCCGTCGGGATTCGCCGCGACGACGGCCACTCGGGAATCGTCGGGTCTTCTCGGCGCCGCCATCTTGAACCAGAACGATACATAGAACGAGTCTCCGTCGCCCACGTAACCCTCGTCGACTCTGCCGGCTATTTTTCTAAGAGGGGGAGAAAACGGAGTTCCCTCGGAGGTCGACGTAGAACCTCTCTTCAAATGCCAGGAGAAATTCCCAGAATGCGACTGCTCGTTGGTGACTGCCTGTCCGCCATCTTTGCCGAACCGACAAGTGTTCCAGGTCCGGAATACGAACCTATCCGGTTGGTAGCAGTCGCCATCAAGCGTCTGAATGGCCCCACCTGACCAGTTTCTGTTTACAATGGAGTCGCCCAGCTTCCATCCGGTCTCGACGTTGTTGCCAAGGTACACTAAAATATAGAAAGAGGCTCACGTTGTTATTTACAAAACCAGCCCACTTATTACAGATAAATTTTAACCTTTCTCATTCCCCTATCACTCTCTTGGTGTAAATGTCTTCAGTAGTAGAAGGGTGAAGTAATCTGACCTCTTTCGCAACTTTCCCGTCCCAGCTAAGCGTACAGAAGCACTTTTCTCTCAAATTTGTTTCTCTCCCTCCCTCATTCATTCCCCTGTCACTCTCTTGGTGTGAATGTCTTCAATAGTAGAAAGGTTAAGAACTTTTACCTTTTTCGCAACTTCTCCCGTCCCAGCCGAGTGTACAGAAGCACGTTTCGCCCGTTACCAGCAGCATACAGGTCCCGCCATTTTCGCAGAAGTTGACGTCACACGGACGATCTGTATTTGAACATAATTTATGCAAATGAAGAAAATGATTTTCCCCCATTTTTGTAAACACCAACTCAGTTGCCGGCACTGGAAACAGAAGAACTTTTGTTATAAACCCCAAAACGTACATTTTACTAAAAAAAAATACTAAATATAGTTTTACATTGCTTGCTACTACAGTCGGACATCCACTTTACCTGGGCACCCCCCCCCCCGTCACAAGCTACATTAAAACAGTCCGTCCAATTTTACATAGTTAACCCCACCCTGTCCTGAGCAACCATTTTTCCTGTCCCTTGAGTGGTTGCTGAGTCCAGGTTTGACTGTATTATATGTGCAATCCTCACCGATCCAGCGGTTACATGTCCGCCCCTCCCACCCTCCTAGGCAGGTGCACTCAAACCCTGGCGCCGTCTCGCTACATGTGCCTCCATTCTGACACGGGTCCGACGCACAGAAGTTACCTAGAAGAACAGTTTAGTATTATAGATACAACAAATGCATAACTGTATGCTTATACTGTGTTTTCTATTATATATTTGAGATATTAGACTCACTGTAAATTTGTCACAGACGTTACAACGGGAGTTATCATTGACAAATGTCCAAAGCTTTCACAAAATCAACTAAACTATTGCTGCATTACGTAGATAAAATTTTAAGTTAGGGACATGAAATATCAAAAGCTATCCCAGACAAAAGCTATTCACACATCGGGATTTTTCTTATTTTCTTTTTAAAAAATACAGATGATGCCCATTGATTGAAACTAAGAGAAAAAAAATTAAGTTTTGGTCAAACTCACTTGTCTCACAGTTGGTGCCGACCCAGCCGAACTGACAGAAGCAGATGTAGAAGTTGATAAAGTCACGACATCTTGCACGGTTTTGACACGGCCTGGACGCACACTCGTCTGTGTCTTAAGACAGAAGAAAAAACAACAACTAATCTCTTGCATGTAATATTATAGGCTTTGCACCTAAGGCGTCACCAAAAAATATCAGGCTTACCTGTTGACACAAAGAAATCAACAAATTCATCATCTGGAAAGAGGTGCTGGTCTGTTTAAAGGAAAAATCATGGGTTTGTAGGGATGAAAATGGGCGTCCCGTTTTCGAGAAGGTGCCTCGGGCACGTTAAAGGGGAAGGGCTATCAACCCCTCCCTGTTAAAATCTACCCTGCAACTGAAACAGCAAAGAAAGTTACTGCCCTTTGTGCCACTAGGCACTACATGTACAAGGGTTTGAACAAACGAACGAACTAACTAACGAACATGAGTTTTGTACAGCGAAGCTTACCTATCTCGCAGTGGACGCCCTCCCATCCCGGCAGACACTCGCACGTGTAACGGTTCACCCCGTCGTGACAGATGGCGCCATTCTGACACGGGTTAGAGGCACACTCATCTATATCTGCAGAACAAATGTAGAACAATCGCATTCTTCTTGGTTAAACCATACAACATGGTGGTCACTGATTGCGTCACGTGGTTGCAAATATCCCACAGGTAAACTGACTTTCTTACATGGTTATGGTATTAACCTTTAGCACACTGAAGTAGCCATTTGGCAGTCAATTCCCTATTGTTTACAGAGTCAGGCAGCAGGGAGAAGGTTAAAATAACAAGCTGAAATGTGCCGTTTGGTACATTTCACAATCTCGATATACTTGTTTTCAGAGGAACTTACTGATTTCACAATGGACGCCCTCCCATCCAGGCCCGCACTCACAGGTGTAGTAGTTCACGAAGTCGTGACAGGTGGCGTTGTTTTGGCACGGTAAAGAATCGCACTCATTGTTGTCTGCAACGTTGTACATGTATGATATATGATCAAAATCTCTTCAAACATCTAGCACTTTTAAAGCAAGCTTCCGGAATAACCTGTACATGTAACACTCGTTGAATACTGTTAATCACTTTAATATAGCGGCAGGAAAATATAGCGGTTTGGGAAAAATGGAGTAGGTCACGGCACTTAATTTTAATGGTTTGAACAAACATTATTGTTTTAGATACTAGTAATCAAAGATTACTTAATGATACTAGTAATCAAGTATATGCACCGGCCAAAATTAGCTTGTAGATGTTGAGAGATCGGTCAAAAAGATTGAGAAAACTTTAATACCGTCTTCACAATGCACTCCTTGGAAGCCTGCCACACACGCACATGTGTAGTAGTTGACGAAGTCGTGACAAGTGGCTTGGTTTAGGCACGGGTTCGACCCACATTCGTCCGTATCTGTTGAAGAAAACAACGAACACACAAAGAATTATAAACAGCAAAAAACATGATTTTTCCTCTAGCTTGTAGCCCAGCAAATCCTTTGACACAGAGTTGTGCCCGGTAGTGACGTACATACTCACAGGATGTGACGTACGTACTACCTGTAGGGCACATTTTGAACATCCGGGACCTGATGCAGTTGTACCCTGGGATATCTCTGGGTAAGACACTCCCGGGTCCCGTTCCCAGGGTTCACCTGGGTAGGTTAGCTCAGGAACTCACTGATTTCGCAGTGGACGCCCTCCCATCCTGGGGCGCACTCGCAAGTGTAGTAGTTCACGTGGTCGTGACAGGTGGCGTTGTTGAAACATGGGTCAGAGGCACACTCGTCTGTATCTGCAGAAGGGATATACATGAACACGGAATGTTTGTTAAAAAAGATAATTTGCAAACACGATGATAATTACCATACTCACTTCTTTAATACGTATTCTAGCAATGGTGCCTGAAAGTTGGTTGAAAATTTGTGTGTACATTTAACTTTGTCTTTGACACACACGTTTAATAACACAGGTACATGTACTATTTGGAAAATAACTAAAGGTAGATATCGTAAATTTCAAGCAATTGTCGTACTTTCGACCAGTGCATTTCCTTCTACTCACTGATCTCGCAATGGACCCCGTGCCATCCAGGCCCACACTCACAGGTGTAGTGGTTCACATAGTCGTGACAGGTGGCGTTGTTGAAACACGGATCCGAGCCACACTCGTCCGTATCTGTATATTAAAAGATACAATAAAGGAGTAAAAAGCATGAGATAAAGATATGTATCCTATTCGCGGCTTTCTATTTGTGGCGTCCAGCAAATCCTTGATTTTGTTTGACGCTGTTTTTGTGTATCAAACCTGTTTTTATGCACAGCTTTGTGTGTTTGGTTTAACTACTTACTGATTTCGCAGTGGACACTCTCCCACCCCGGTCTACACTCACACGTGTAGTAGTTCACGTGGTCGTGACAGGTGGCGTTGTTGAAACATGGTTCGGAGGAACACTCGTCGGTATCTGAAATGAGTGGAACGTTCAGACAGTAAAGAATTTACTAGGAAAATTCAATTAGACATGAACTTTCATTCGGTATTCAAAAACGGACCAGAAAAGCGTGGTTTACAACTTTTTTGTGGTCAGGTTTGACGCTTGCACAACACAAAATAAGGTTTGTCGTTAATTTGCAAAATGTTCAAGAGGCTATTGTTAGAATACGATGGCCAACAATGAACTGTCATTGCCAACGCAAACCATTTCGTCGCCTGCGCGCATCTCACTCACTCACTCACTCACTCACTCACTCACTCACTCACTCACTCACTCACTCACTCACTCTCTGCCATAGCTTGGTCAGCCGTCAGGCCAGCAAATCTCTCAGTGAAAGCGCATGGAAATCTTAATTGTGAGATGCGACAAAAGTTGTTACTGTGGGCCTTCGTATTTCCTGTTTTTTACATTGTACATGAGCATCATTTGAAAAACTTACTTATTTCGCAGTGAACGCCCTCCCATCCAGGTCCGCACTCGCACGTGTAAAGGTTGACGTCATCGTGGCAGGTAGCGTTGTTTTGGCACGGGTCGGATTTACATTCATCATTATCTGCATTAGAAAGAAGTTGGTAATGAAGAAAATGCAGCCTTGCAAATCAATTGTGCTATTATTTTTAATGAAAAATTAAATATACGCAATAGATCAGGACGTACTACTCATCCTGACGCAGGCGATTCACCTAGTGACGAGACCTGACCAAGTATCAAGTAAGTAATAGATCAGGTCCTTGAAATTTTAAACAAATGAGAATTTTGGACACTGAACGGGATTATTTCCTAAGAGAAGTTAAAGAGGCCATCTACATTAGAGCCCATTGATCATCACTCAATAGAGACGGGGGCCGATACAGACGTCCGGGCACCTTTGACCCGTTGCTGACGTCACACTTCCGTTCAGGTAACGGCATAGGCTCCAGGTCATTTAAACTTGAAAAGGGTCAGAAGACTGACCGAAAGTTTGTTGTTGCTTTGTATTGTGCACGGAAACATCTTGTAAAAACGTGTAAAAGTTTTACTAGGTCCTTTAGATATATAGCATATATTCATTCCTTGGGGGAAAGGAATGTGTTCTTACTGTCGTCGCAGTGTGTTCCCTTCCAGCCGCCCACACATTCACAGATGTAGTAGTTGATGAAGTCATGGCAGCTGCCGTTGTTAAGACACGGGTTGGAGCCACATTCGTTTGTGTCTAGGAGAGGGAAGGGGAGCGCAGTCGCAAAGTCAAAGAAAATAGCAAATACCAGAAGGCTTTTGCAAAGGCAACGTCATCGTATACGCGATAAATCATTAATTTGCATTACTTAGCAACCGAGTTGTCACGGTTTGTATATGCTGAGTACACATTTAGTAGAGTGTGGTGGTCATGTTGAAGAGAAAACGATACGACAACGGCTTACTCATTTGGCAGTGGACGCCCTCCCATCCTGCAGCACACTCGCATGTGTAGTAGTTGACATGGTCATGGCACGTGGCGTTATTTTGGCACGGGTTAGACCCACATTCGTCTGTGTCTGTGAAGGATGAATGGATGAATGAATGAATGAACGTATTGGCGACTGAAAACATGAAGGAAGGAATGCTTGAGGGAAGGAAGGAAGGAATGAATGCAAGAAGGGAGGAATACATAAAGGAATGCATGAAGGAAGGAAGGAAGGAACTGATGATTGTAGGACATAACTTACTGACTTCACAGTGGGTATTTTCCCACCCCGGTCCACACTCACACGTGTAGTAGTTCACGTGGTCATGACAGGTGGCGTTGTTGAAACACGGCTCTGAGGCGCACTCGTCTGTGTCTGGATAAAAGAAACAAACAATTCTGGTAAAAGTGAAAGGAAAAAATCATTTTTCTTTTTTTCCTGGGTCCAACAAATCCTTCTGTATCTGACATGTGTGCATGAGTTATACCCTACGTGCGGCCTGACGCAGACTCACTGATCTCGCAGTGGACACCCTCCCACCCCGAGACACATTCGCAGGTGTAGTAGTTCACCCAGTCGTGGCAGGTGGCGTTGTTGTAACATGGGCTGGAGGCACATTCGTCCGTGTCTGTAAGAAGACAAGCAAAGTAAGAAATGCTCCCGTCCCTGAGTCGTCGCCAAAAGCTATAACTGAAATGTCAATATGCTGAGCAGTTTTGATACATAATTGAAACAAAAGGTCAGAACTATGTACAAATCAAATACTGTAACTTCCTGCCTTTTTCCCAAAATGATACATGTAGCATTCTATGATATCATATATACTTGCATATGGAATTATGACATTGCATTGAGTCTTCGACTCTGAAGATAAAACATTAACATCAAGTTGTGTTTCAGTAGGTAACTTTACAAGCAGTAGTGAGTGCATCCGCCCCTGTGGTGTCGCCAAAAATATACTCACTTATTTCGCAATGGACGCCCTCCCATCCGGGCCCACACTCACAGGTGTAGTAGTTCACGTGGTCGTGACAGGTGGCGTTGTTGAAACATGGGTCAGAAGCACACTCGTTCGTATCTAGTGTCAAGAGTAAAGAGAAAGCAAAAGATGCCAGCGGGGTTGAACATATCACACGTTCATTTTCAGTAGGGTCCAGCAAAACCTATTTGCTTGAGACTGTACTTACCGATTCCTGAATAGAAGTTTACTTACTGATCTCACAATGAACACTCTCCCAGCCGGGACCACACTCGCAGGTGTAGTAGTTCACCCAGTCGTGACAGGTGGCGCTGTTGACACATGGGTTGGAGGCACACTCGTCTGTATCTGTAAGACGAACATACAACAGTTGATTTCGGTAAAAAACCGCTCCTAACGTCACACTTAATGTCCCATCTACCTTAATACATTCAAATTGTGGCTATTTGAGACATAGAATTCAGGAAAACTCTATGGCGATAAAACATTAACATCAAATTGTGTTCCAGTGGGTAAATTTAGAAGCAGTAGTGAATGTATCCGCCTCTGAGGCGTCGCCAAAAAGGCACTTACTGATTTCACAATGGACCCCCTCCCATCCAGGACCACATTCACATGTGTAATAGTTCACGTAGTCGTGACAGGTGGCGTTGTTGTGACATGGGCTAGACGAGCATTCGTTGGTATCTGCGGAAAAAGAAGTTTTATCAAATATGAGAACAAAAAAACTGTTTTCTCCAAGTTTATAATGTTTTAACATGCAGCATCCTGTATATCAGTTCTGTATTCCAGAAACAAAAGAAAAGAAACAAAAGCATGGAAAACCCATAAGAAAATAAAAGACATTTACTGATTTCTTAAGATTTGGGAAAGTTCTTTGTTGATACTCACTGATTTCGCAGTGGACGCCCTCCCATCCAGGCCCACACTCGCAAGTGTAGTAGTTCACCCAGTCGTGACAGGTGGCGCTGTTGAAACATGGATCGGATGCGCACTCATCTGTGTCTATAAGGAATATAGGAAGGTATGTTTAACTGGAACAACGTAATGCACTCTTACACAAACATACTTTTCTGTTGGGTCCAGCAAATAGTTCTGTCAATAACTAGTGCTTTTATGACATAAAACATGTACTTACCTGAATCGCACATATAGTGCGAAAGTTATACTCACACTACCGTTGCTTTGGTTGCTTCCTTCACTACGATTCTTGATGGAGTTCAAGTGAAACTGTCAGAAAGTCATCTTCATTGAGGCGTTGTTCATTGGACACACGGCTACCAATCAAATCGTTGTTTCCATGGGAACCGTCATGACGTAGACGCCTCATCTTCAGGACGACAATCCCTGTTGTTACTACAAAGAGAACAACTAGTCGATACAAAACGATGTTGTAACTTTTAACATTCTATGAAACATTTTTAAAAACGAGTAATTTTGTACAGTGTGGGTCCAGCATATCGGTTTAGGAGTAGTTTACTCGGTATTTTGTATACACTTACCTTTTAATGATTCAGAAAGGATACAAGTTTTGTCAAATGATGTAGAAGAACACCGTTGTACTGCCTTCACTGTTATCGTTCTCCTTGGTCATTGGTAGGGCCGAATTTGCATCAAGTACTGACCTGAAAATAAAAGAGATGAGTAACATTTGGTGCATTTCTGTGCTAGGCATCAACGTCTTACATGTGACTTTTGGTATCCTTCCTAGTGCAACGCAACGATTCTCAAAGTCCTTCTACAGCGACAGCTTCTTTCCACAGGCGGCCAGACTTTAGAACAGTGTCGAAGACAACTGTTTCTCCCCTGCATAAACGTGTCGTGCAATCCTTTAGAACCAATGTTCACTGCTATATCCTGGCATAAAAAAACATCTCCATCCCAAGAAAATAGTTTTAGCTTGATGTTTTCCGATAAGAATTTTCTAGAAAACTAAGAAAAATTGTCTTTTGCTGTCTTACTTTATAAGATACGTTTTTGTTTGGTTAGATATGGTATTCTTACAGGTTCTTTCCTTAAGACATTTTTCCTTGAAAACAAATAATTTTCTTGTCAACAGGAAAAACAAGAATCATAAGAAAAGCGATTGCGTTGAACAAATCCGCTTGAAAAACGTGTCAAAATTGATATCCCGGCCTTCCAAGTATTTTTCTTCGGGAGCTTTCAAATCTTGGCTTTTCAGATATGATTTTAAGTCATACAAAGGCTTTTGGTGTTTAAATTTTTGTGTCAGAATATTCTATTGTAACGTTACTCCAGATTAACACGCGTCACGCAGATTGGAATGATTGACAGCTGAAGCAAACGACTCTGAAACAGGACGTGCGTGTCACCAATACAAAACCGTTTCACTGATTTCATTATTGACTCATACCAACATAATCTTTCACTTATCCCTTTTAAGCATTCCTGGATGTCACAAAAGCTTTCTCTAAGCAGTTATTTGTGGTGTTTTGTACTGTAAATGCCAATACAATTAAGCTGAGATAAAACAAATACAATAGATTCGTGAGGATCACTCACGCGCCAAAACTTCGAAACAAAGAAAAGTTGATTTATTTTACAATTCTTTTCAAATGGAACCATGGTTATCATATTGATTTTGATGATGACGCAAAAAAGAATAGGAACTATTGAAGACATTTTTTTTCTCTTTGAATACTATGGATCGTTAAGAACCTTTTATTGTAACGGAAACCTTGGTAATAGTTCATTTCGTGGCGTCGTGTGGCGTAACGGCTAGAACATTCGAATTCGGCCGTCAAACAAGGGAACCCGAGATCGAACCCGGCTTACCCCCAGACATGTCTGGATATTTTGCCCTTGGGAAAGGCACATGTACATGCTAAACCAATAAATAAGAAATAAAAAAATAGTTTGTTTTGTGTTGTTCGCATAACCGGCAAACTGCCAGTTATGTACAGTAACGTACAGGCTACGTAAGATCAGACGGATATGTTTGTAGATCCATCCTAGTACGGCGAGATATCTAAAGCATGCTCGATGTGTGGCTCTCCTCAAACACGGGACCTCTTCTATCTACGTCCCATCCGAGTGGATGATGTCCTTAACCTAAGTTAGGTACTCATTTCCACCTGAGTCTTGTTACGAAATCGGTGTTAAGTGCCTTTCCCAACAAGGGCACGAGAATCGGACTTCCTAGAGATTCAAACCCAGGGCCTTTTACATTGAAAGTTAACAACCCTAACCACAAGGCTACCGTGCAACAATGTCTCCGTGAATGATTTAAGAAATATTAGATGCACAGTTTTTGCCATACACACTGCATTATTCCTTTGACATTTCTTTGAACAAGTTATGTCTTTCTCCTTCCCTTCAGACATTGTATGATTGGTATTCTGATATCACAGAGATTGTGAATCACTGACGAAAGACAGTGGATGCTGTCTGAAACGTCTGTTTCTCAAAATTTTATCCAGTTGCTTGAGTAACTATTTTTGACGTAAAGTCTGGACATTTCAACCGAGGTCTTTAAGTCGAGAATTTATGAATTCTAACAACTTAAAACAGATGAGTTTTTTTGGTAAATTGTATACCTTCTTGGCTATTCATAGCACTAAATATCAAAGTCGATAAATTCAAATCCTTTAATTTGGATTTTCTTTAATTTGGTTGGTTTCTAGTTTGTATTTTATATTTAGGCAGACTTCATAATTGTTTGCGTCAAAATTCGCAGCAAAATTCGGAACACGTTAGTGAAGCTCTTTAGATGAACATGAGCAAAGAAGTCAATGTCGTCTCACTTCGTTACCAACTGTCTCTAACAGTTTAACAAAGATAAAGCAGTCATCCTCAACTGATGTGAATGCGCGATGCTATTTTAAGTAGTTAGTGGTAGTGTAATTGCTTCGCTATTGCTCGCATTTTCATGCAATCACTTCGAGTCACCCCTACTCTCTTCGATAATCGTGTTGGGTTCTTTTACGTCCAGAAGTTTGGTTCTTGAGGCTAACGCCTGAAGCTATCCTCATCCTGGGGGTCGCCTACTTAACAGAACCCCAAAGCAATTTCAGAACGTTAAAGCTGGAAATATGGTAATCTGTATGATATTAACATTTACTTGCTCATAGTAGCACATTTCTATCACGATTTCAGACTTTGGGCGCTTAATAAGAGCACAGAAACAAGTCGCACGAATAGGCCTTTATATATTGGGACCACCAAAATAATCAGCGCCAAGTTCTCAATGAGTTCTCACAACACAACGACATCGCAGCTTTGCTCCAATAAGATTGACATGCAATGGGATAGTGTTATTTAAGCTTACTATCTATAGAAAGGACTAGAAAATTGAATTTGAAAATCCGACCCTCCAACAACGTTGTGAAATTGCTTTGGGATCCTTTAAGTCACCTTCCGAAAGTACGAATGCAACCCCTCACACCGTATGCCAGACATAAAAGTTTTTAAACTTTCAATGTGTTCGTGAAGATATACAAAAAACGAGCATTGATTCAGCTCAAACATAAAATTACTTTTCAACAAAAGCACCCCAAGAAACACATCTTGATTGGACTACATCACGACGATGAGACGAGCCGTTACATTGCTGAAATATCTGGACACAAATTTACCGGTATACGTATTCATTCCAATCAATTTTCAAACTACTATTTGCTATCAAAATGTCAAAATGTACGCAGAACTTTGTAACATCACATCAAGGCACCAGAAGAGCTTCTAACCCACCATAATTACTTCAGATGGAAGTAAAAACAACTTACCGATAGTTGCTTCTTCGTGTGTTGTTCGCTCCCCACGACCGCATGGCATCAGAGGAAAATAATGCAGTAAGAAAAGTAAAGAGAGGAGACCAGACGAAGGCGTTTAGAAAACGATTTCGAATGATATAAATTTGATGGATAGGTAAAAAAAGACTCACTGCCTCCACGGCCTCAAAAAGACCATGAGACTACTTATACCTTTACCTTTATAGAAAAGGAAACATCAGAAAGTTAGAAAGAGGGGAGCAACTTTCTTCGAAAGACTGGTAAAAGAAACTTCTCTAGTGTAACCTTGTAGAAGAAACCAAAGCGGTGTGCCGCTCTGGGATGGCGCGCCCAAGGTTTTAAAGCCTCTGTCATGAACATGACAAATGGAGAAATCATTTTTGATGAATTGCGCAAGTAATCTGTCCTATTATTTCGAATAATGGTCATTAATATTTAACGTTTGCATGTAAGGATATGTCAAAGATTATCACTACGTTTTACTAAAGGACAGTTCATTATCGGACAACTACGTTCTTGTTGCCTTTCGTCTTTCTGGAACCCCGTCTGTTGCCAGGGCCTATGCACATGAGCTCTTCGGCACCAAGGCCTACATACCCCCGAGGAAAACTTTACCTCGGCCCCCACCGGAGAGTACGTTGCCGAAGAGCTGGCCTATGCCGGCCTTGGGCGGCATAGCTACAGTCTTGATTTGAGGTTATTTGCAATGATTTATTTTTCTATGAATACTACAACTATCTCAACTAGCAACAGCCTCAAAGTTGAGCTCCTGGTTCCAATTCGTCGCTAACTGGGAGACCCGGTTCAAATCCTGGGACAGGCATCTCGGTTGGGACCGCGCACGTCTTTCGGAAGGGACGTAAAATGGGAGCCCAAGTACATTGAAGGGAAAGAGCTACCAACTCCTCCCTGTAAAAAATATACCTACTACAGCAACATGAAGAAAACTTGCTGGCTTATCTACAACTAGATACAAGGGTATGAACAAACGAACAAAAAGTCCAATGCTAACGAAGTCCGACAAGAAGGCGTTGGTCGTTTCCCCGCTCCCTGCTGATATTGATGGTATTATCGCGTGGTGTAGGTCTTTATCACGCATTTATCGACCGGCCCTGATCCACCTGCCCCGACCAATGACGCCGTAATAACGTTGATAAAGACTCGACATATTAGCACTGATGTAGGTATTGATTCTCATTACTTTTTCATGCCGTCTTTTAACCAAGCGGAAACGTGGACCTGGGCTTTTAAGAGAGTATAAATCCTTTAAAACCCATGTCCCGACATGGATTTAAAGGCACCTTTTGTAAGGTTTTGACGTCAAAACTGGACATATTCTGCAGAACACAATTTTGCCTGTATTCCTTCTTAGCGACGTTTTATTTTAGTCATTCTATGCACATTTCAACTGTTTATCTATGGCTAAAGACGATGCACATTATGTGTTGAACTAGTCCGATACTCTCTGGACAAAATACAAAGCCAATTTGTAAACATATCCCAAGTTTCTAACACATTCGTACGGCACAACAACGTCATATTTCAAATGCTACCCTCAGAATATCGCTTGGTATTAAATGTGATAAGAAAGTACCAAAAACATTGACGTTTTCATCGTTCCGACCCTACAATAGAGGCCTTTAATGTCTTACTAGAGCGTGACAAAATGTTATATATGCTAGACAATTATGATTTATGATAATAAATGTTTATTACCTAGTTTACAACATCCTATTGTACATATGTTGACGACAGAATCAGGTTAATGCGATTACAATGTGAGCTCAAAAGGGACTATAATTAATTGCCTATTTGATTGACAGGTTCATAGGACAGCAGAAAACATAAAAGACAATTACGTCATTGTGTCCAAAGATTTGGGACGCACAGGTGTTTTCTATTATTCAAATTTAAGATCGGGATAGAAATTCAGATTATTCACCTTTTACAATGTGAGCTTAAAATTTGTCAAAAAGGATCACAATTGTCAATTTAATCGACAGAGATTAAGTTTTAATAACGTATTAGATTTATGTCCGGATTTCCATACATGGGATGTCTCTGTGGCATAACTAGTACATGTAGCAGCCTCACAGTTTCCAATTTGTTCGTAACTTGGAGACCCCGGGGTCAGGACATCTCGGCTGGGGCTGCACCGTCTTTAGGAAGGGACGTTAACAGGGGGAAGGACTAGCAACCCCTCCTTGTAAAAAACACCCTTCTACTGAAACAGCAAAGAAACTTGCTGTACGTGCCACTAGAGAGGGGGAGAAAGATAGAAAGAAAGGGCGAGAGCAGGGCGAGAGAGCCGGAGAGAAAAATACAACGAAGTGCCAGTGAGTCAATTGTGACACACGTCGCCTACATAACACAGTCACCATCTACCAAAGCAAACAGACGTCGAAACTTCGATTGATTAATATGGATCCAAAAACACAACTGTACTCATATTAGCTGTCAGGTTGCTTTTGTCAGCTGTCATAACTGTCAAGTTGTTTTCTGAGAAAATTACACCGCCTTTAATGGCCCTTAGTCCCCTTTATATTCCCTTCCTTACCCCTATTTTGTTTGCCAGTTCTATGTTCATACATGTATATATGACAGCGGTACATTGGGAACGTAAGTGCTACAAAAACAAATTAACTCCGACATAGTGAATTACAGTTGGTATTATAGGATTTTATTTCGTGACTGAAGAGACTAGGGAGTATTTTCATGGATTACTGCTAAACTGGGAAAGCTTTTCTGTTGTCGAGCCAACCATTCCAATGATGTTATTTTGACTTATAGTATTTTTCAACAGAAAGGAATTCTCCTAATGGCAGAATTGTGCTTGTCAGATACGTTTTCGTAGTGTTTCATCATTCTGCTGTGAACTTAGCATAAAATCTATCCATACGTTTTCGTGTGTTTGTGCGTTGGTGTTGATATGAGCTAGCGGACACGGGATTGAGAGATCACTGATTCAAAAGTTCCTGGCATTCCTGACTAGACGTTGTGTCCATAGCCTGGGAAAGATATTCTATCCAACTTTCCTCACTCCACCCAGTGGTAAAATGGGTACCTGACTTCAGTTGGGGAGGTGATAGGCGATAGAAGGAGAGGAATGTGATCCGCTTTCCAATACCGTACCGTGTCCAACACACAGTGAAAAATAACTCGCTGTCCATACGGCCTCAAAAAGGCTATGGAGCCTTTACCTTTATCTTTTTCACTAAATCATTTCAGACAGTTATGCTTTAATCATCTTTCGTGGCCGTCTTTGACTGTCGTGATAGTTTTGTCTAAACAATAAAAAGCTAAGTTTGATATTTCGTCTGTCAATACAATTCATCTGGTATTAAATAGCGCACAATACATGCGTGATGTCAAAATCAGTGGTGTAACTTGGAAACAAAAGAGATTCTACAATAAAATACCTATTCAGCAAATGTACAATGACACTATTGATTTCGTTAATCATATAATACTGTTGTTTCTAAGGGTACAATATCGGCACCATGGTAATAAAATCATAAACGACATCGTTATAGATTAGAGACATCATAAATTGTTTGGTCATGAAGGAGGGATTAGAATAGATATAGATACAAAGAAAATGTTTAAACTTGTTGTGCTATGAGTTGGCTGAGACTTTCTTTTTTATAATCCGACGTTATTTCCTCAAAACTAATCATTTATATTCTACTGATATTCTATTCCCGGTAGACTGTCACTACCTTGGATGAGCCTATTTGGGCAAAATTACAACTTTCTCTTAATAAGCGACCATAGATATTTTGACGATCCACCAATTCTTTCACTTAAAGATTTAACGAAACTGGCGGTCAAAAACCTGGTAAAATTATAATGGTCTAAAAAATCAAACAGTTCCAGTGTTCTCTGTACGTACGAAAAAAAGGGATATCACCCTTCTTTTTGCGCTAGTCTAATCCCTCACCATACACAGTGAATGGTATTTTGGGTATACGCGCTACATGTTTGAACTTCCAGATTCGATCTTTCTTTCATTGTACAATGACTGTAAGTACGTATCTCCCAATGCCGTGCAGATATAAAAGAACTCTCCAAGCAGAAGTTCGTCTTTTTCAGGCTTTCTATTTTGTCAGGTTTTGTTCTTTTCTAGTTATTGGCTCGCGAACAAAGCCTGATGAAATTGAAAGCCCGACAAAAACGGCCTAAAAAGACGTCAAAAACAAGCCGGAGCGAACCTCTGCTTGGAGAGTAATATAGAAGATGACAGTGTTTTATGACATCTATTAACAGCTCATGACTGTCTTCATGATTCACTGAACATCCCGTAATAAAACCACAATAGGAATCAATACATACATTAGGAGACTTCTGTGTGATTCTTATCAGTTTTATTACACCTCATTGGACTGGGCAGGTGTAGAATACTGGATCAATACTGTCATGATAAACGTCCATTCTACACGATAGCATTAACAATAGGCCGGAAACAATGGTTTTGAAAAAAGGACCAAGACATGCTGATGTACTCAGTACAGAATGTATTCTGTATATTCTGTACGTGATTATGAGACAAAGAAAAGCTTATTTTGCATTGACAATGTTAATTAAGTACTGCTGTTAAGTCTCTGACAGAAGCGTTGGGTTTTCAATAAGACTCTAGAATTGTCCAAATATGGTGATTGGCCAGGAGATTACATTGTGTAATTCTGTGGCCAGCAACTATTCAGCATACAGACTATTCATATTTATACATTTTTAAAAATATATAATATACAGCAAATATAAAAAAAATGCAACAAAAAGAATGCAAAATCCATATGACAACTGTTGTTACTGTTTTGTGAGATTAGAGAGAAACTCCCTTCACATGAGTGCCCAGCATTTCTCACTTAGTGCCATTTTTACCAGGTTTGACAGTACAAGACAAAAGCAAGTTCCTTCCATCATCAGCACAGTAAAACTGATGCGACACAATAAAACTCTGTAGCACGAATATCAAAAATACATCCAAAATTTCTGTCTAAAGCAATTAACCTTGTGGTAATAGGCTTCTCCTGTGATTAACTTTAATGTCTACCAGGTCTTTATTCTTATGGTACTTTTATGTGTATTAATAAAAGTCAATGACAGGTTGTAAAATATTTACGACAACATGCGGATGTCAACTTGATCAAAAGACAGTGGTGAACAAGCAAGAGATATGGATTGCTTAATGCTGTTCATTTACCAACTCCTAACAGTTTAAATGTCATTCTTGGAGACATTCTAGATTATATTTTCATATTTGTATATGATGTTCTTTGCTTTTAGACTCTTATTCATAGAGTTTGACAACAGAAAGCTTGCAATAATTACATACAGAAATGCAACACCAAATGCAAGATGGTACACCCATATTTAAGAATCAACTGAGGCCTTTGACATGTCGATGTTGTGCATGTACATGTATTACAGTGTCTTTTGTATTCAGATTCCTACCTTAAAAAGTTGGAACAATTCTTCAACTGTTGAAATTGTTTTCTAATTCAAATAAATATTGCATAACACACACGTCAGTGTCAACACATGACTATTAACACAATGGCAATTCCATCTCAATCTCTGTCATACCAACGCCCATATAAGCCAGCAGACAGCACTGGTTTTGACACTCCCTTCGCGCTGCTTATTGTCTGCGCTTCATACTTCCACTCACTAGGTGGCGCTAGTGAGACACCATCTGTGGTGACCTCTGGATACACATAAGAAGTGCTGAAGTTTCCAGCCATGTGGATGAAGGAGAAGGATGTAGAGGCTGATGTGATTCCTGTACCACAGGATGAGTGGCTGTCTGACTGACATTTCAGAAGAACACAAACCTGTAGGAACAAAAATATTGTACAGATTAGATTGTGTTATTGCGAAAATTATACTTTTGATAATGCATATTACAGGTGTCGATCTTACAATGTATACCTTTTGTACCCATGTACCTAAGTCACCAAAATCACCATATTAAGTACCATTTCTTTTATTGAAAATAGAAAAAGGTAAAAAAACAACAATGTATTGATCATATTACTATCTACATGTGTTAGCCAGCTTCATAATAGGTCCGCTGTTGTTTTTACTCTATATAAACGACCTACCTGACTCTGCCAGAAACTCTATGACAGCGCTTTTTGCGGATGACAGTAAGTGTTTCCGTGAGATCCGCAACACTAATGACTGTATGAAGTTACAAGAGGACATTTGTTCACTGCACGACTGGAGTAACACATGGAAGCTGAGTTTTAATCTATCCAAGTGTAAAGTGTTGAGATTTACTCGTTCCAAGTGTCCTATCACTTACAACTATCACATGTCAGGTTCATCTTTAAATGTATTGGACAATATGTCTGACCTCGGTGTCACAGCAAAATCAGACCTTAAGTGGGACAACCACATTGTCAGTACAGTAGCTAAAGCAAATTCATTGCTTGGTTTTCTAAAGCGTACCGTTGGCTTCAATTCCAACTCTGACATTCGGAAAGCGTTGTACCTTTCCATTGTCAGAAGTGTACTGGAATATTGCTCACCAGTTTGGAGCCCTACGTCACGTAAGCTCACAGCCCTTCTTGAGGGCGTCCAGCGGAGGGCATCGAAATTCATTCTTGGGCCTTCCGCAGGTCACCTCAACTACAAGTCAAGACTGTCTAGCCTAGGCTTGCTGCCTCTGTCTTACAGAAGGGATGTATCCGATGTCATAACATTTGTTAAGTCCCATGCAAAGGTGTTTGACTCGGATGTAGCCAGGCTAGCTAACTTTCCTACAAGAACGCCCCGTAGTCTTAGAGCATACATGTTAGTTCCACATAGAGTAAAAACATCAACATTTGCGTCCTCATTCACACCTCGCTCTATCTCGATTTGGAACAGACTTGATGTTGTAACAAGAGGGCTGGGAGCAAGTGCTTCAAGCGCTGCTGATGTGGATACCTTCAAGAGGAAACTCGTTTCTTTCATGAGAAGCAGGTTCTGCCAATCATTCAACTTAGAAGAACCCTGTACTTGGTCACTAGCGTGCAGTTGCTCAACTTGTGTTGCTAATAGGCCCCGCTAATTTGTAATACTACCTCATTATTGTATCTTGTGCTGTTTCTTTAATTCATTTCTATCTTTGTATTGTATATCTTGTTAAGTTAACTTAAGTTGAATACCATGTCGATTTATTTATATTGGTTATTTATATTGTATTATTATGTTTTGATATTGTGTACAGTTTGTATTTTTCGGCATGGCGGCCTGCGGGGGTACACCTGTTCCGCCATGCCTTCCAGTTTTGGAGAAGTGAAATAAATAAATAAATAAATGAATATTTATAACTTTTGTTTTGACATCTATTATATATGTTATTATAGCAACTTCATATAGTATTGAATTTTGACATGGTGGAATGTGTAAAGTTGAGGAAATAGTTTGCTCTATGACATGGCTAGCCATTGCACATTGGAACAGATGAGTCTTTCAAGAAGTATATACAGTTTAGTTAGTATGGCTTCTTTTGCAATTGTTAATGTACTATTAAACTGCAGTTCATGTATTCAACACAAGGTGGCACTTCTGCTACATCAAGATACTACCACATACCTGCAAGTAGTACTGCCCTTGGAATGTATGGAGTCCATCAAAGGCACCAAATGCGTACAGCTCTCCCTCCTTCAGTAACATGGTATAATCCAACTGGCAGCACAGTGCATTGTTACAGACTTCTACATGGCCTGTTCCATTGTCAAGGGTTGAGAAAGTGTACATGTCTTCTTCTAGCTTTGACAGAAAAGTCCCTCCTATGAGATTTGTAGATCTAGATGGCCTGTCCTCACCAGAAAGCTTATGAATAGCATTGTGATTATGGTCTTTTTCAAGAAAGTCTTTCCTCTCGTTTTCTGTGATTTTTTTACCAAAGTTTTCATCACTAAAACAAGCAGGATCGGTAGGCACTGTAGCAATAAGCAGTTTACCCCCACTCAACCAATCAGAGTCATGGTAGTAAACCAAGGCTCCTGATTGGCCAGAGTAAATCCCACTGCCTGTCATGTCAAAGACAGGATGATGCTGATTGGCTGATAGAAGATTGACATTCTCTCCCATGGCCCATGCTTGGTGGTATTGTATAGCATGTCTCAGAGGCAATGCATTTCCCCATGCTGTAGGAAAAACCACATTCTTTACACCCAACTTCTCAACAACTTCTACTGAAGGATCTTTGAAGAGAATATCGAAACAGGTGAACATACCGAATGTCACAGAAAACACTGTGAACTTCACATGTTCACATTTCGGTGGGGAATTGAACTGATTTTCATAGAACAGGTTATATTTGTGATATTTTGCAATAAATTTTCCATCATTGTCAAATGCAACATCTGTGTTAAACTGGTAGTGACCATCGTTTGGGCAGTTGGGATCTTCTTTTATGGAACAGTTTTGTTTATCGCCCATGTTTGCCACCACAACAATGCTGTTATTCCGTGCGATACAGCTCAGGATATGCAGGACTTCCGTGTTGGAATGCTGGCTGGGATGGAGGCACGGATTCCAAGACTCTACTGAGGGGTCCAGAATATCCTCCAGGAATGGGAAAATGGAATGACGAGTGTAAGCCATGCCGTAGATGCCGTCCTCTGGAAAAACAATGATCTGGGCTCCCTGTAGAATTCCATAAAGAAAACAAAACAATATGAGAGTTATTTTTGACAAACATTTAAGCATTACACACAACATAAAAAAGATTGCTCTGGGGAGCTTTCGAGACAAATTCTCTATCTCTTCGTCAACCCGGTAATAAAGTCAGATCTCGTCTTGGAGTTCTCTTGTCGCGTGACTTGAAGTTGATTATCACGTGACAAGATGAGAGTTATTGTTTGGCCCCACAAATATGTCACCTCCTACCACTAGGAGCTTTGATTCAGATTTCTGCCTCTACCATTTTGGGACAAGATACCAAAGTACCCAAAGACCCCAAATTGTACTATAAATGCATTTCAGTTCGCGGTGGTTTTATATTCTTGGTAACTTCTTCATCGTGAACTTGAAACTACTGCGAAAAAGCTTGTTTTATCTTCTACCCACGTACTACCGTGTTTCAACCGCAATCTAAAAACACTCTCTTTTCTACCTAGTATGAAATCAAAACACTGCAAACTTGACTTAACTTTACTAGTATTTTCAATTGGTAGTTCATTAGTTGGACAAAGGTCAATGTCCTGTAGGGCGCCTCTTCAAACAAAGAAAATTACCTCACCAGTGAAGTCTTTTAAAAAAAAAATGTTCAGGTATAGGACTTGCATTAAAGAGATGTTGGACTGTCAAAGGGATGTACAGTCAAACCTGTCTATAGCGGTCACTCAAGGGACTGGCCAAAACTGGCCGCTAAGGACAGGTGGCCGCTATGGAGAAAATGTCGATTAATTGACCACGAGTGACACATATTTTCAGTACCCACTGAGATACATTTATTCACCGTACAGTACACATGTAAACATTGCATAGGTAAGTCACATTTTAGAAAGTCGATTGTTGTTCTTTTATGGGCTTGAAAAACGAATTATTGTATCTGCCAACTCCAAAATCCATGGCTTGCTCGGGCTTCATGTCTGTACAGACCAGCATCGCCATACTCTACTCTGGAACCTTCGCGACTGCTTCGCTGCAGGCACACGCGTCAACAACGAGTTTTAATCATAATGAAACAAAGTCCTTCGCAGCAAAATGCCACCTAGTTAGTTAAGAACAAAATACATGTTGCTCAGTTGCCACTTACTGTTCGTTTTCGACCGTTTTGAAACATAAAATCGTGGCGATAGTTTTCCTTAGTCTGTTGTTGTTTCCCTTCCCGCTTGTCATTATCAGCTTCTACCATTATGCTAATAGGGTACTCAGAAGAAGATCGCTCTTTTGATGGCTTTTTTCTTTTCAGAAAATTGCAATATCCCGAATTTTACATCATATTAATGTTATTCATATTTCTTTTTAAGCTTTTGGTAAAGTAATTATCCTCAGTGATACTTTGCAGCAAAATAAATTTAGCGCATTATACCTCCGAAACAGTGGTGTCTTCCGTTGACCTTTTTGCTGCTGACTATCAGCGCCATTCTGAAAATTGCGCGAAACACGTTTTGACTTTGAGCACCGGGGAAAACGGATATTGGGCCGGCATTCAAACATTTTCCGAACTACCGCATCAGCTAAATGTGCGAGTTGTATTTTCCAAAAAGCTGCCGTAATATTTGTCCGGTCGAAATGCACAGAAATGGTCAATTTTGCTACGATGTACAAACGCAAGCCATGTGAAGAAAATTATACTGACTTCGCGTCAAACCATGGATTTTCTAACAAAGATAAAACATTCTGGTTTTCTTTATTATCATCCTATCCAGTTGAGTCCACATAAATTTGATTACTGCGTGAAAAAATGAAGATTTTGAACCCGGCGTGCGGTGGCGATGCGGCTTCTACCGGCGCGCCGTGACCGTTACCGACAGTGTTACTGTACTCGCGGGACTGAAAATCGTCTGGCCGCGACCGCGTTGGACAGGTGGCCGCTATAGCCTAATTCTTAATGCTTATGTCAATGGGAAAAATCCAAGGGACCGACAAAAAGTGACCACTATGGGCAGGTGGCCGCTATGCAAAGGTGACCGCTAATACAGGTTTGACTGTATATCAGTGGTAAACATTGGTATGGATGATATCCAAGACGTCCCGAATTCAAGGACATTTTCACAGTGCCCCATCACTTTCAATGAATTATTATGAAACAACCCCTTCTTCAATCACCTGCTCCACGTGCGTCTCACCTGTTTGCTAGCAGCTCTAGCCTGATCTTCAAACACCTGGAGGTTTTTCTTCATCAATTCCAAGGCGCTGGAACGGTTCAGGACGCGGTGAGGGTCCGGTAGAAGGTACGTTTCGTGCTCGTACACAGCTGCGACATAAGAGGTGGGCGTGCCCTGTTGAAGTTGATCTTGACAACATCGCAAGGGGGAGGGGGGCTCATCGGCCCTGTACTGGAAGCCATGAATTCTAGTCCCGCTCCCATGAGTGTCAAAAACTGCTAGGAACACTATCAACACAACTGACACAGGCAAAGACATCATTAAAGAAACCAGCGAGCTTCTCAACAAGAAGAAAACATGTGATCGTGAAACAACCTTGCGAAACCCGGAAGTGATGTGAACGTGTGCCGCAAAACGTGTACTCTGTAACTTTACGTCGTAAAATCGCAAAATCTTCCTTGATATGCGTATTACGCTCTGATATCAGCCATGTAAAGTATTTTAAAGCAGCGTGTGACGAACAGAATTTAAACGTATTCAAACAAAAGTCTTTATATCACATTTTGCCACTTGGGAATTTTCATGGGATTGGAGAAAGTTTGGAATAGTCCATTGTGCAAACCACTTGATTATATTCATATCAATTAATAAAGCTAATTGGAAAGTATGTCGCAGATTCTATTGCGAAAAAGTAATGAAACTTATCTATTAGACAAGAAAAAAATCATCCGCCGACAAAATATCACATTAAAATCCTTAAAATAGATTTAAAGCCCCCTCTTCATCCTTGTTGTTGGACCAGTCCATATATTGATTTATAAGCCAGAATCATCACACGGGTTTGGAGAGTTCTGAAATCTAACGAGAAGAAAGGAGTGTGTTTGCGCTCCGGACTAACCCAAGGAAACTCGTCTCCCTTAGCCGTTTGTCTTCCGAACAACTGTAACGTCTTAATCATCACCCCAAGCTCTACCCTGACCATTTCTGAGTCGTCCCGTTAGAGCGCCCACGTGAAGAAGAAGGGCACACCGGCGGCTCTTCAGTTGTTTAACCCAGTTTGTTGACGAGGGCTGAGGGGGTGAAGACAGCTCCGTAGAAAGTTGTCCCATCTCGAGATCGTACCGTACACACACTGTCCCCTCGCTCGGCAGCGCGCGCCTGTCCTCCCGTAAGCCATGCGGCGGGCGCCGCGGGGATGAGACTGCGGTCCGCCGGCGGGTAGGAGCGGAATGAGGGGTACGGAGACAGCGGGACGAGCCTTGCTGGTGCTCGGGCTGGGGCTGCTCCTCCTCCGAGGCCACGCGTCGCTGTTCTCGGAGTGGGAGGAGGAGGGGGACGAGGAGGAGGGAGGACCAGGCAGGGCCAACGATCCATGTAGCTCAGGTAGGACTAGGATAGAAGACTTTGTTTGAGCCAACTTATTTTCCATCACTCATTCCTTTGTTCCTTCAATCCTTCATTTGTTCCTTCATTATTCATTTGTTCAACCAATCATCAATCAATCAATAAATCATTCACAGATTGATCAACCAATCGATCAATCAATCAAACAAATCTCCCATCAACTTAGCTCAATGCCTAAGAAGTGGTCAATTTAATGGCCCTGCCTTGAGCAATGTCATTAAAAAATCAGTGAATCAATCAATCATTCATTCATTCATTTTTTTCAGTCATTTTCTGCATTTTACTACTAACAGTAAGTTACCTGCATTGCATGATCTCAAATTCATTTCTAGCGTGAAAGATTAGCAGTGCATTTTATTACTTAAATCATTGCTATTTGGTTGCGTTTTCATTTTTGATTCGTCTTCAAATGTCAATTCGCATCCTTAATTCGTTGACTTCTGAATTTTTTTCCATCCACTGCTCAATCTTGTCTGTTTGAAATTTATCTTACTATGACCAGTGCCAATGAGATAGAGACAAGCTAGCCTACAAAATACAAGGACGGAAAGAAGGTGGAAGGAAAGAGGGTGAGATATTGAATGCATTTTGTATAATGACATCAAGATGTATTTGTTCCTTGCTTCTTGGTAACTACATTGTCGAACCACTTGCTTCAGAGCAAATTCCTGCTTGGAAAATCCCTAATTAAGGATGACATCGTTTAAACAGACCCAGGGCTGTCTCCGACACCCATCCCTCCGTCCCGGGATGGAAATTTGCTCGTTGGGACAGAAGAAATTTCACCCTGTCCGTTAAAAAAAATCTGAAAGAAATATTTTCATAAGGTTAAGATGACAGATCTAACGACGAAATTCAGCAACATTTCCTTACAAACAATGAGTGGGAAGGAAAAAGATTTAATGCTGGAGACAGCCCTGAACAGACCTAACATCTACAACCGAGAGATAGTGCACAATCAATCCATAATAACACACCATCAAACTTGCAGAACATCATTTCCCAAGATGAACTCAGCTTCATGAATGTCGCTTGTTAGTTTGTGGGGGATGAAAAACCAGACGATTGCGCCGTGAAGTGCGAACAATTTTTCCACGGAGTCACGCAATCAGGATTGGAAGCCAGGTTGATTGGAGGGGTTGGAGGACCTGGGAGCACGCACCATGCTTAACTGTGAATCAGTGCAATAATGATGGCCTGCATGCCTGTGATTTTCCATTATAGAAGATGATAAAGAATATCATATCGGGATAGAAGTATGTGATGTGCATCCCAGTGGAGTATTTCAAGGGATTGGCCAGTAATGTCTCTGGGGAGGGACTTAGTTCGAATAGATATATACCGGAAGTCTTGACTAGAAGCTTAAAACTAGACAAGGTTTGAACACAGGTTTAGATACATGGACAGAAAAGAGCGGAAAGCTGTGGTGGTCCCTATAGGCGCCAGTTGAACTGTGTGGTGATGATGATGATAATATCTTGTTCTGATTTCAAAAAGCTTTCATGCCCATGGGATTTACACAATCATGAACATTCTTGTAGAGAAAAAGTTGGTACTATTATGAACTGCAACACTTTTAATTGTTAGTAGTTCCCCCTAGAAAACATGCCAAAAACAAATACAATGTACTGAATTTTCTTACTTTGGGCTGTTCAACTAAAATATTCAGGGGACAACTTTTTCCCTCTTTTCCCACCAGACAATGATAATACTGACTTCTCTCTTTTAAAATTAGGTAAAGAACTGTGCCCCCCCGTCAGCTTGAAAAATAGAACAGTCCCTGTCAAAAATAAAATTGTCCCCCACCCAAAAAAACTGTCCCCCCCCCCCCGTTGACTTGAAAAATAAAACTGTCCCCCCATGTATTGAAAAATAGAACGGTCCCAGAGCGAAGTGTTGAATAATTGCAGAGACGTGTAAGAAGAGAAGTTAATGGGTGAAATGGACTGTTGTCCCCAGTGATGTTTATGTATGACATGTCATTTTGCGGTTAATGATGCAGAAGTAATGGGACCCAATCCATAACATTTCTGGCTTAACATCCAATCTCTTCATCAATCAAGGGCACAGCCTTTTTAGAAGTCATTCTCAAGTTGTCATCTTCTCCATTTACTGTAGATATGGAAATCTGTGCACCATTTACTATTGTTTCAACCCTGAGCTAAAAGTGAACTCTTGATTTTCTCTGTGCTGCAAAATTTAAGTGCCTCAGATGTACACTATCCTTTTTTATGGGGAATTTTAAGGAACAAACGTCAAATATACAGTTTTAGACTGAGGCTGTAAATATTTGGGCTTAACTGTAGTTGTTCAAACAGCAACAGCAGTATCTTAACCTTTAACATGCTTATGTCACCTGGGTACCTTAAGGTATAGAGACATCATTAGCATTTTGAATGTTAAAATGTTGTCACTGTATGTCAGATTCACATGAAGGCTTAGTGATTACTCTCAAGACTATTTTTGACTTTGGGTCCCAAATGTTACATAAATGTATCCTTAATCGACTTTTACTGTATTGAAATTAATAGAAATAGGAAATATGTGATTAATTAGGCCACAGAATTATGCTGTAAGTTCTTGATAAACTACCTCTTACCAACAGTGACCTCAGGTTGAAGTAGAAGGGAAAGGACGCCATCTGAAACCTTCTCACATCCTGTCACATGACCACGCAGAATATCTCCCAACTCTTCAAATAGTTGTACAGATTAAAGGTCTTGAGGGTGAACTACTTCAAACTTAACCTCCGAGGAATTACAAAGTACAGGATTCGACGCTTCCGTATTTGCATTTCTGCCTCATCCTGATCACAGACGGCACTCGAATCAATCAATATATGGTGCTGCGGTTGGTCTGAGAGGCTAATTTTATTACTGAGCTGAATATCAAGTAGAGTACTAGTACCTTCTCCTATAGCTGGCAGATGGCATGTTGGTTTCCAGGAATTACTCTCTTCTATTGCTATAATATGCGCTGCTGTGAAAGGGGTGAATCAGTAGATATCATAGGGATAAGGCACCCTTATATACTCTCCAAGCAGAGGAGGGGTTCCGGCTGGTTTTTGACGTGTTTTTAGGCGTTTAAGTAGAAAGCCCAACACGCCTAAAACACTTTAAAAACCAGCCGGAACCCCTCCTCTGCTTGGAGAGTACTAGTACCCTTATAAAGGAATGTGGGTTCCCATAAAAGCTTTGTTTTCAATTTGTTGGTGTGGAATAGATTCAATCATTGGTTTCATCTTTCCAGGGTTTTGTTTGTTTGTCTTGCAGAACCGGCAAACTGCCAAATATATAATACTTAAGCACTAGTTTTGTGCAGTAACTTTTAAGTACAAGCTGCATAAAACCAGACTGATCTGTTTGATCCACTCACACCAAGAAGGACCCCAACTACTCTTATTTTAAAAAACAATTTACACAAAGAAAACATTACTGATTTTAAGTTTAAAACTCTTTTCTAAAATGTATAGAATTAGTGATGCAGATCTGAAATACTTTGAACAGTAGTTGAAATATTTCCTTTTCTGCTTTAAGCATTTGCAAGTAAACGCTTGTACATGCTGATTGACACTTGTCATTATGTTGGTTACTGAGTGATGCTCCTAAAGCCTAAACAATGTGTCAGTCTAAACACTTTCCCTTTGTTCCAGTAATCACTAGAAAATCACTCAGTAAACAAAGCGCTGGTTATCAGAGTTGTGTAAACTATAGAGGCAAACGGATTTGTCATGGATGTTTGTATACCCCACCCCTCTAGTTCCACTTACACACAGATTTGTGATAGGGGAAACCACTTGTCATGGCTAGCGTGCATAAGCCTAGTGGTTAGCGGCCCTGCCTCAGGAACTAGAAGCTGTGAGTTCGATCCTGGCTGTGTCGCTCACTTGACATGCATGCTACCAGAAAGGGTCACAGCCCTTATAAGATGGGATGTCAAAAAGAGCAAGGGGAATTTCCCCGTACAATGAACCTGTAAATACTGTGCATAATTTCCGTCTTCTATGTTACGTTAGACCGCTTTACCTTTACCTCAAGTTCTATGTTACGACCAGATCAAGATAGCTGTTGTGTTACGCCAAAGGGCGGTTATGCCAGCTATATAGATACAGATATGGGGCATTTCCATTATCATCATGATATCTGTGTTTTATTTTCCTGGATGACTAATTCATAGCTCTTTTTTGCTGGTCAGATTCTCGACATTCTACACATGCTTGCATACTAGCAGGAAAGGGAATACTGTAACAGTTACTGTTCACAAGGATTTGATTTTGCAGTAGGTAGAAATTGGAGTGTTGAACGCCACCTAGAGAATGCTGAGAAATATCTCAGATGTGCTTGACTAAAAACTTAAGCTTCAAACTCATACCGTAACTGTAATATCAAGCATATGCATTGTTGATGCCAATGTCAGAACATGTGTTTTGTAGATACACTCTACTGGTTGTTTTTGCACATCAAGGGGGCCATCAAAATGTTGTAACTCATGGTCTGATTATGTCAGGATCACAACATGATCCCACCAGGATCACCGATTACCAGTAACCAGAGAACCCCCAAGTGATCCTCATGTGCAATGTGGACAGTTTTGGCAAGCACTTCAAACTACTACATGTCTGTAAGTCTTTAGGCTTTTGACATTGAAGGGAAGTCTCCCACGCTCTTTGGAATTGGGCATGAACCCACGTATACTTGACCTTGTTATAACAGTGCCTTTGAAAAGTAGTAAAATGAAAGTGATCTTTAGCTCGATCACTGAAGAGCTATTCTTCCACTGGTCATGACGACAAAAATTGTATAGTATTTACTTCTATGTACGGGGGAAATCCCCCTAGCTCTTTTCAAGAAGTACAATGAACCTTGGCTTCTAACATCCCGTCCTTAGGCTTGCTCCTACCCTTTCTTGTAGGGTGCATGTTGGGGGAGCGATAATACCCGTAATTCAAACTCCCAACCTCTTGGTTCAAAGGTAGGGTTGCTAGTTGTATTATAGCCACTGGACTATGCACACTACTTAACTACCAAGAAGTTGTAGGCATTAGCTTATATGCCCTTCACCTTAAAGTTGTTTCTTTATCTTTACCAGGGACATTATAAGATGTCCTTGACTTTACCAAATCCTTGACTTTACCAAGTTATTTTGATCCCTAATATTGACATACTGTAGATATTGAAACGTTCGCAGTGGTTTTATGTTCACAGGTTTGATTTCTGGGTGACCTGTTCGTCTCAAAATCATATACCACCGCAAACATTAGTCAGTAATGCCCTTCTGTACATGCGTACTGCAAACTTAAAAAAAAGACTTTAACTCACGGCGAATAACTTCTTTTTCTCCCCTCCCATGAAATTAAGTCCCAGTTGAAAATATGTCTCCAGCTTCAGATTTATTTCGGGCCCACTCATTGTTTGGGAGCTTATTTCCATTGTTACATCTGTCATTTTAAGCTCAAGAAAAAAAAACATTTTTATGAATTTCATGTCTTTAAATGCAGATTTTTTTGGATGGACATCATGACATTTGTGTCCATCTCAACAAGCAAATTTCCGTCCCAGGGACCGCGTGCGGTCCTGGACACAGTCCTGGAGTAGATTGCTATACTTCTTACATTCCTATACTTCTTACAGGGGGAGGGCGAGAGGGATTTGTCTTCCTATATATAGAACTGAGCTATGATTATTACCATTTTAGTGCCCACATCAAGATGCTTTTCAATTTCAGACTCACCAGAGCAGAATGAACCATCGGCTGACAAAAGAGTAAGGCCCTTACGGTTCAACACCCAGAATTTTAAGTGTGCTTTTAAGCCTTGCCAAGTCCTCTCTGAACTTGGCTTAGAAACAAAGAGCTTAGGGGGAAAAGAGTATTTCCAGAGGGGAAAAAAGCCTTAGTTGAATACTGTAAATGCATTTAAGTTTTCAAAACCACTACAAAAATATTTGTTCTGTCTTCATTAATGCTTGAGAAATATTTTCGGGACCGAGAAAAGTCTCCATGGCCGGGTGGTTGCGTTGAAGAGGTGGTTGCCCAGGCAGGTTTGACTGTAACTATTATGTCCGTCAACCCTTCAGCTGTAGCTCTTTGGCCAAGTTGCTAGAAGTATAGGTGGTTTCCGACTTGCTATCCGTAATGGCCAGGTGTTTCCATTGTTGTAGCCGTATGTGACTAGTCAAAACCATCACAAACACTCCATTTTCTCCTTACCGTGAAATTAAATCACTCTGGACTTAGGCCCGATTCACACTGGGAAAATGTCTGGACATACGACAACGGCGTGCAACGAAAACCTACGTCTTCGGCGTATCACGCCTTTTTCCCTGGGAGTGAACCGGCCTGCGCGTGAAGGCAGGCATTTTTATGGCCCTTATGATTTCGCTGTACGGCACATCTAGAGTGAACATATGACCGCCCAGGGCAGAGCAACAGCGCAGCGGAGTCTGAGTTTCTTGTGCGTGGAAAGGAAACTGCCGTATAACTTTGTCATATGCCGTTGTCGTACGTCCAGAAATTTTCTTAGTGTGAATCGATATCGGGTCTTAAATGCATTTACAGTATAGCTATGTGTTGACTGCATCTTGTTACTGCATAGCAGGAGGGACATACATAAAGGCTCTGACTGGAAGTCTTTGGGGAGTTTAGTATTTCAAAAAATGTTCTGGAATTGGACTAATCAGTGAGTTAGCAGACGTGCTGTCTATGCTGAGCTTTTGGGAGTCTTCTGCTGGTGGTACAGCTTTTTAGGGGTCAGTTGTCTACACATGTGGACAGTCAGACTTCAGAAGGATGCACCTTCCATCAAGGACGTACCTTTGTCTGTACATAAAAGGTGTCAGTGCCCCTTCTTGGGGAGCGTTGAAACATTGGTTCATCTATCTTTTCTGAAGGGGGGAGGAATCCTGTGTGGTTTCAATAGAATCTGGTAGACTTTTGTTTCAACAGTTGTGCCTGGAAAAGTGGAATACCATTTTTTCTCAATTATAATTTGCACTTGTTAAAGTTATCAAGACCCAAGTAGGTCTCAGAGGCATGGTCAGTTGGGGAGGTAAAACTGGCTATGGAATGAGAGGGACAGGCTCCACCTTCCAATACCGTGCCCTAGACACAGTGGAAAACAACCCACTGCCCCTATGGCCTCAAAATGGCTATAGCTTTGGGACTACCTTTACCTTAATTGACCTTTACTTACATTTTTTACTTGTATCACTCCTTATGGCATGAACGGTATTTCCTTCCTAGTACATTGACTTAAACCAGCCTGGCAGAAAAGCTGGACACTTCATGATCCTTAATTATCTAAGATAGTTTCCTGATTTAAGTCTTCTTGATTTCTTCACTTCTTTGATTCTTGAGACAATCCAGAGAATGTATCTTAAAGAGGGAGAGGTCTACCATAATCGTCAATGATTAGAATGTGATCATAACGAAAAATGTATGACTAAAAAGACTTCTCGTTATGGTGACAGTCACAGATAGATTAGCAAAAGCATGACACACATTCAAGTGTTACCTACATGTAAGTGTTAAACAGCAGAAATTGGCTTTATCTCAGTCTGTGACCCTATTTCTATGGAGAAGGCTGCCATCAAATTGGATGGAAGAGGTCCCCTGTCTCTGGCAGGTCAAAGGAATGGCTCCTATTTGAAATGCTTGCCTGGTCCGAGGTGACCACCTGCCCTCAGAACATCAATCACCAGTGTCTGGGTGCAAGGCCCCATTTCCCCTGCTACAGGCCTGCTTTCTTATGGATTACCTCCAATTGCTGGATGTTATAGCCTGAATCCAGCTGTGCTGACAGGGTGGGGAGAAGGCTACCTTTAATGAAAATCGTACAGTACTGTAATGTTACCTAAATAGAATTACACTCAAGAACATGCATCGTGCTGTATACTGTAAATACATTTAAGTTCGCAATGGTTTATTGTCCATGTTTTTTGCGGTGACAACTTCACTGCGAATTTAATTTAAAACTACCGCAAAAATATTAATTTGCTCTGTCCTCAGGCTCTACCCTCCTACCACCTATTTTCAACTGCAAAATTAAGTCCTAAAACCACTGCGAAGATCACAGGTTATTCTGTCAAACCATTCATGTACAACTGCAGGTCCGGAAGAGGTCTTTATTTCACTGACAGAAATTCAGTCACAACGTAACTTACTAATCCATTGATGAAGGTTAGATATCTAAGTCCTAATATACGCAAGGTATAAACAGTTCCTCGAGCAACTGGATGAATTTTGGAAATGTTCATTTCAGAATGTCCGTTTCAGACGGCATCCGCTGTATTTTGTCGGTGACTAAATCAAATGAGATACCAGTTTAAACCACAACACTGAAATTAAACTGTTACCTTGCATAATTTACTACTAAATGTTTTTCTTCCTTCTTCCCTCCCTGAGAACCAGACTACGAAGCTGTATCGGCTAATCTACATGAAACTCATACAAAAGGGTTTCTAAATAGGATGTCATTTTGATGAATGTGTGCCTGTGAGCATGTGTGACAGGAAAAGTGAGGACCACTTAGAACCAGGGTGCCCTGGGGGTCATTCTATTTCTTAGCTTCATTCTATGGGTAATCCCCCATAGGGAGGAATGAAAAGGCAGCAGAACGTTCTGGGCTTGACATTCAATTCCTTGAATCTTCTCTTTTGCAGCTTGGAACCCAGAGGCTAGCTTTCTGAGGGTGTGAACTGATAGTGGGGATTTTCAAATACAATTGGTTCTGTTGGATTTGCCAATTTAAAATTCCTGTTGAGCAAAGGGTAAAGTTACTGCTTGTTGTAAGGGGTTGGAGCAAAGTCTTGGGTTCTAATCCCAGGTTTTACTTTTTATTAGGTTGTGATTTTCTGTGCTTTGTATGGCTGAGTTGAATGAAATAGTCACTTCTCAACAAGAGTATATAGTTTAAGAGCCAAACATCTGAAAAACCCATTATGTAATGGTAAATACATGTGGGGCTGACTGTACAGTGGCTCTGTGCCACTAGGGCACCGCTCCCACATATTGTTTTGTCTTGAAGAGGAAGCTAAGGTGTATATAGTATCTGGGTCAAAATCTGTTTTGCGAGTTGAATGCCAGATTCCCCAAATTTACTGTTAAACGTTACAAGCTACCTCCCCTGCTGCAGTGCAGACCAGGTACTCCCCATGCAGACCCTCTCCAGTTGACCTATAGTAGTACTGTTATCTGTAAAGTACTGCACTGTGCTGAAAATGCCATCAAAGACTGCAGTCATATTGGGGCTGCTCTTTTGGGGCTATGAAAATTAAGCTTCAACTCTGAGTCAGTTGTTATGATTTCTGATTGAATACTTGAGTAGTACACAACGTAGTATAAAGGGTGTTTTGCAAATGTATATGAATGGCTATCAGTTATGGCATTTCCTTTTTATCAGTTTCATGTTATGAAGTTCAGATTTTTTTTACTGACTGGATGAAATTTGTGTTCGTCCCAACAAGCGAATTTCTGTCCTGTGACGGAGGGACTGGGTTCTAGAGACAGCCGTGGATTAAATGCAGGCAGGAAGGTATAGCTTGTCCCAGAGAAATCTAGTACCACATTTCACCCATTGTTAGGAAGGTACTTTATGTGGTACAAAGCCTTCATTGGCACGTTTAGCCCCAGGACAAGCTTAACACGAATTATTAGACGCTGTTAAACATCCGTCATGGCCATATCTACATCTCCTGAATTTTATCAACTCCAAACATCTTCATTTTGAAAGATTACTTTTGCTGAGCTTATTGCCAAGAGATAGAAATGTTGTAAAAACATTACATGTATAACAACTTAACAAATCTGCATTGACTATATGGTACATGTAGTGCTCCTTGAATGAATTCCCCTATTTCCTTGCTGATGCTATTTTATTCTGTTCAGTTCTTTTACCTTTGCCAAGAAGTTTATAATTTGGGTATCATTTGTATCTTTTTGGGTGAACAGCATGACTTGAGAAGGCCTGGATGGATTGCCTTGATATTTGGTATGTGGGTACATGTAGGTCTTGATGAGACCTCAAAATGGGTAGATTTTGGGCCCCCTACCAGCTTGTTGAAGTACTGCAGCAGAACTTCCGGTTATGATATCTTGCGTTCTGGACAGGCTGTTGTTGTGGTTTTTTTTGTGTGGTAGATAGCACTTGGGGAAGAGAGTATTACTAAGTGCTGTAGGTTTTGGCCCCCTAGCGGCTTTTTTTTAACTACATGAGCTGATTTTATTTAAGACTCAGTGAGACATCTTTGCGTAGAATGTATGTATTATCCTTTGACAAGTACCATTGACAGCTTAGTTCTTTCGACTTGTATTTTCATTTTAATCTACACTTTCCTTTGGGACAATTATTGTTTGGTTGAGGTCGTACTAGGCTATGTGTGGAATTTTCTGGTTCAAATGATTCCCTGATTGGATGAAAGGATAAAGCTTCAAGGTCAAGGTGGGTGAAACTTAAGAATAAGGTGAAGATTTCCTGATAAGACAGAAATTTGTTTTATTATTTTTGTAACTCATGTATCAACATCAGCCTTACTTTGCCCTTGGGCTGTTCTATAACAAGGCTGGGTGATCCCATTTTATGGTAGCTGTGGGGGGGAGCATGCCTCATTTGTCAAGATTGGCAACCCTTACTGGAGGCTAGGCATGGGGTTTTAGCTGATTAAGATGAACTGAAATACAAAATCCTGGTTTTCCACAAAGTAAAGAATTATTTTGCAAGATTCTACTGGCATCAAAGGAAGTCAGAGCAGAGGTTTGAAGCACGCTCAGGCTCAGTGTAAGGGTTTGTATTCGTCATTTCGGATTTTGGTGTTAAGTTAGTGGCCCTGTGTGTGTGTGTGTCTGTGTGTGTCTGTGTGTATGTGTGAGCTTCAAGCAATAGCCTCAGGCATCAAACCTCTGCACGTTAAAGAACCCAACACACTTATCGAAGACTAGGGATATCTGGTGTGCTTGGTTAAAGACATTAGCCATAGCAAGGCCACATTGCATTTGTACAGTCAAAGTTGGTCGGGCAACCACCTGGCGCAGGCAACCACCTCCAGTCACATTCAGTCACAACCCACATTAAAACAGTCCCGTCCATTTTTACATTGCCTACCCCACCCTGTCTTCAGCAACCACCTGTCCTTAGCAAACATTTTTCCTCAGTACCCCGGAGTGGTTGCTGAATCCATGTTTGACTGTACTGGCTATTGGTCCAGGAGTTTAAGTCTGAGGTTGGCCGCCTTACCTTGATGTATATTCTTGGTACAAATCAAACTGCTGTGCTCAGCTTTCTAAATGTTAAACACATATTCAACATGTAACTACTGCAGTAGACTACACTTTATAACTCCATGCATGTTCCAAGGATTGTTGTTGCGAGACAACCTCTTGCTAGAAGGTGTAATTTGGGAGAGGTAAGCTTGGAATTGATCTCCACAATTGATTTAACTGTAGCTGTCTGTGCCTAGGCCTTCCAGGAAGTGACTCTAATGGATCTGTGGTCATGGTTGTATGTCATCATGCCTGCAGGCATAATTAAAGTAGCAGTGCAAGTCCACTGGGGATGTGTAGTTAGTCCATGCCTCAATAACTGTACAAATCAATTAGTTCTGTCCAAAAGAGTAGGATAGGCAGTGGACTGGTGTGCATCAAGTATTGGAGATTCATTGATTCTGTTCCACTATAGTCGTCTCTATTCACCAGGGATTACTTACTATTTGTACATTTACATGGTTGATTCATGGACAGGGCCTCTGAATATTCTTGTTGGCAAATTTCTGAATAATATTGAATACACTTACAGATGCTGAAAGTAACCCTAGTTCGCCTATAATAAATCCGCTGTGTAACCTAGCCTGTGTTTACACAAGCTCTCAGCCGGATTATAGGACCGGCCAGCCGCTAGGAGCGTGATTTGTCAGGCTACAGTGTAACCCTACATCCATTGCTTTTAAGTTGGGTTATTGCAGGGAAAGTGTAAGATGCAACCTCAGGAATGCTGCCACAATTACAAGCTTGAGAGACTCAAGTGTTCAGAAAACTGTGTAAAGCTTCTGTATGCATATCCCTGATTCGAAGACGACGAGGTCAAAAAGGGTCTACCCAAAACGGAACAGACCTACTTCGTCATGGGAGGATTTGAACTACAGTGTTATTTGCTGGACCAAAGATTTGTTTAGGACATGGCTTTGAGGTACGTAATGGCTGTTTGTTGTGATTTATTTTCCCTAGACAATCTTAACTTTTATATCTTTAGCACTCTCTTCAAGCCAAGAGAAGAACAACAACTACTTTCTGAAGGTGATTTATGGTTGCAGTGATCTTTAGACAGTCTATGGAAAAATATCATCTTGGAAAAGGCCCCCTCCTTAAAGGTGTTGCCAAAAATATGTGGGACGCTTCTACTTTAAACAAGAAATCAAGACTACATGTCCAGGACCAAAGATACAAAAAACAAAGTCCTGCTGCAGTACCAAGGTCGGCCACCAAGAGACCCAAAATTAAACTTGACCATCGGGTTCACAACACCTACTCACGTACCAAATATCATCGCAATCCATCCAGAGGATCTTAAGATATTCCGCTGGACATGCATGCACACGTACACACAAATAGAGTAAAAACTTTACCTACATTTTTCATGGAGATCATTGGTAGTTCTTGGGAAAATGACAGCGGAGACTGGTATTCGACCGGTTTCGACTTTATTGTCTTTTTCAAGAATGACTGTACCTACATTTTTCATGGAGGTAACAACTGATCCGCCCCTCCTACTGCCTGTGTGTGTTCTTGACTCCTGTGTTCGTACTAAATTCTTCAGGTCAGAGGCCACGGCCAGGGTAAACCTAAATCTCAACTGTCTGTCCTCAAAGATTAAACACACCCTCCGTCATCTAAGCTCTTAACAGCTTGTTGAGTTTGTGTGTGTTATAACAGTGGCGCGAGTGTGTTTACTGTGGTTAGTGTTTCTTTTAATGGCCAGCGAGATGTGGACTCAGTCTACACAAAATAGCTGTAAACCCAGATGTTGTGACTGATTCAGAACAGAAACTGTAAGAAATATTAGGAGGGATGTAGCTGTGTCAGGGAAATATCCTTCTAATAGAGACCAGCTTTAATTTTCACTCACTTTCCATATCAATGATATCACAAGAAAATGCTTTACCTACATACTACTTGCAAACTGCTAGACACGTCTTCTTTTAGAAAAATACCTGTCAGTGAGGCTTAAACTTGGTCATGGCATCTTCCCCAAAATCCTGGCAGAGAAGTGGGGAACTTTATGTTTAATGTCATGTTTATAGAATATTGTATTTCCTTCTTCTGTATTTTCCTTTGTATGTGTAACTTGATTTTGAATAAGAAAAAAAATCCTGACAGAAAACCGACTTTTTCAAAGAAAGTACATGTAAAATGTACAGTATGGACTGAACAATCATGTTCTCCCATCAAACACCCTCATTACCTGTTCCTTGCTAGCTCTAACTGTAGTTTCAGCTATCTGATCCAGACAACCAAATTGCCCTCTGGACAAGCAGATCTCCTAGCCTGAGTGTCATCTGCTGTTTAGTTCCAGGGCTTGCCCACTCTCCCTTTGTTTGGTGAAGGGAGATGGAGCCCTGGAACTAACTAGGATGACACTCAGGCTGTAGATCTAGGCCCCTCTGTATAATGATATTCTGGCTCAGGGAGAGTTAGATACCTTTTTGACCTACAGGTCATTTCCAGAGTGTTATGAATGGTCAAGTACTGTACTGTATATGAATTTAAACCTGAGCATTTGGGAGGAAGATCAGGGAAAAGATTCATGTCATCAATTGTGTGGTCCTTTTTTGGTCTACCTACCTTTCTTTCATTGGTCAACTCTCCTAGGCTTTTATGCTGATCCTGCCATCAGTAATGTTGATGGCCTAGTAGATTAAGCATGTAGGATTAAGAGGTCATGGGTTCGATCCCTGAATGCACTAGCTCTACTAGAAGCTGTGTACTTAGGAAAGGCACTTTGTTTGTTGAGGTAAAATACAATGTCTGAAAACCAACTGCCCCAGGCCTATAAACTATGAAATGCTATGGGACCACCTACATTTGGTGTAGTTTGTACCTTTTTTTTGCCATTGGTGCTTCCAATGCATCGCTTCAGAAAGCTCCAAATTCTGCTGTATCCATGATCATTGAACAAAAGTGGCAACCCAGCTGTCGTAAGATGAAATGAATGAATATATTAAACATATGATTATGATCACAACCAAGTTTGTCATACCGGTATACTGATATAGCCTGGGTGCTATCCTCCGTAGTATTACCGCTGGCTCAATGTTTTTGCTGGCTAACCTCAGTTCGATTTAGCCAGCAGTTACTGTAATTTACTTTATCTTCACAGTAGCGAAATTTCACAGTGAAAGGAAAATGGACATTTTCACTGAACTTTAACTTCACGGTGGCCGCAAGTGATTTACAGAACGGATGTGTGAAGGAATCATAAAATAATTTACAACAGGTTTTTCACGGTGATGATAAGTTCACGTATAGAGATGACCATGAAAACAGTGAACATAAAGTTACAGTAAAAGAAACAAGAATTACAGAGGATGGCACCCAGGCTAAGATTGTCACTAACTGACGACAATTTCACCAATGAGTGTCTCTAAGACTGATGTAGTTTGTGTGGAGCCTTTTAAGAGCATTGGTTTTCAAACCGTCCAGATGTTCTCAGTGAAGTATAATCAATAGTACCTTTGTGTGTGATTGTCTAAATGTCTAGAAGTCTTTTAACATTGAGGCAAATGCCTTCAATCAAGCATTTGGAGTAACTTCACTGAAGTTGAGTACTTAAGGAAATATACTGTTTATTTTTGATAAAGACTGCTTTTAAGGTGGATGGAATGTTACTTATTTAATGCAAACAGCTGCACTAAAAGCAATATCATCCTTTTTTATGGTACAGAATGGGTGATGTGCATTAGGCTCCATCAATTTCATTTCTTGTTTTTCAGATTTTTGCAGGAACAGGCAAGCAAAAGAAAAAAAGGCCTCTTGTGATAGACCCATAAAGTACTGTAAAATGCGGTGATTTTGTAATAGTGAGGAATTGGAGTGTTTGCAGTGGTTTTTAGTTCGCAGTTGAAAGAATGTGTTAGGCGGGCAGAAGACAAAACAAGCATGTTCACGATTTTACAAATTTAACATACCAGGCTGTTTATGTTTCAACCAAAGAACTTTCGACTTTTAATACTAAGTAAGATACAATGTAGATTTGATAAAACTGTCATGACAAGTTGGAAGAGAGGGACTTCTTTCAACTGTTGGTGCCAAAATCTGAGTTGGTTTATATCTTAAGTACTTTTTATTTTATTTTTGTAGTTTTCTTTTTTCAATCAGAAAAAAAAGTGAAGAGGGAAATCCGAGAAGAAACAAATTGAATTGACGTGGCTTTATGTACAATTTGCAAACAGATGTTTGGATCTCATCGGTGCCTTTTTACAAGGATGTAAAGAGACGTAGGAATTTAAGATTAAAAGCTTTCACCAAATGTCAGCAGGCATTGTTTTATCATCACAACATCTGGCACCAAAATCACAGGTAGTTGTTGGACTAAAACTAAGTGTGTCAATTTCGATCAGCTTGGTTTAGTTTGATCCATATTTCAGATTGATACTTTATCTGTAGTAAAAGTAAAAGAAATCTTGGTTTGAATATGTTGCTCAGAAAAAAATGATCGTTTAACTAAATTGTAATATCTTGAATGTTAGGATATTTATTTTCCAAATATTTTGACAAGAAAAAAAAGGTTGAATAAGTTTTTTGGTACATATTGTGTAAATGCCTTCTACAAATTCTTTAATACACACAAATGTATTCACAAGATATACTGTGTTTTATCATTATGCACATGTACATTTCAATTGAGGACATGTACATGTATTATGTCTTTAGAAGTGTCCAATATGCCAAACGTGTGAATGATCACATATGTAAGTTTAATCTAAGATATTGGGGGTAAACATTAGAAAAAAAAAATAGTATGTCATACTATGATACAGAAATTCTATCCTCAGACTCATGACAGTCTTGCTCTTTTCCAATAGTACACTGTATTTGTCGTGGAAGACCATTACCACTTTTCAACGGTGGTCCGTGTAATTGATTGGTGTATAAATGGTGTCCTTGAATTTGTCCATTGATTGGTTCAAACCCAAATAGTAGTTAAAGACAGGCCCGGATCCGAAGACTTGGGGTCCACATACCATGAAATAGCACAAGGCTTTGGAATTGCTGTTTTCTCAGATCTTGATGAATGTTTACTATTTCAGAAGTGGTGGGAAAAGCTTTTCCTGTCTGCTGCTTTTCGGAGCCATTGCAGGCATTTAAGAAGAAGTAATTTACTAAACTGTCCTTGGGTGGTCGGAAACATGTTCGAAAAGAGTTTATCAAAACTTCAAGGTCATTTGCCCATCTTGTATGGGTCTGTTCACACTTGTGTGTATTTCAAGTCTGTATGAGCTACATGTATTGACAATTTTTTGGTTTAGGTTAAGTTTACGGGTAGGAAGTTGTTTTCTACTTTGAACTCCCATTGTGCAGCCTGGTTATCTAACTGAAAAAAACACACGACTTCTTGTCCAATCAACTTGTAGGGTTGATTGGACAGTAACGTTCAGCTCCTGTTACTGATGTTATTCAGAATCAGATGCTACAATGGTTGTGTTGATGCATATATTAAGATCTTTACTTTTCAAATACATGTAAGTCGACCAGATTGAAAAAAAGAATGATTTCCTACAAACAAACAAGGAAAGATAGTGGTACTTTGAAAATGATTCAAAGAAATTTGTTGGTTTTGAAATAGTGCTTGTGTAGTTTCCATAGATATCATTCTGTACTATGCATCTTTTATTTCTGCTGTTTTCAAGGAAAATTAAAGCTGGAAACGCTGAACCTGTTCTATAGGGCCTCAGTAAAGCTGCAAGTTTAAATCTGAGTAACCCTCTCTGGCTACAGCGAACCCATAAAGCACCATCACCTATTCCTGAAATCCATCAGTGTGTTCATCTCTTAACCATTTATGGACATTAGATATAGTCGTAGCGGAGTAGTGATCTATGATTGCGGAGAAAATTAACGTCTCAGATATGGCCTCGCAAAAGACATTTTGATCTCTGATACCGGAGTGATTTCTGCCATCAGTCCCTTCAAATACCAATTTCGGGCTGGGTGGCTTTCCACGAGAGTCACAAATGGCCCCGCGAAAATCCATTTGCTCGATAAAGCTCCCCCATTCGCTGGTCGATAGCCGTTTATGGACCCATGAAATTTCCAGCGACTATGTTAAGCCGTAAAAGCCAATGATACATGTTTAGGCGAAAAGACAAGTCTGTCTGGTGGTCAAGCTTTTAGCTGCATTGCATGTTCGCACATATTTTGTCCACATAAGGTTTTATGTTACTATGTAGTAATACAGGAAATGATATTTTACTAACAGTTACTCATATAGAATTCTTTTACTGTTACATAGAAGGCTGTCAATATATAGAAAGTCCTTATTGTACCTAACGGTGTATGAATTGTGCATTTGTGGCTTTATTGATTTGTAGTTTTATCATCAAAGTACCTAAAAATCATCCGACGAAACATCCCTGACTTAACTTTATAGTTATTAAAGAGAAGGTCAATTTGTAGACCATAACCTACGTAATACTAAATGCAGTGAAGCATCCCCATTCGCATGGCAGACATTGGTAGAGGTAGATGGTTATTTGTAATTTGTTTAAATTTGTTGGTATTGCATACCGGTAAACCGCCTCATAGTGGGTAGATTTGTCCAACCCAACTAAAAAGATCACCTGTCAAATGAAAACCCCCAATGCAAATTTCGGTTTATTTCTGCACACATCATCCCAGTGATGAGATAGACAGAGTGGGTGGAGTTACACGTACCATGTGTCTGTTCCTGTCTGGTGATTGACAGCAGTACCGCCTTTGATCTATCATAGATCTGTCATGATTGGCTGGCAGAGATAAATTGATAGAAACACCAAGAGGCTACTGACAAATGTAAGAGCTATTCCATACTTGATAGTTTCAAGAGAGGGCATTTGAAATATTTCTTTGAACTAACAAAAATTAGGGCTCCTACACTCGCTACCCTAAAAAGCGAGTGTAGGAGCCCCGGTAGAAGAGTATAGGATGGCACCCTGGCTAACAGCTTTTAGTTATAATGGATAGAATACAATGTAGATTTTGAAATGTTTGTGGTTTTGTTATTGTGGGTTCCAAGCTGTTAAGTTTACTGGGATTCCCATTATATAATTCACTTTATCTTCACGGTAGCAAAATTTGACGGTGTAAGGAAAATTGAAATTTTCACTGAACTTTAACTTCACAGTGGTGCCATTAGTGATTTACCGAATGAATGTGTTAAGGAATTATATATAATTACAACATGTTTTTCACGGTGATAATAAGATCACGGTACTGAGGTGACTGTTAAAACAGTGAACATAAAGTTACAGTGAAAGAAACAAGAATTACAGTACTTTTATACAATACTATCTCATAATCAGTAAATGCAGAAATATTTGAGGTGGTTTTATGTTCGCGGTTTTCGCAGTGAACTTTCAGCGCAAATTTAATACCACTGTGAAACTTTTTGCCCATCTATAACTGTAACGCTACTATTGTTTCAAACGCCAACTTAAAAACCACCATTTTCTCCCTACTGCAATATAAAAACCATGCTACCTTCAATGCATTTTAACAGTATTAGAGCCAAACTAAACAAGATGGCACCAAGGCAGGCTTTATAATGATATCGTGTAGAAAGTTTTTGAGGCAGCAACTTTGTTGATGTATTACTTATGGGTTCCTGCAATAACTGCAAGGCATGGAACCGTTGCATTTGACGTCAGCAAGGGAAGAACTACTGATATCTACAGCTCTATATTTGGAGATGATATGTTAGAATGTTCTCTTGAGGTTTCCAACCAGGAAATCTAACTGATTGAAGGGTATTAGTATTAGAAGCTCCTCTAATGAGATATGGTCTGTCAAAATGTGTGGAAGGAAGAATGATTCGTAGTGGGAAATGGTTACAAGTACAGATGTATGGTGGGATATATAGAAAGCACATGTCAGGTGCATGCTGGGATGAGTGGAAAGCACCTGTCAGATGCATGCTGGGATGGGTGCTGTTTTCTCAACTGAAGATAGATTTTAAACTTTTTTTGAAATGGCCCTTATGTCTTTTTCCCAGTCAGATCATCATAGCTTTTAAGTGCTCTTTATTTTGGACTAAAAAAAACATTAATTTTGTAGGCATTAGCCTGAACCTAATAATATTACTCATTGCTCATTTTATTGGAAAACATAAACAAATTTAAAGAACAAAAAAATATGCACCACAAACTTTGAATGCACACAACCAACTTACTAATCTCATTTTCCTGCATCACCTCAATTTTTTCAATGAATACAGCCTGAAATTTCCTACCTTTACAAAACACCATTCACCCCAATTTATATCCCATTCCAGATATTACAAAACCCCTTCATTACCACGGGTAGGTCTGGAGCAGAAGCCATTCATAATGTAAAGAAGCCATTACCAAAGTCTTTTGAAATTCCATTTATGTTTTACAGACTGCCTTTATCATAGACCCCGCGAATACATCACACCGAGCACCTCCGTGCCGTCTTTGTAACGGGTCGGCTATAAAAAAATCAATAAGGAATGAATGGATCTTATTTCAGTGGTTTTCTATTATGGGAATTATCAGGCAGGGAGATATAGAATACTGTGGAGAAGAATAAAAAAGGCGGGCGACGTGCGGGATAATTAGGTTTTATGATACGTCGTAGAAAATGTTCAATCCGCTGCAGATCTTTTCATCTGGCAACAGGCGAGAATCGGGAAAATTAATGCATTTTCTTTGATAAACCAATTCCATAGGATTTCTTGGTAGAAATTGGGTTTATAGGGTACTGAGATTGGGTTATATACCTGTAGGCAGGGCTTGAAATACGTTTTGGGGAGTAGGAGTACTGCTGCTGTGCCTATAGCTAGACTACCGATTTTGGTGATAGCAAAAGCGTACTACAAAGTTGTGTAACAGTGGGGGTTCAAGCGCCTCCAACTGACCAGTCTAACCGGTCGCGACCTTTTAGCCTAGTGGTTAAGGCGTGCGTGCCTGTGATCTGGGCTGCCAGTTTGGGCGTGGGTTCGAATCTCGGTTGGGATCACTTGTTTCTACTCGCTCCTTTGATTTCTTTCCGTTGCTTCTCTCCAAAGCTTGAATCTGAAATTTTACTGCTAACTTTTAACAAGTGATTCAACAAAGGTTTTATTATTTTTCATGACGCTTGAATGTCAAGAACATGTTATTTTTATATCATGTTTATAGTAGTACAAAATTTGTCAAAGTAATAGGTATATATATTATAATAGTACAAAAATATGTCAACCTGCACAAATATCTAGCTGCACCGGTGAACTCACAGTCAAAAGTTAGGTGCAACAGCTCTAAGTTTCAGCGCACAAAACTGCATAATGCACCCAGTATATATATTTCTAGCCCTGTCAGTATTGAGGTACTGGGCATATGGGCAGTTTTGTGAACGTTAGATGATTCAGCAAGCCTCACAAGCCCAGCGAGTGTAACAAGTTCTAAATTGGTTTTACCCTGGATCCAGTGGGCTAAATATTTAGGTTCAAACCCTGCTCAGGCATGGTGTGGGGGCATTTCTCATTTTGGATGGTGACGTAAAGCCCAGTGTACAAATGTAAAAGGGAGCTTCAGACCTAAGCCTCAGAATCAAACCTCTGCACGTAAAAGAACCCTAACACATTAATCAAGAAGAGTAGGGGGGACCCGGTGTGCTTGGCTGAAAATATGAACTGTAGGGATGTCACATTGCACTATCGAAAAGCATAATTACATTTCATCTCATGCATTCATAATGCTTTGAGTTCAATCTGCTTCACAGTATTTTACTGAACTTATAATAATCCAGTTTTAACAGTCATCTTTCGCATACAAATACAGCATATATATCTGCCCCAGCCTGTAATTTGGAGACTTGATTAGTAGACTTGTTCTTTACAAAATATACACTTTATTTCCACAAATGCAGCATCATTGTAGACTGTAATCATTTTGTTGCACCAAATGAAAGTCCTCAGTCTCAAATAGCCAAGTGTAATTAGAGGGCACATGCCCACCCATGCTCAAAGGCTCTGGGGGACGGCAACTGTTTGCTATGTACATAGTGTATACTGTATAGGGAAAAACCATTTACATGTATACAGTATAGCTCTCAGCTTTGTAGAAAACTTCCAGAAACAGTAGTCAGGAAATGTGGAATGTGAAATTGCTTGATAGGACTATACCATCTGAAGAGTCAGAGAGGGGGTGGGATAGATGAGAAAATTGTTACCTTTGCCGAGAAGGTCAATGTTTTGCACAGCGTTTGTGTGTGTGTGTGTCCGTCCGTCTGTAAACAGTATAACTTGAGAATGCCTGGATGAATTATCTGCATACATGGTATGTGGATAGGTCTTCTTGAGACCTTAAAATGATTAGATTTTGGGCCCCCTAGCGGCTTGCTATGGTACTGCTGCGGAACTTCCCGGTTTGATATCTCGCGTTCTGGACTTTCCTTAGAATAGTAGACTTATTATAGTGTTTTTAGGAATCCATCGATGTATTACGTTTTTGTGTCATAATCTTGGATTAAAACGCCTCAAACATTTTGTTCCTTCTTGAAATCCACTTTCTAAAATTGGCTTACTTATCTGTTCTAAGTATGCTCTGGAAAATTGCAATATACACATGCATGTCCATAACGAAGAGATAACGGCATTACCAACCTCAATCTTACACGGTAAAGAACTTCATAAGTTGATTTTGCGGCGGTAATGTTATTCTGGGCTGAAATGAAATGTCCATATTCAGTTTGTAATTGAGTTAGAAAATCTAATTGATGCATGCTGAAGTGAACATTAGTAGTGCCGGGTAAGCCATTTATAACACTAGATTCCAAATGGAATGCTAATATACAACAGAACTCTGTCGCAGACTGTTATACTTTTTTTGTTTCAATTTGTCAAAAGAAAAGGAGGAAAAATTGCTAACTCGTTTTAAAAACAAACAAACTAATAAAGTTATCATTCGATCCCCAGCAAATATTTGTGTTAGATATTCTTGCCATATTTTGAGTAAAAAACAAGATAGTCTTCTTCTGTAACTCAAAGTCAATAGCATTTTCTAAGACTTGAAGTCCCAACTTGAATTGACTTGTCTTTGTTTCGATCCACAAAAAGCTTGACATTTTAGCTACACGTAGCTATTCTTCCTGCGGTCACATCTGTTGGAAGAATACATTCATTTGAATAATTACAATATATGAAACTGATAGCTCTTCACGCATGGTTGACTTATGGCATTCTTCCTGGGAGTCCCTAATCATCTGATAAAGTAGCAAATGTATACAAAGTCAAACAGGTCACCTGTCGTGGTTGATAGACTCCTTTAAGAATGAGCCTTGAATTTTTGAAATAGCACAACTACAAGTAGGAACAGTTTTCAAAAGATTGTTTTTTTTATGGTCTAAAGGCAAAAAAGGTTAAGTAAGTGTACACGTTAAGTAAAACCTGTCTGGCTCAGGTAATTTTGAATGTTACCATCCCCTGTGCAAGTATGCAGAAAACAGTACTTAGCCGTCTTAGCAGAAGCCAGTAGAAGTTTCCATGGAAAGATGACAATCGTTCTAAGTAGCCGAGGTGATGATTTCCCCGGTGGGTCGTGTGATTAACTCCTAACCAGTGTTACTTTCCAGGCAGATTGCCGCGCTCGTCCCCCGGGTTTCTCGTCACAAATTATCACATTACACATGCGGAACTGGGAGGGAAGTCTGTAGGAGGAAATGTCAAGGGTTGCTGCATACCCATCAGCATCATTAACTCCTCTATAGAGACTGCGACAGTCGCCACGCACAGTGATGTGGGAATAAGAAGAGATTACAGAATCAATAGGGGGTGAAACCTGTTCTGATGAGAAGTCCATGATCCTGAATATTCTTCATTTCTGTCATTTAGAATGTAGTCAAAGATGAATGGAAGAAAAGAAGAATGATAAAGAAGATATGAGAAAGCCAATGGGGAGTGAAACCTTTTCTAATGATAATAAGCTCCTGATCCAGTATATTGTTCATTTTTGTCTTGTCAAATGGAGTCAAGGATGACTGGAAGTTGCATCCTTGTTCACCAGGACCCTTCCGCTCCACGTTACATCGCTCGCAGAAAGGGCCCTGGTAACACGGGATGGCATCCATGGTTATTGCAGGTCGACGAGACTTGCTGATGAATAATTAATGAGCTAACCCTTATTTGGGACAAACGGCAGTTGTAGCTCATGAATAGTTAATGAGCTAACCCTTATTTGGGACAAACGGCAGTTGTAGCTCATGAATAATTAATGAGCTAGCAGTAACACGTAACCTGATTGGTTGATAGCTTCCCAGCGTTCTTTGCGCGCTTGCTTCCGATGAGAGGAAGCAAACGGGTTTTAACCCCTCTGATTGGCTGAAGCTGTTTTGGTGGCGATATCGTAATAACCATGGATGCCATCCCGTGTTACCAGGGCCCTTTCTGCGAGCGATGTAACGTGGAGCGGAAGGGTCCTGGTGAACGAGGATGGGAAGTTGATGGTAGAAGGAAAATAGTTCTAGGAAATGGAATGAAATGCAAATCTGTTGTTCCTTTCTTCAATTATCCCCTTTGGAAGGTTTCAAGAAAATTGCCCCTGTAGCTCCAAAATTTAATGCTAGGAGGCCCAAACTTATGTCACTTCTTTCCAAGCAAAAGTCTTGACCATAGCTCAGTGTTCTCACCAGCGCCCGTCCTCCCGTCATTTGACGGGTTTTTGTCGCTCATGACGGGCAAAAGTTTTGCCCAACCCGTCATTTTTAATGGACAAAAATTGGTGTGTAAAGATATTTAGACAGAGCTTAGAATTTTCAAAAACTCCAGAGGATCAGCGGAAGTTCGTGACGAGGGCAATCCAGATCATTTCTAATGCCTCGGCTGGCGACAAACCCAGCAACACACAGAGAGCGCCGTGGTGGTTGCAAGTAATATTTGGTGGCCGCCGAAAACTCGGCGTCATGCGCCGCCCTCCCCACTACAGCCGGTCGCATCAGGCTGACGTTTATTTCTGTTTTGTCCCTCTCGGTTCACCGTCAGTTATTGTCATCAAAGAAGCCTTCAAATTCAGAAATACTCCTATAGCTATCAGGCTTTCTGTAATCTGTGTACAGTATTAAAGTTTCAAGCCGCGGCGGCTGATTTAAATGCGCTTTCTTCCCGCAAGAAATGGTAAACAGGCGTCAGATATTGTAATCCACCAATCACAGCGCACGTCTCCGTCGCGTCAAGAAAATATGACCAATGACATGTGAGTCTCGCTACTCGCGAGATTTCAGTTAAACGTGAATTTGCGAGATGTTAGGGGAATGGCGGGAATCGCAAGGATCGCATGACGAAGCGGCTGTTGGAAGGCTTGAATCGACAACTTTTGAACACATTCAGTGCAGTTACCGGAGAAATTAACCGCGGAAAACATGGGACAAAAAAATGGACGTCTTTATTGCGTTCTTTCTCAAAGTAGGGTGTCAAATTCCTCATTATGTTCAATAATTACAGGGCGCATACGGAACAAGTGTTGAAAAGTTGTGTTTTATTTTTGCTGACTTATTCTGTGTGCATTTTTTGTAGGACGTAGCTGATACGTAATAAAGTTTTGTTGCGCTAAATTTTCTTTTCTTTGCCGATTGTATACAACATAGAAGTGTAGCTTGTGTGTGAAGTTGTGAACATTCGATATTTCCGCGATGACGCGGCACGCCTCCCCCCAAAAATTAAGCCTGAAACCCTTGTGTAATTTTTCACCGAAAGAGATGTCATTAAACTAAGCTTATTCTACAAGGAAATTTGCCCCTCAAAATGCAGGAAATAGCGTTTCAGAGGGTCTAGATCTCAAAATTTTCCGGGGGAAAATACTCCCGGACCCCCCTAGAATGGTCACGCCTCTGGCGCGACGCCTCGCGCCTTCGGCGCTCGATATGCTATACCCAGAAGCAAAATTGGAATGACGGGTAAAAATTTCAGGCTGGCGAGAACACTGCCATAGCTTGTCCAGAACATGAGATATCAAAACCGGAGGTTCCACTGCAGTACCAATTAAAGCTGCCGGGGGGGCTCAAAATCTTATCGTTACAGTTTTCGTCACGGCCTATCATCACACCAAACATTAAACCAATCTACATGTATCCAGCAAGTCTTATCTTGTTAAAAAACAGACACACACACACACACACACACACACACACAAAAACAGGCACACACACACACACACACACACACAAAAACAGGCACACACACACACACACAAAAAAAAAACAAGCACACACACACACGCACACACACAAAAACAAGCACACACACACACACAAAAACAACAAGCACACACACACACACACGCACACACACACACACACACACACACACACACACACACACACACAAAAAACAAGCACACACACACACACACACACACACACACACACACACACACACACCAATGCGGCCTAAAATATAGCCTCCATTTTTCATGTACAGTAGATAATCAATGCTTCAACTGTCAATGCTTCGGACTGTGGTAGTAACTGCCAATGCAAAGTTACCTTTTCCTTTTTTGTAATTATGCACATGTATGTATGAGGCAAATCATGTTGCGACTAGGATTTTTTTGTCTCAAATCTGGTTTTCAAGCATCAGTCAATTATGAGGCACTAATCCTCAAATGACAAAGTTGATGAATCATTCATAAGAAAGTGATGGAAGGGGAAGATTGTATCACTGCTGGTAATTTTGCCTTTATTGCTGCTGCATAATCTTGTTAAGAGCATTTGATTGACAGGAACTTAAGTGCCATCCCTGTGGATGGGAAAATACTAGATGGAATACTGTAAAATTCATTTTGTTTGCGTGGCAAAGTGAAAATGAAGAGCCTGCGGTTGAAACAAAAGAGTAGCACAACAATGACTTTGAATTTGTGATTTAGAAGTGTCACTGTGGAAACTGTTTGTTTGAAGCTTTGTTTATTCATGAGAAGCTCAAATCGGCCTGCAGGCCACTTTTCATTGAGGTCATGAGGGAAGAGGTAAGGGTCAGATAAAATATAATAGAGATACAGATTATATCATTTAACTTAAGTCCTGATAACACTATCAATAAATATCATTACATAAACATAAACTGTGTGATTGTTTCAAGATTGACAGTTTTAGAATGTGAATAAAAATAATTTTTGTACATTCAACCAACATTTTGGTGATCGTCTTTCACCTTCCTCAATTCAATTCTGACTGGTTCACTTTGATAATGTGTTACTACTATACTCCTCTTTTCGTGTCTGTCAGACATTGTTGCGCCTAATTAAAACTATTCTGATATTTAAGAATCTGGAACAACATCATGATTATGATCATGATTATGATTACTACCGGTATCTTCTTTTATTGGCAGTACCGTGGTAATGTTTAATGTTGCTAAAAGCCTCAACAGATGGCCAGATGAACGTTACTGCATCAAAAGGGCAATAAAGAATCTCATGGTTTTAGTACCATAATCCCATCTCAGGCTAAGCACCATCTGTGGTGTGTCGTTTGAGTTACCAAAAAATCTAAATAAACATTCTGTTTACTGTTTCTGTTATTAAACCATGTCCTGTTATTGAAGACCACAGGTTACTATTAGGCCACACCAATTTAATTTCTTGGTTAACGGATTTTTATGTTCCAAAAAAAAAAAAAAATTAGAAAAAAAAAATCATGAAAACAGAAGGCTGGCCCAGACTTCTGTTTTCATGAATTTTTTTTTGGGAACAATAAAAATCTGTTGACCAAGAAATTAAATTGGTGTGGCCTTATCAAATGGTTCAGGTGCAAGTGTACAGGTCTCCATAAAGTGATGTCTGTACCAGGTTCTGTAGAAAATTGTACCTGATGTTACAAAATGTATGTTTAAGTCTGCAGCCCCACTAAAGGCCCTGATGCTGACTTTATAATCTGGAAGAAGGATTGATGGATTGATATTAACACCAACTTTATGGAAAAAGACTCTTGCAGTGGCCTAGGGGGTAGTGTGTTTGCTTTGCATTTGGAAGATTGGGGGTTCAAACTGATACCAATGACTTGAAAAATGGCCCAACACTCAGCACCTATATACAAAATGTATGTATTGACTATGAGAAAGAGTATTGGCTCTGCCCTTATATTATTTACAAAAAGGATTTTAACTAACTTATGGAAAAACATCAATTGGGTTCTTTAGTTGTCTAATACTTACTTGTTTAAAAAAAAAAAGCATTTTCTAAAAATCTCTAGTGACATTTTTTTTTAAACCAAAGGTTAGTACATTAAGTTTACGACCGGATTAAGGAGAGAAAACTGGGAAAACTTGAGATTATCGACCAGGGCATCTTGGTTCAGGGGATGGCTTACAAACAGTGGTTCAGGTTAGCAGGGATTAGCCTGTCTATTATCAGGGCAGTGAATAATGTTTTCACAGATGCAAATGTCCATAACCCCCACCTACCAAAGATGTAATACGATGCTCCCTTTCTACTACCTTCGGTGTCATATGGACTCTATGCAACCAGTTCTCATGACCTGTGAAAATTGTGGCATTTTTGCAGACACAGGGGTCTACCTGACTTTCACATGTACACCCCCATGAAACTCCTTATGGGCCGTACCCGGTCTTATGGGCCGTACCCGGTAAAATTATGGGCCGTACCCGGTCTTATGGGCCGTACCCGGTAAAATTATGGGCCGTACCCGGACTTATGGGCCGTACCCTGTACCTATAGCTATGGGCCGTACCCAATGGCCGACATCGCCCGGCCACAGGGCGTAGTGGCGTGAAAGTCGCGTCTAGATACCCTGTACCGCAACGATACACAATCACTTATAGCTTATGCTCTGGCAAACATTCCAAGTATATGAAAGTAGATATTCTCCAATGCTCTATACATACATGTTATACTGTATATTCACAGAAATAATTGAATAAAGAAAGGTCACCTGCAGTTGTGGCACTTGTTTCTTGTCCTTCTACAATTTTTGGTGGCTCGGCATCATCTGTGACAACTGCGTCTGGGGGTTCTTCACCTGAATTCATCTTTGGCAGTGGTAGCAGTGGGATGGTCAAATTATTTGTATACAAAATGCCATGTTTATTGTTGCAATCAAATTTAATGACAAATTCTAGTACCTAATTTAAAAAAAAGGTTGCTTCTGAGGTTCGGTCCACTACACTCAGATCTAGTTTCAGAGTGCCCTCCCACCCTATATGATAGTATTAAGTATATTCAGAGAACCCTGTGGACAGAGATTATATCTCTATTGTAATCCATCTGATTCCTGTTGTTTCGACATTGGCTAGAATTCTAGAAACAGGTGATTCCATTGTGCGTTACCAAATCGTATATTTCACGGAATGATAGTCTAAATTCACTAGACATTTCACCAACCTTCCGTTGCACCTGCCGGCTGGACTGAACGCGGGTAAAAATGAAATTTCCCGCCAAAGAACATCATCACTTCCGGGTTTCTCGACCCCACGCGAGCACTGCAGCCGGCATCTCGCCACAGCTTGCGTGAGTGTTCTCGAAATTGGGGGCGATTTGTACAACGCCACTCGGCAGAGAGGTGGCCAGGAATGTTTGCCAGAGCATATATAGGCTATAAGTGATTGTGTATCGTTGCGGTACAGGGTATCTAGACGCGACTTTCACGCCACTACGCCCTGTGGCCGGGCGATGTCGGCCATTGGGTACGGCCCATAGGTACAGGGTACGGCCCATAAGTCCGGGTACGGCCCATAATTTTACCGGGTACGGCCCATAAGTCCGGGTACGGCCCATAATTTTACCGGGTACGGCCCATAAGACCGGGTACGGCCCATAAGGAGTTTCATGGGGGTGATGTACCTCTCCTTGGGACTAATTAAGTTCAAAGTGCTTCTCTTTTTGGAGGATTACGTAGTGAACACAACGTACACTGACTGACACACACAAATATGTACAAGTAACAACTGTAATTGTTATTGTTAAGTATCATGTTAACTATAGCAATGTAATGATTATTAAGTTGTATAACATTTAAAGACAAGAGCACTGAATAATACTGTTGCATAACTTGATTGAAGTGTGGAAAAGGACATCATCTGTCCTAAGAAACAGTTTTTTCTCTAACTTTCAATATTGGTTTGTTAGCTCTGTATAATCGTGCATTTTACAAGCCATTTAATTAATTATTTTCAACAGTTATGTAGCATTTCAATAAATTTTCAGTATTTCAACTTATTTCAATCTACTTAACTCCATGAATGTAGAACTATTAAAAGTCCCAAAATTGCACAAAGCTTTCCTGTGCACACAATCATGAAATATAATACAATTATGAGATGCATGTCATAAAAAATGTGAACTGTATGATAGATACATGGTACATATGATTATCCCAGGGACTCTATCCCCTGAGAGGGCTAGATTGATATTTCTGTGGTTGATGACGCAATACTATAGGGATATCATTATGTCACACAGGCCTCCATTGGGCCTTGAGAAGCAGCTGGTGTATGGATACCATGATACTGTAATTCTTGTTTCTTTCACTGTAACTTGTTCACTGTTTTCACGGTCACCTCTGTACCGTGAACTTGTCATCACCGTGAAAATACCCATTGTTGTCATTTATGATTCCTTTACACGTCAGATCTGTAAATAACTTGCTGCTACCGTGAAGTTAAAGATCAGTGAAAATGTCATTTTTCCGTACACCGTGAAATTTTACTACCGTGAAGATAAAGTGAATTACAGTAGCCTGGCTGCTGACAGGTCTTTCACAGGTTGCGCTTCAGATTCTGGACTGTTCCATTGTCTCACAGGGGGGAACGTGTAAATGTCTAGATCTGCTTGCACTAAGCCATGCAGTCATACAACTGGTTATTGCCAGGACTTGGTAACGTTTTCTTTCTTCAGAATTTTGCTAAAAACATAAAGGTGTTCACAGCCTAGTTTTGCCAGACAGTGAATATAGTGGAACAATCTAAAGAACCCGTTCCCAAAACTTTTCACCAGCACACTAGTCAATGTACTGTTAAGCATTGTTGACCCTCATAAATTTGTCATTAAGCATTTCCAGGATCCCCCCACGCATACCCTCTCTAACCTAAAACGCCATGTTCCAGAACCCTGCTTTCCCCGTTACTGCAATTTGAAGTCACCGTAAACTTAAACCAATTTACAGTTGTCAAAGTGCTTGTGAGTGTAACTTATGGAGGTGAAGACATTTTGTTTGTTTTGCTGACATCTAGTTGACATCTATCCAGTGACTGGATACAAACTGTATATTTATCGTGTGCTACAAGTGTGCACAAATGCAGCAGCTGTTGTTTAAGAGGTCATCAGAGGTCATTTTCTGGATAATTTTGTGTTACTGACAACATTATTTGGCTGTTAAAGGCAACCTTAGCAATATTAGGGACCGAAAATGGAAATTAGAAAAATGCTGAAATCTTTATTGTGTTGACATTTACTAACACTGTCTAGCACATTTGTGTAATAACTTCATGCTTTGAGCATTTTAAAACTGTGCAAAAACATGCCATACAATGATCACCTTAGTTTTGCGAGCCTACAAAAACCCTGGTGACGATTTTCAGTGAGTTCTCACTTCACAGTGAAGTCATATTTTTGCATCATGGACGTCACTATACATTGTGATAGTGTTGTTTGAACTAATCATGTATAGAAATGACTGAATAAATTGACTTTCAAAATCTGATTTTTGGTCCCTAGTATTGCTTGGGTTGCCTTTAAAACACTACAGAGAAAGATCCACGGAACAGTATAATGCACATCCCTAGCTGAGCTGTCAAAGAATGTGATGAGTCGGTGATTATTGTGGTTTAATTGTATGCTGAGATACGTATGATTTCCCACAGGAGACTTGAGTTCTAGATAATCAAGACAACTTTCGTAATATGCAGAAGAAAGTTTATTACCACAGGGCAACTCAGAAACATGTCTGATATGTATGACAAAGATAGTCAAGTTGTGGAGTTGGAAGAAAGAATGAATGAATGTGAGGTCGCCTTTTTACCTTGCTTTGAATCACAGTTGAGCTCCTGGTTCTAATTAGTTGATAAATGGGAGACCCCCTGTTCAAATCCTGGGAAGGACATTTTGGTTGGGGCTGCACCCATCTTTTGGTAAGGGACATAAAATGGGGGTTCTGTGTTTGAGGAGGTGCCTTGAGCATGTCAAAGAGGAAGGGCTCAGCATCCCCTCCCGGTAAAAATATACGCTGCTATAGAAACAGCGAGGAAACTTCCTGCCTTATGTACCAATAGGCACTTACTATAGTTACCCTGGGAGACCAGACCGTGTGATTCGGCGCAATCACCCACCACCTCCATGAGGCAAGCGGATAGTGGGGGCGGGCTGGATCGTGGGGGCTGGCGGGACAGTATATTAAGTTCGGGCGCGCGTGCGGTGGGTGATCGTACTGAATCACAGGGTCTAGTCTCCCAGGGTACTCTAACAACTTTTTATCAATTACTGTAAATGCATTTAAGTTTGCATGGTTTTAAATTTCACGGAAGGGAGAAATGGAGTGTTCGCGGTGGTTTTAAGTTCGCCTTTGAGACAATAGTAGAGGAGAAGGGGGTGGGAGGCTGAAAAATGTTGCGACAGTTTTACGTTCGCGGAGAAGAGCTTAACGCGAAAACCGCGAACATAAAATTACCGTGAACATTTCTGTATTTACAGTACACTACACAACTACTGGTCCACCCCCACAATCCACAACCAGGGACCAGGATCCCTCCAACTGCAGTGCACTCTGCAGATAAGGACCATCTGTTTGGCTGAAAGGGAAGAGGCTTCAGATTAAAGCCAGACCCTCCCATCCCTGTTACTGCTCATTAGTGACCACAGTAGCAGACTGGACCCTATCAGATCCACCCCCATTAAATCCTGTCTGGAGAGATAGCATTAATGACTTTGTAAAATGTCCTTGAACTATATGCTCACAAGTTAAGTGCATTAAACCAGATAGATAAGTTGTTTAAACAATCCATATCTGATGGGGATTAGTTATACTTGGATCCTGTAAACACTTCCTTTGAAGGTGATGCTACACAATATCTTCATCCAATAAAATGAAAGTTTGGGCAATCATATCTAAATTGGTGTTGCATCATTTTTATATGCTATGCTTTATGAAATTTGTTTTTTGATATTTAAAGTTCATCTGATATGATCTTTGGTAATTTTGATTCCTTATAAAACGTCACCTCTCATAATTCAATTCCGTGACATATTTTCAAAAACTTTAAGGTGAATTCACAGATTGCTACTAATGTACGTATGTGGTATTCCTAATCACTGAGGTATGCACATTTCAAATGTCAATATTAATACAGTAACTGTTATTCTAATGTGATTGTTTTAAGGCACCAGTTGTAATGTTTTGAAATTTGTGAAAGCTGTGTTGTACTCTACCTGTCCTTATGAAAAAATGCAATTGACTCATCATTTATGTGAGTCCCCTTGAAGTTCCAATTTGTGAGCTCTTATTGCCATTTGCACAACTTGTAAGCGATACCAGGAAATACTTTGACTTTGAACTACTGCCATAACAGGCTTTTAGAGAACGTGTGTTTAGTGACCTCTACCCCAAGTCAAGGTCAGTTTTAATCAACCTTGTTACGACCTGTAAGGGCTTCCTTGACCTTGGCATTGGAGCAATAAGAAGGGAGGGGAAGATGTGGGGTCCTTGACCCATAAGAAGGGTATTTTAGGAGTTTTTAGAGTCACTACCAAAAATCTATTTCTGGTACGTATAGATTACATATTTCTATGCCTCTCTGAATATTTTGATTCAACAATTTGTCTGAAGTATAAATAGCTGCAAATAAAGATTAGACACCTGACACAATTTCAAGAAAATCCTGAAAATTAGAAAAATCAATTTTTTCTCTCATCAATTCATTAACATTGGCCTTCCTATAGACTTGAATAGCCATCAAAGACTTCTTCTGTGTTATAGACTTGCCCATGTACCATTCAATTCCACAGCACTTCTTGATCATATAAGAGTAAGACTCTCAGACTTGATCCTGTGGACTCTCAGACATTGTAGTTTCTCACCAGACTCCTGTCTCAAAACCATCTTCAGTTTTACCAACTTGAAGGAGCTTTGTACTTGTATAAAAGCTCCATGTTTTTTTGGCAGGCGCCGCCCTTCCTTTTAGATTTTGTAACCCTTAAACCCCTTTAAGTCCCCCAAAAGACCAAGGCTGCGCTAATTCAAGCCACTTGTGCCACCCAGCCAGAGCCTTTCCTGGGGAAGTGGTTTAAATTTGACAGGTTGAAAGGAATGATACAAGTCATAAAGGGTGACCTAGAAAAGTAAGACATCTTGTGACAGGTGGTGGAGGCTGGCATGAAAATGTTCAATTTAAACCCAAGGAGTTGCTGGGATGTAGAGTTACAGATTATGTATATGGAGCAATGCTGTCTCCAGGACCCGTCCCTCCGTCCAGGGACGGAAATTTTCTTGTTGGGGCGGAAAAAATTTCACCCTGTCCAGGTGAAATGACATGAAATTGATGAAAATGTATCTTTGTAAGCTGAGAATTATGAAGTTAACAATGGAAATTCCAAACATCGGCTCCCAAACAATGAGTGAGACGGAAAAAAATTTGAGGCTAGAGACACCCCTGATATGGATGAAATATGAAAGGAACAACCTGTTTGATTATGGTATACACAATACATTACCCTTTGGTCTGTTATATGCTTTCTTATGACATGTTTTGTTTTTTAGAGAAAAATGGCACTTGTACCAGATCTAAAGGGATGCGATTTGAAACGTTTATTTAAGTCTAATTATTACATCCTTAAGCACCTCAAGTTCCAAGAAGACATCTTAGAAACCTGTCGATCGACAAATCTTGCTCAGCGTCACTGACGAAAAGTAGTGGATGCTACTTGAAACGTCTGACTGTTTCCAAAATCATTATCCAGTTGCTTGATGAATGTTTGGCATATCTTACAGTTGTATTGAAGACAGCCTTTTCCAAAAGAAGGCAGAGTTGTAAAGTGTCTCACAGAAGTTCTCAAGAAAGCTATCAGCCTACAGGGCCTGCAGGTGCCCTCCCCTCCTGCAGGTGGCTTTGGGAATAGAACCCTGGATAGTAAAAGTAGCGGGGCATAGCAAAGATATCCAAAAGGCAATCCTAGTCATCCATCAGACTCCGCGGTATCTTGGTCCATCTATAAGTTGGTAAAAAGGTTCTTCAAGCTTGCAGGAATAGCGGATAAGTGAAGCTAACGCATATATCAGGCACTAAATACGGAGTGTATTGTGTCCTTAGGTATTGCACAGAAGTGGTCCAAAAATGCATCCTTGGGGAAACCATAAATATTTCCCGAACAAAGAATTAACTTAAAGGTGAATACCCGCTGTAACCAGCTGTAACACCATGGCAAGCATTCAATTCTGTTCCGTGTTCTGAATACAGTACATGACTTGCTCTAAGAAAATCTCCATTAAGTTTTGACAGTGTACAGATCAGGATGTGCCACTTGCCTCTCTAAGATAAGCAGTGTCTGTGCCTTATTTTGACTGTACTTAATGGCAAAACGATGTTACCTTTTGCCATGGTTACAAAACATGAAATTCCAGGAAATTCCTACCATGGCTATAAGGGGACCTGGTTCAAACATGCTTTTACTCCCGGTCAGCAAAACAATGTCAAAGCTTTAACCTTTAGAGCACTGAAGTAGCCATTTGGCACGCCATTCTCTATTACTTACAGAGTTCGGTTGCAGGGAGAAGGTTAAATTTAGAATGCTTGTGCTAAGATATTGAATAGAAGTGGTCCAAAAATGTATCCTTGGGGGACATGGAAATATACCTGAACAACATCTATGTACAAAGTAATCCTTGCAGCTGTCTTTGGCAGCAAGGTTTTTTTTTGTATACAAACTCAGATTAAGTCTTTTGTATACAAACTTAGATTTAGTCAAAGAGGATTACCATCTTTAGCTTTCTAATCTTGGTTGTAATGTCTTTTGAGTCTCTCGTTTCAGGGAGTCAATCAGCATTTTCTGTTGAGAAGTTTTTATTTGTAGCAGGACTGATGCAAAAATAGTTACTGTTGGTATTTTCTAGTCGCTCGCTTGCCCCCCCCCCCCCAATAGCTGCCCCTGTCCCTAGCTCCCCCCTCCGTAGCTCCCTCCATCCCCTCTCCTTAGCTCCCCCTTCCTAAGTCCCCCTACCATGCAGGCACCATCCTTCCCTCCCTAGCTACCTCTCTCTCTCTCTCTCTCTCTCTCTCTCTCTCTCTCTCTCTCTCTCTCTCTCTCGTGCTCTCTCTCTCGTGCGCTCTCTCGCTCTCCCTCTATCTATCTCTCTTTCTCTCACTCAAAATTTGAAATACCACGAGCAACTCCTTCCCCCTTTTACTGTAAAATGAAGTTCCTGTGAACTTAAATCAATTTACCGTACCCTCCATCATAGCAATCATTACCCATCAAACACATCAATGTAGCCAGAAAATTCAATCAATCTTACTCCATGTCACATGCAGACCATGTACACGTATTGACCTGTAAGGGCTGTATCTCCTTTAGGTGGTAAAAGATGAGAAAGCGTTCTCACATTTGACTATTCCATCCACACTTACCGCGGTAGGTGGTGGCTATTACGGCGGCACAGACAGCTTTTTATTGAAGGTGAATGTCTGCACATCAGTAGGGGGTAATGGAGATGATGATAAAAGCTGTGTTCTGTAATACCTCGGTTTACTATACTAGTTAGTCAGTTTTCTGAGCTCTTTGTACATCACAGCGAGAAAAACCTGAGCGGGTAAAGCTGACACGGCATGCTGATATGGGCTGTGCTTTGTTGATATGAAGGGAGCAATTTGTTCTTGTTGGTTCAATATCCTACCTTTGCAGCTTCATCTTAATAATTTTCCTTCGTGTATACGTGCTGGATTTCATACCAGCATATATACATTGTATAGTTCTTTACTTGTTATACACGTCGAAGGATATACATGTAGGCGTTGTTGTAAACATAAGGGTGGTATGGAAAACTGAGGCAGAAGGTCTGTCATTGTCTGCATGTGCAATACATGTCATATATTAATAAGATTGTAAAATATCTAGACTTTCTTGATGTAAATCAGAATTTTTTTTTATGTAGTGTAAGAGGTTGATATTTTGGTCCATGATTTAATTGAAAACAGAAAGTTACAAGAACTAGAGTTCCACGAACACATTATCTTCGCCAAATAATCAAGGCTTATTATGGAGAGTGATTAATATTTACATGCCTATCACCCCCTGCAAATTTGATCATGCACCATACTATTTGGAAGTTATGATGTGGCGAATGAGTGTACTCTATATGACCTTTAATACACTGTCCCATGTCCCATAATGCAATGCAGTGGGTTAACCAACTTTCCTAACTGATTATGCAAATTAGCTCCTGATTTGCATAATCAGTCATTGATTATGTAAAGCACAATCTGAGCTCCCTACATACCAAACATCACGACGATCTGTCGACCCCTTCTCAAGTTATTCATGTCCGAATGTCAAAACAAAAACACCCACTGCAGCTCTTAACAAGCCGCTAGGGGGCCCAAATTTACAGAACTTACTTTCTGTGGCATGAACTATCTACCACACAAAAATCATGACCATAGCACTTTCAGAAAATATGCCCCTAAATTTTGAAGCTCCGCTGCAGTACCTTAGGTACCCGCTAGAAGGCCCATTATCGAACTTGACCTTTTTTTTTGTAAACCCTACCCATCCACTAAATATCATACGGATCCATCAACAGCTTCTCGAGTTATGCTGGCGACATACAAATACACATCCACACAAAGCCCGCTGCAGTACCGACGGAAAACACCAGGGGAACCATTTTTGAACTTGACCCCCGTTTCCACAACATCTACACACCTGCAAAAAATCATGAAGATCCATCAACGTTTCCGTCACTTTTTTTGCCTACATACAAACACAAAAAAATGCAAAGTCCGCTGCAGTACTGTTGAAAAACGCAAGGTAAACCATTTTCGAACTTGACCTTCCTTTGCACAACCACTACACACCTACCAAAAATCATAAAGATTCATTGAAGCTTTCTTGAGTTATGCTCCTGGCATACATTCAGACCCACCAAACAGATTTTTCAACCGAAAACATAATCTTCTCCGAGTACAAGTACTCGGCGAAGATAACAAGGAAAAAAGTGCACAGTCACCATAATCATGTTTCTGTCTTCCTCAGTAATATGGCATATATAGTTTCTGGATGACTTTTTTTGTGTTGCAAGCCAGACGAGTGTACTCTAGATTTCTATTAAGTTTGCGACACCTAAATTTTGCAGTTTGGTGAAAATCAAGAGTTCGCAGTGCGTTGGAGAGTTTGCAGTTACAGCATACATAGTATATTTGTATAGTTACGTGTAACAAAATGCATGTAGAGCACCTAAACTTCAAAAGTTTATATAACACATAGAAAATCTCCTAATTCACAGTAGGTCCAACTGTGTTTGGAAGTTACCCTGGCACAAAAAACCTGGATGTACATGTACATGTAAATGCCTGACCTCTCCTTCTCCTGAAGACCTTTTGTCTTCATAAAACAAGTAAGGTGAGATTTCACCACCAGATTTATAGACTCTCCCGGCTATCATGGTCTCTTATAGACCTTAAAATCAGCGGGTTCACTCACGCCAGGAAGAACCAACAAAGGACGAGCTAATCGCCCCTGACACCTAAGCGAGAATAGATCTCGGGCTTAGGGCCAAGTGGATTGGAAATGACCTGAGAGTCAAAGATCAGACCCAATTATCCGAAGGTCACCTCTGTTGTTCCACACCTAACCATTTAGTCCAATCAGTACAAATTCCTGTCAGTTAGGTGTCTGCGGAAATCAATGTGGGGCATTCTTCCCTTTAAACAGTCTGTTTTTTGGACATCGTACAAGTCATGTACGGTGTAAGTGCTTCATGTTATCAATTCTTATCAAATCTCAAACACAAAGTGACTAAAAGTATATATTCTAGTTGATGTTGTTAAGGTCAGTCACCCAACCCAGTTTTTGCCAGTCAAGTGTTTTCTATTAAGAGCAGCAATGGTTCAAGGAAGCGCTTGCCTGCCAATCATTCAGTTACCCTCTGAGTCATAAGTCATGTACATGGTGTTTACCAGGTTTTAAGCTGAGTAGCACTATAGTCACTAGGCATCCACAGTCGATGCAAAGAAACATCTACATGTACATATAGGTAGCGTCATTTTCCAAAAGACCTTGCAACTGACATTGGTTGGAGCTTAAACTTGGAACATAACTGACAGAGACTTTTCAGTACTGTTTTAGTTTTATTATTTAGCCAGGCGAATACATACATTGTACATCTCAGGTTTTGACTGTCAGCTATTTCACAAGAGTCCTCAATGTACTTCCAAGGCTAAGGTCATGATAGGGGGATTTGGACATTCAGGTTACAATTTAATCAAGAATATGAGGAGCCTTTAGACCTGTTGTCAAAGCTCAGTTGTGTGTGTGTTTGTGTGTATGTGTGAGTGTGTATGTGTGTGTGTGTGTGCGTGTGCGTGTGTGTGTGTGTGTGCGTGCTTGTGTATTGTGTGTATGTATGTGTGTGTTTGTGTGTGTGTGTATGCCATACAATGTATGTGTACATTGTATGTGTGTACATATGTGCATTGTGAGTGTGTGTGTTTGTGTGTGCTTGTCATATTACGCACAATCAACAAGTTCAAAAGTTATGAAGATTTCATATCTTTTTAACCTTAGATACTTCAATTCACCTTATAGTTACCTCATGAAATATATTCCTAGCATTTACAATGATGTATCACTTCTTAATGTCTTTTAAATTGCATGTTGTTTCACAGATTAGGAGCTAAATCAGGTTAAGTCAACAAGCCCCAGTCTTAGAATACCCTGTTTTGTATTAGGGAGGAACCAGGCATGGTTCATGTTGGTGAAGGGAAGAATAATTAGGTCATCCATAGTTCACAATAAGGAAAAGATCTTTCTGGAATACTGTGAGTGCAGAAATATTCGTGGTGGTTTTATGTTCGCAGTTTTTGCGGTGACCGTTTCATTGCAAACTTAAAACTACCGCGAACATTTTTGTCCAATACTGCAGCAGTATGTGACTACAGCGCTGCCGCGAACTTAGAGCCACCGCGAGCACTCCATTTTCCTCTTAGCGTGAAATAAAAACCATGCAAACTTGAATGCATTTACAGTACTGGAAATGTAGTAGGTGGTGATTTTATTGTTGCCTTTTAAACTGTCACCGTGATTTCCTGACACCGCAAATATGCATTTCCAATCGATTCCGACTGTTTGAACTGAGAACTTAAAGCAGCACAAAACTAAGTGAATTTACAGTAAATCTTTCATGCAACATTGTAGGGTAAGAAATGATAAAACTCATTGTAACGTTGTTTTGTTCTGAAATGATTGAAAGTCTCATAAGATGTCCTTATGGTAATTACATCATCAATTCCTCCCCCCTATCTGCTAAGTGTCATAGATGAATTAACACGGCATCAGTTAATGCCGTCACATTCCCTCCATGCAAATTCAAATAGATTGGTTCTCTTAGTAAGTCTGAGTTAAGCCTACAAAGGATGAAATTGTCAGTTTCAACTTTTTACTTCATTTTTCAACCTTCCAGCTTCCAAATAGCCTGCTGTGAGTTTTCCTCTTGATAAAAAATGGATTGCCTTTTTCCAATCAATTAGGACAGGTAGGGGCATGTTGTAGGGTCTAAGGGGTATCTTAAAGTGTGATGTTATCAATTACTGTCAGTGCTAAATTCCAGAGGGACTTAAGAAATGACAAATATGGAATGGCTGGTGTTCTTGGTATGCCTGTGGAAAACTGGGTCATGGCAACGGCCTCACGGCTAGTACAAGGTTGCATACTCAACTTGTTGATATTTGCGAATGTAAATATTTGATGTATAAATGTACATTTAGTGATATTGACCTTGATCATTGCTTTGAAGACGCAGATGTTTGTAATGTTCTGCTGTCATGCTCTATATGGAAAGTCACTTCAGATTTTGCTCAGCTATGAATTAATGATGTAGGGATAGCCCATTTCTTATGCTTAAGGGAGGAGTACATGCATGTAGCGTTGAATCCGTTCTTTTAAATTAATCTGTATGCTCAAATGGTAAGTCAAATGTGGAGCTGGTAAAATAGGCTTTGGAATACATGATTATGACTACTGAAACTTGACAAAAAATAGTCTAAACAGGTGACACTATAAATCCAGACTGACTGTCCAATTCGAGATAACTTAAGTTAAATACTTTTTTTCTAATCAGATTGTCTAAATGAATTAATGCCTACAAGTACATTGTATGATGTAACAAAAGGTTATTAGTATCTAGCCTAGGTGTCAATCAATTTTTTTGACGGACAGGGTGAAATGTTTAACCAAAGGAGGTTCTGTCCTAGGGACAGCCCTGCCTGGACATACATGTAAGTCATCCTCCCTACATGCATGTACCTCAGGTGACCCCAATATCCAGGTATGACCACAGGATTAAGGTTTAATCCCCTCACACCAGCGACATGCCTCCACTCTAATCCTCCTCTGATGCTTCAGAGGTGGTCTAGCACTTTGATGTGGGGAAGAGGTGTCTCCTTCTGGGCTAGATTGATGGCGTAATGATGTGTCCGCTGAAGGACAGCAGCTGATACTTACAGTAATAGCAATAGCCTAAATGCTAACTCTCAGGGGTATATGTCAGCGCTGTCTCAAGCATCCATCCTTTTGCGGTCCTGGGATGGAATTTTTGCAAACAGGCATATGAAAACATTTTGTCCCCGCGATGGACACAAATTGAATCTTCAATATATTTGAATTCTCTTCTGCACATTAAGTTCCGATGAGAACTCCATTTCTTGTCTACTCATAGATAATTTACAAACAAGATAGTCGCGACACCATTACGTTTGCGGCCCTCAGTTGTATGGAATTTTACTCCTTAGGGCGAACAGACATATGAAAACATTTTGTTGATGGGCACAAATTAAAACTTCAATGCATTTAAATTCTCTTCTCCACAATTCCGAAGAGAACTCCATTTCTTGTCTAGTAGTATCCAGTAGTAGTATCCAGTATTTTTGGATAATATACAGATATGTGTATTATCTGTCTACTCACAGATAATACACAAATGTAGGATAGTCGCGACACCATGTTTACGTTTGCGGTCCTTGGATGGAAATTTACTCTTAGGGGCATATGAAAACATTTTGTCTCCCTTGATGGGCATAAATTGAAACTTCAGTACATTTAAATTCTTTCATCAGGTCGTCAACAGCACTGCAACACATGAAGCCATTTGAAATCTGCTCCTCAAAATGCAGGAGAGAAGCGTTAGGCCTAGGGTTAGGAAGTTAAAACCTTCTGGGGAGGATCCAGCATGATTTGTACATACCTTCTACCATCAGCTGTAGAGAACCCAGATGTACATTTATTACAAGCATCCCTTTAAAGGTAAAAAAGCATGTACATGTACCTTACCTCCATGTAAAGTACAATTTTTGACCTGAATTTCATTTGTCGCATTGATAAAAAAAGTAGAAATTTACCTTTATTTTGTGTCAGCCAAAAGCCAAATTCTTCAATATTGTACACTTTACATGAATATAGATCCATTCAATAAGACATCTTATTGTGTATGATGCTTTTCCTGTCTGTCATCTTTAAAGTTTATGACACGAATGAAAAATTCAATAAACCTAACTTGACAGCTCATATAGATCACTTAAATTGAAAATATGACAAATAGGAGTCAATGATTGACGAATGTTACCATTTTTATTAATGGCCTAATATTATTGGATTCCCTCCTCCAGGACCACATAAAACTAGCATCTTATTCCATCAACACTCCATTCAATCCATATCACTCCGCCTCTTGACAAAAAAAGTTATTGACCCTTTAACCCAGGGGAAATAAGATTAATACTTCTTTTATATCCCATTACCATTTTGTCTACTGCGGTATAAATTTTCCAATATGTGGAAGGCATCTTTGGTATTACATTACCCGAATAGTGTATAAATCAAGACTGGAGCAAGGGGCGTAGCGTTAATTTTATGGTATTGACTTCGGGTGCTGATGTTGCGAGTTCCGCGGGAAAGGCGGGAATGGGCATGGATCGGTTTTGACATCTGTTGGCAAGGTTAACGTGCAGGGTACCATCAAGGTGATGTCTACGTTCTCTTGGGACCCAATGATGAGAAGAAAAATCGATGATGGGTCATAGAAAATAGCGAGGAGCCCAGAGATAGGCATGCTTGGTTGGTCACGCACTGTCGTGTATATCTTGTCAAAGTTACCAGCTTGATATCAAATTGTTTATTGTATATTCATGCCCCTTGGGGGCTTAACACAGTTAGACCAATGTGGCTGGAGATATGCCTTATCAGTGTGTATCATCTTTGATTCACTGACCAGATTGCACTGCGAACTTTACCAACTCCAATACATTTTTATGAAATTCAAATGCAAGATGGATTGTTTGGTTCAATGCTGATAGATTATATAAATAAACAAAGATCTACAATGTAGATTTATACAAGAAGCTATACGAGAAGTTATAGTGACAGATTTTTAGGGTAGAATTTACATCTTCAGGGGTTGAGAAAAAGTTAAAAGTTATCTTGAACTGGGTGATAAGCTGAAGAGTGTAGGCAAGCTATAACTTTGTGTGCGTGCATGTCAGGTGGAATATGGATGGATTGCAGTCTTTGGTACGTGGGATGGTGTTGTAAACCCGATGGTTAAGGTCACTTTTTGGCCTCCTGGTGGCCAAACTTGGTACTGCAGCAGGACTTCCATTTTTTGTATCTTTGTTCCTGGACATGCTGTGGTTTTGATTTCTTGTTTAATCTTGTTTTACAGATAATGTAGTGATTGAAGGAGACATTGCCATCAGCCCTGAAGAGTTTGTTCACTCCAGCAGTGACCACACCCCTCTCTGGAACGAGGAGAACGACAGAGACACCTTCGATGGGAGGACTTTTTTCCACAACGATACGCTGGACGCTGCGAAGAAGAAAACAGTAAAGAGCCGTCCCACGCGAGCCGTTACCAGTCTTCCTGAACGGCTGTGGCCAAATGCGACAGTGCCATACACCATCAGCGAGAAATTTGATTGTAAGTTACTATGACGATTGCAGTAATGTTGCTGAATATTTATTTTTGTAGTGTTTTTTAACGTTTCAGGGGACCACTTCTGAGCACTTCACAATAACCATGACATAATATCATGATGTAAGTCTATCAGAGCACTCAGAGAGATTTGTCAATCTGAGTGGAGCATGCAATTTGTTACCTACAGTCAAGCATTGTCAAGTTTTCTATGTTTTCTTTGTCAAAAGCAGTGGAATTTTGAGCATGTTCGCTCATCAACTTTTGTCTGATGTCATTCACAAAGACACATTTGCATTCAATTTGTTTAACCTTTAGCACACTGAACTAGCCGTTTGGCACCCCATTTCCCTATTGGTTACAGAGTTATATCTACATTTATAGGAAGAAGGTTAAGTTCATTTCTGTCAACTCTTCCACAGCAAACTTGATCCGGTTGATCCGCCAGGCCATGGACCACTGGGAGCAGCACACCTGCATCAGATTTACAGAGCACAGCGGAGAGAAGGACTACATCCACTTCGCCATTGGAAAGTGTGGGTACGTTCTGTTTGTATGTACAAGACTGAGTTTATCAGACATCCGCCTACCTACTGTTAAATGAGTGGGTGACAAACCAGTCTCCGGTCTTGACATCTGTGTCGGTTGTTATGCATCCCATTCTAACTATTTTCCAAGCAGAGGTTGGTTCAAGATTGTGACCTTTTTATCATTGCCCCGTTTTCTGTCAGTGCTCTCCACTCTTGTAGTAAAAAAAAACGTCCCAATCTTCTCTACCAACCTCTGCTTGGAGAGCTAGTAATTCTAGCCTCGTTTTGCTTGTCTGATCACTTTCCTGTTGACTAGTTTAGCACCTGTTAATAGAGAAAATCTAGTCAAGCATTTGAATATTCACCTGAAATGTAAGTAAGAGTTTGACCAGCTCCGAGTCACACAGTCCTTTATAACATCATGGGTAAGGAGTTAGACCAGGCTTTAGGAAGTTCGATTCCTGTTACCCTTCTGAAAAGTAGTCCCAAATTGATCAATGACTCTTCTATAGGGAAGCAATCAAGAGAGCGGACCAGAGCTAGAATAGGATGGATTCCAGGCTATCTGTTTGTATTTTTAAGACCAGTTTGTGATCAGACACCAGCCACAGTTGAATGGGTAGATGACAAAACTGTCTCCAGACTTGACATTAACGGGTCGGTTGTTAGTACCCCAAAATTGGGGTTTATTGAGACAAGCCATGGCTACCTGATTGAAGCCACCTTGAAATGTCTCCATATGTTTGTTTTCTGTAAACCTCCAACTTAATTTGTGAGTCTCACAAGATGAGATATAAGTACCAACATGTGCAGCTCAGAGTTGCTGTTTTCGGATATTTTTGTGACCCAACATCCATATTTGGAAGGAAAAAAGCAAACTTTATGACTAGAATTGTCTTATTGATACGAATATACATCAAAGCCATGCCAATTTGCTTTCCTATACAAAATTTGCCAAAGTTGTATAGCTCTGGCAAATCAAAGTTAACATCCTTGTTTGAAGGTAAAAGAATGAACATTAACTTTATGACTAAAATCATCTAATAGATAAGAATATACATTACACAAAAGTAAAGCCAAGCCAATTTGCTTTCCTATGCAAAATTGTACAGCTCCGGCAAATTAAAACTGATATCCATATTTGAAGGTAATAGACTGAAAAAACTTTATGACTAAAATCTAATAGATAAGAATATACATTACACAAAAGTAAAGCCAAGCCAATTTGCTTTCCTATACAAATTGCCAAAATTGCATAGCTCCAGCAAATTGAAGTGTTTTACAGCGCTGTATTTTCTCGTTGCAATCTTGGTTGCTATGTCTGGTATACAGCCTTGTATCTTGATTGCTTCCAATCCCCTGTAAAATGAAACGTTTTATTACTCATGGTTTGTTTTGGGGATTGGAAACGTTATTACTGTGCATCTATATACAATAACATGAAGGCTTTAGTCAAAACTGTTGCATCGTAATATATATTCCAGATATTCGACATGTTTTTGTGACGCAAATTGTAATGAACCCCACTGCTTGGCCATCTGGATCAAATTCTGTGGATCGGTAGGCCTGAGTTCGATCCTTCCAATGCCTAGGGTCAGCACCAGTTCGGACATGTTGTAAAGAATTGCATTTGTCATTTGGTCAAGCTGACGGCCCTGTGTATGAGAGATCTTAAGGCGTAAGCCTCAAGTGTCAAACCATTGCACGTAAAAGAACCCAACACACTTATTGAGAAGAATAGGAGTGATCCGGTGTGCTTGGCTAGACACATCAGCCGTGTCGAAGCCATATTGCACTACTAGCTAAAGAAAAAGCATCATGCTTCATCCTCACTCTGATTATGAGGTTTGACCACTTTACCTTTACCTATGTGTTCCAGATGCTGCTCGTTTGTTGGTCGTCGTGGCAACGGCCGTCAGAAGGTCTCCATCTCCCCCCACTGTGCGCTGTTTGGCGTGATTGTCCATGAACTTGGTCATGTGATCGGCTTCTGGCACGAGCACAGCAGGTAACGCAGCCGCGACTGCCCACGCTTGAAGTAACAGTTGCAAGGTTAAGTCGTGCTGTGTATATTTTCTTAAGTCCCAGCTAAAAGGTTGAATGTGATGCTGACTACAATGGACCATGCCAACCCAAGAGAGAGGAAGCATGCTTTCAGCACATTGATAATCTGTTTAAGAACACTTGACAACTTAAGATGCTTCCATTTTCGTGATTTGGAAACTAACTAGTTCCATATATGATTGTCATACACGCCCGCGCACACACACACACACACACACACACACACACACACACACACACACAGACATACATTCATGTACAGTATGAGATTTCAGCATTATATACAATGTACAAAAATGTATACTATCTAGAATGTTCAGAGAAACTGCACCTGTTTCATTGTATTGTTTTCAAAAGTTGTAACCAAATCCATCCACAATCATCCACCCCTACTCAATACAATATCTAAATGTAACACACACCTACGCAATACATTATTGAAGAATAACACACAGCCATCCACTCTAGATCTGCTTGACACTTGTTGGATTGGCCCACGTATGAAATATAGCTACATGCCAAAGGAAGACAGAATAGGGCCAGTGCCCTCCAATATACCTCTAGTTGTTGGAACAAGACCAAACAGTGTTACACTTAGGCTAGATTGGATGAAAGTCAGGGTCAGAAGGGTTGGTGTACAGTAGTGTCACTGTGTGTTAACCCTAGATCTTGTTAACACTGTGTTCCATTATGGTAGCCATATGTACATGTGTATACAATTGGAGGGACTCAGCCTGTAGCTCTAAGTGGCTCCACAAACTTCGTGCCAACGGATTTGTCACATGTAATGGGACGTTTTTCTTGGAAACAAGACCTTGAACTTGATTCCGGGTGAGGTATCAGGGAGAAAGTGGTTTGCAATTTGGAAGGGCAGTTTTGAAAGCTGTTAGTGTGAAAGCCCAGTACCCGAGTGAAGGCCACTTTGGGAAATTAGCCATTGAATGTCATGTCCCCATTCTCCTACACAGAGTTGAACCCACGTCATAGAACTCCGAAATGGATTCACCTCAGTCTGCTTTCCATGGCAGGGTTTTACACTTCAGTAATCTTAATTATGAATATTAATGAGCTTGCCTTATTCGACGCAAGCCAATCCACGCCAATTTCAAATTTCCAATATGACAGGCAGTTACGTAGGCTGGTGAAATGCCGCGGCTTTCTTGTTGTTGTTTTTTAGCGAGAGGATGACAATTCCTACTAAGCGTTTTCGGTTGGTATTCGGTGATGCCCTTTTACCCCCAGATCCGGCAGATCTTAAATTTGGAAGCTGATAAACAAGTTTGGATGCAGAAAGGACTGTCGAACCGCCTTGGTGGAACATTGTGGTGTGTTCCTCGCCTACCGTCTCGGTTATGAATATTGATAAGCTTGCCTTATTTAGTACAAGCTTTGCCTCAGGACAACGCTGACAGAGGTATTTTCTCCAATTGGCTGACAGCTGGTTGTTTCCACGGACTGGAAAAGAAGACGTGAATCCAAGGAGTTCCATGACGCAGGTTCAGTTTTAAAAATGCATATCACATGGAACAGTGCAATCTGTAGGAGTCAAAGTGGTGTGAAAATATCTGAAAATATCTTTTACCCGACTGGTGTTTGTGACAAAGTTGAAAGCTGAAAGGATACTGATATTATCAAGGCAGATTTTGGAAGCACCATTTTCCAAAGTGTTGCCAGGGTATATAGTAATTGTAGGATGATTTAGAGTCAGGCAATTTTTGAAAAGCATATTACACTGCATATTGTGTAAGAAATAGACAGTAGACATAGTTTTAAAGTGCCCTTTGTAAGTACTGCATCAGAGGGTGCAACATTTTGTAATGAGGACTACAGTCAAACCTGCCTAGGCAACCACCTTTTCAACGCGACCACCTGGCCATGGCGACCGCTTTTTCTCGGTCCCGAAAATTTTCCCCATAGGCACAAGCATTCAGCTGCCTGCCCAAGGCGACCACCCGTCCAACGCGACCGCGACCGCCACGAATTGGGACCGCACAGAGCACAATCCCTGCTCATGGCGACCACATTTTTCCGGCGTGTGGTGACATCGAATTTTGCTGTCGGATTTCGCGGAAATGTTTTTAAGACCTTGACGGACAAAAATATATCAAAAGCATTGATTCCTCCATGAAGTGTTTTAATGAAACGTTCCCACTATAAACATTGTAAATACAAAGGATTGTGAATACTTAGATATCGATGTTGTTGTGCCCATTGTCATCTTATAGTTTACAGCAAGCTTGGTTCGGTTTGAACTCAATTTTCAAAACGATCACGTAGTGCATGGCGTCAAAAAGTCAGATTTCACAGAAATTACTATCTATTTCTTGTATTTTCAACAAAAATGTGTCTCTGTCTTACTAAATTCCGCCGGAAAATGACTCCGCGGTGGAGGGCAAAACGTTGGCCGAGACATGTTGTTTCTTGGTCCGCGACGCCATCTTGTTTCAGCGCAGCATAACGCTGACTTTTCTAAAACACGACGCTTCTGTGTAATACTATGAATATCTAGAATACTCTCCTTATTGATGAAAATTAATATTCTTATATTCTTGTTATTTCCATGACTCTCAAAAACCTTTATTGGGCGCTGCTTGCTTGTAATCGCCGACGCTGTACGTTCTGCTCCACTGTTACCTTTCGATGCGGTCGCGTGCTCGGCGGCGGTATCACAACTTTCCGTTTTCATCCTTCAGTTGTCAGATCGAAAACTTTTTGCCGCTTTAATCCAGCGGTCGGCTCCCAAAAGAAGGCTTGGATTTTCTAGGGATTTGTCTCAGGTCTGCAAACCTAGATTTTATACGCGCGTGTGTGTGTGTACTCTTACTTTAACGTAACGTGTGAATGCGGGAGGGCGCTGCAAGGTCATCGAGGCAGACATTGTTTTTGGTCAAAATTACGACAACCATTTGTTCACGATGTAACGGTATACAAATATTACAACGATAACAGAAAATGTAATTTCTGTAGGATCTTTCTGTCAATGAGAATTGAACCTGGTGGGGGTCATGCTGTCTAAAATCACATAATTTTCCATCCATCTACGTGGTACACGGTATTTGAACACCTCGACCTGGAAACATGTTATGATTGGAATCCTCTTCATGGCGACCACCTGTCCATCGCGACCGTTTTTGCTCGGTCCCCCGGGTGGTCGCCTTGGGCAGGTTTGACTGTATTTCCTTTTGTAGGAAATGATAGGTCAGAAAGGTCAAAATTTAATGGCAAGCAAAATGATATGCCCACACAAGTCCAGATACGCCTGCACAAATCAAACGCCTTTGACAAGATTAGGTAACCATTGTGTAACACGTCGCATGTTACATAACAGTATTAATTGTGGTTGAGCAGCATAGCTCAAAAAGCCATGGAAGGATTGTCAGTTACTGTTACAGTTATGAAATTTGGTATGTGGTTTTGTGTCAATCTATAGAAGAATGTCACGTTAAATGGCCAAGTGGCTAGGCTAAAGGATTTTGAGAGGTCACAGGTTTGAATCCTGGCATTTTTGGCTAGACGTTGCGTCCTTTGGAAAGGCTTTCCTTACTCCACAAATGTGTAAAATGGGCCATGGGTACCTGACTTGGGTTGGGAGGTAAAAGGCAGTGGAAGTAGAGGGTTGGGCTCCACTTTCAAGTACCATGCCTTAGACACAGTGGATAACAACCCACTCCCCCTACGATCTCAAAAAGGCTATGAGACTACAAAAGTTTACCTTTTACCATAGAGGAAAAATAATTAGATTTTGGCCTATGGTGGCTTTCCTTGGTGCTGAAGTGGAATTTCCATCTTTATAAATGTAACACTATTGATAACATGATGAAAAGGTCAACTGTTTTGGACTTTTGTCTGTTAAGGGAGGAAATTGGTTAGAATTTTTGTCCATCCCAAACAATGAGACTACGTCTAGGGAAGAATGGACAGATGCTTGATAGAGCGCTGATCTGCCAACATCTATCCATTGGATTACATTAAACGTAATTCCACCAGGGTGCATAAGTCTGCCACCCTTAAAAGATACATTCAAACAGATCTCCAACCCAACGTTCCCCAGCATAATGCACTTCTGTACACATGTACATGTATATCTAAACTGTGCATACCTGGGGGGTGCTACACTAGAGATCTCTCAACCCATTGTTTCTCAAAGTGGGGGATTCATGTAACCCAGTGGATTAATGTTAATGAAGGTTAGCTGAGAACAATACTTTCCTTCAAGATCAAAACAACTTTATAGGAGCTTGCCTTAAACTAGTTCCTCACACTTTAAATCAAAAGCAGGCTGTAGATGACCTTTGCAGATGTTTATATCCTGTGTAAGCAGTCCAATAACGGTTTCATGTCGTGACTTTGGTTACGTTCAAGATTTATTGAAGTAATATCGAGGTTCTAAAGGAAAGTTTATGGCTATGCAGCTTCAGACCGACAAAAGTGGCAAAGTCAAGGTTAGGATCTTTTCCTGTCACGGTCTACCATGATTCAAGGTTATCATGATTTGTAGCTTTAAAATTGCAGCTTAAATTTAACCCTTTTAATGCTGCCCAACACTGAGAGGCAGTATGTAACAGTATGAGATGATCTACATTATGTAGCTGTAGTTGGCTTTTAGTCTTTTGTGCCTTTTTTTTGATAATGCTCTCTGCGTTATTGTCATTATTACCTTTGACAAGAAGGTTATGTTTTGGGTGACGTTTGTGTGTTAGTGTGTATAACAGCATGATAAATCGACAAGCTGATATTTGTTTGGTGGGTAGGGGCAGGAAAATGAAGGTCAAGTTTGACAATGAGCCTCCTAGCGACAATCCTACAATACTGCAGTAGAACTTCTGGTTTTGATATCTAGTTTGGACATACCATGGTCGTGATTTTTGAGTGGTAGACAAGCTCTCCTTGTTTATTCCTTTCTGCAAGTGTAGGGCCAGGTATAGGTTCCATAGCCTTTTTGAGGCCGTATATGGTCATTGCTTTACACTGCTTTTACCTAAAGTCTATATTTGCATCTGGGTAGAATGATGGAATGAGTAAAGTACCTTTCTCAAGGACATACATGTACCCTCTAGCCAGGAATGCCAGGAGTCAAACCCATGACCTCTAAATCCTGTATCTGCTAGCCTAAAAAATTGATGCCACTTTTGAAAGTTAACTACTGAACATTACGGCCATCAAGAAGCAAAAGACAAATATATTGTTTGTCACTCACATCAATGGCTTTTCCAAGAAAACAATATTATTTAAACTGATAGAGACTTTTTTATGTCTGGAAGGGTGAAGGGCAGAGGATTGATTTTAATGATTTCTGTAAGAAGGGTAAAATAAGTGATTTTGTGCCTAGATAATTCAGTCTTATTTTCAAAGTTGGAAAGATCCACATGTATACTACTAGTGTCTAGGTCCACTGTAATGTAACTGGGCTTTATTCACATTTGTATCTGACGTCCAATAGGTTGTAAAAAACACTAAATGGCTCTCTGGGTAGCTTTTTGTCAGTTTTATGTATGTACATTAAGCTTGATGGATACTTGAAAGTATCAGTTACAACTCTGGTCAGATTTGCAATAAAATGTTTTAAGATAAAGCCAATAAAAATGCAGAATCAGCTCAATATTTGGACCGTTGAACCACTTAACTTGATCATAAAAAGCCATATCATTACCTACACTTTTGTATCTATTGTAGGAATCAGGCTAAACCATCAACATAAAGTCCTATCACAAAAGCCACCTTGTAGAGGCCATCCTATATAACAATGGTTGTACAAATATTGTAACTACTGTCAAAGTTACTGCACCCCATGGTGTTGTATAGCTTTTTACTTATAGCTTATATTTCCACTTTTGATTGGCAAAGGTTGATCAATGCAGTTAGACCACACATTTGGGTATAGGATTTTTTGTTGCGAATGATGTCTCAACTACGTGGTGTGGTGGGGACACTGAAGGAGAGAATAAAAGAAAGAGAAAGAAAGGAGTTAAAAAGATGCCAAAATGCCTGTGCGTCTGGCAGGAACTAACTTAAAGGCAGACTTAAGGACTCGGGGTTGGCTTATAGAGGAACTGCTTTGTCTCAAGCTGCTCTTAATTACTTTAGAGTCCCTAGGTTTATGAAAGAAGATGGGCTTCCAAAGCTTATGGAATTATAGAATGGTACTGCGTATTCTGGTACAGTACTGAGAAAATTGTTTCGGTATAGATGAAAAATACCAGATCATGATGTACCAGTTACTATATGAATGTACACCAGATATATACTTATTTATAAATTAATAAATGATGATTATCAATTATTATACAGCTAGAATGTGAGACAAGTGGAAGCAGGGCTGTTCCAGGACCCGTCCTTCCGTCCCAATTTCATGAGATGAAACTGATGAAAATGTATTCTTTTTAAAGCTTAAAATGACAAATTCAACAATGAAAATAAAAAAAATCGGCTCCCAAGCAATGAGTGGGACGGAAAAAAAATTAAAGCTGGAGACAGCCCTGAGTGGAAGTCTTCGAGTGAGACCCTGTCCAAAGGTGTTAGTGGTTCTCCCCTGTCTGTTCGTCAAGGTGAGAAGGAAACCCCAGTCAAGCAAGAAATTGGAAACAGCTCCAGGCATAGATGCTGTGATGTGTGCTATATAACGATTGTTCTTAATTAGAAGCCAAGGAGATCATTGAGACCTCTTGGTTATTGCACTGTTGAACCACAACAGACAACCTGTAACCATCTTTTAATATCATTAATTCCTCAAAAATAACCAATGTGTAGGTGTCCATTCTCTAGATTGACTAATCCGTGAATAATTTCATCAGGTTGGTGAATTACTGAATAGCAAGGTTCTTTTATTCACAACCAAATATTTACAAAGAGCCGACGTTATGATGACTGTCTGTCATCTTCATCAGGGCGATACACAGTAACGGAACATCGAAACGTCAGCTCTTTGTAAATACTTGGTTGTGAATAAAAGAACCTTTCTATTCACTATATTGAGAAGAAAATGACTGTAAAAGAATAACGAAAAAGGTGTGTGTGTGCGGGGGGGGGGGAGGAAATGCAAGGAAGATGATCTCTTTTCACCTGCCCCACCCCCCTCCAAATTCCTTTATCTAAAACCACCCCCATGCCCCCAAATTATGTTTTTTTTTACTCCATTTTCATCTCACTGTAGATAGCTTGCTTCAGGTGGTGACAGGAACTTCCAAAAGCTATAGGATTGACCCAAAGTCAACTTTGATACCAGAAAATCTGGTTAACCACAAACTACACACTCTAGCAGTTTGTCTTCCAGGTCGACCTCTCACCCTCAGGGCTCTTCTTCGATTTTGCGGTCTGGTATTGGATAAGCCTTCCAATATTCTGGCTCCAATTAAGACCAGCGTTCCCATACTTTAACAATTACTACTTCAGGCAGTTGATAAACCAAAACTAAAATGGGTTTGAGTGCAGGTGGCTCAAGAGTTATGGGGTCTTTCCTGTGGCTTTTCGATATGTCAATCAAGTATCGGCCCAGGGATTTTTTGTAGCTGTAATCAAATCTACTGTGACTTAAGCTATAATTTGTGAGTAGTTAGTGCAAAGAAGTTAGAGTTGTTGTGGCAAGTCAGCAAAGTTTAGGAGTGAAGTTAAAAGCATCATGAACCTTTGAAATCATCACCTATTGGATACCAACCTGATTTAATCAGATAAAATCAGATATGTTCTCAGGTCGAGTCAGCCACGCTCCGGGACTTACAGATTGTGTTGTAGCATCTTAAGTTCAGGATTACTGCTCAGGATTACGTCTATCTCGAAGGCGTCTTTGCACGCAACGTCTTAATAAGGCTGTCGCCTCCGTTCTTTATAGGCTAGACCCTTACAATCACCTACCCAGACTGTAAATTAGGAGTCTCGTTAACCCTTCTGTGGTCAAGGACACTGCAAGTTTAAGGCCTTGTCAGTATGTGGAAGGAAAGGGATGGGGAAAATTTGTTAGTCATGAGGCTGCACCTGGGCATTTAGGTTGTATTGATTCTGTGCAAAGGTGCTTTTGCAGCCTCTGAGCTCTGTATAAGTGTGAGGATAACTATAAGGCAAGACAAGCTCAAAGAGCTCAAAGTCTTTAACTCTTAATATAATTTGCTGTATTTTGAGTTGTAGAAAACCACTAGTTGAGGAATCTCTCCTTTTAACTACAGTGGATGACAGTGTATTGACACCCTTTTGTGAATGTGATGTGGAATAAGAATAAAGACAGTATAAAATATGAAGAGTGAAGACATTCCCAAGCACACAGATATGTATTAACCTGAGTGCTAACTTGAAAGCAACCATATACAGTATATTTTAGGCTTTCATGGAAGGATACACAAAAGAAAATGTATCATTTAGTGTCTGTGATGACCCCAACTCCTGAATGTAAAGCGAGCATTAGTCTATTGCACTTATTGCTGTTAATCAAAGTGACCGTGTGAGCTGTCATACAGGCTGTATGAGCTGTCATAATGTTCGACGTTACCAGACAGCTCAGTCTTCCTGATGTAGTGTCATGTCACTCTTGTGAACTCGACCATTCACATTTACCATGTCAATCAATACACGTCCGTGTACACAACGCACATCTCTATCGAAAAACACGGGGGCCATAAATCTTCTCTTGTCCACCTCACCACAGACCTGACAGAGACAAGTATATCAAGATCCTGAAATCGAACATCCGGAAGGAAAAGCACGAGAACTTTGACCGCAAGTCGGTGTACGAGATCGACTCGCTGGGGCAGGAGTACGACTACTACTCCATCATGCACTACCCAAAGCAGACCTTCAGTATGAATGGACGGGACACCATCTTCCCCCTGCAAGATGGTAGGTACATTTGTAAAACGGGTGTATAGCTGCCTCTTAAAGGTTCATTATGTAATATTGTAAGATTATGACCATGTTTAGAGGCAGGTTTTCTTTACAAAAAATATGCCCAAAGCAGACCTTCAGTATGAATGGACGGGACACTATCTTCCCCCTGCAAGATGGTTGCAAAACGGGTGTATAGCTCACGGGTGTGCTTCTTAAAGGTACACAATGTAAGATTAGGACCGTGTTTAGAGGCAACTTTCTTGACAAAAATTATGCCTAAAGCAGACCTTCAGTATGAATGGACGAGGCACCATCTACCCCTGCAAGATAGTAGGTAAAACATCAATAACATGAAGATTATTTTTTCATCCAGAATATTTTCCAAACTAATTGAATGTTGAGTTCCTTTAAAGATCCAACCTGTATCTATTAAACTCTCCAGCTATCTAGTGTAATTTCCATACAGTGTGTCACTTATAGCAGTTTTAAGATTGCCATGGGCATCGTCTGCTTATTAGGGTACTCTTGTTGCATACATGTAAAAGGCACACTCTGGAATCTGTCTACTATTGCTAATAGACGACACAAATGTATGAGCAGTCACTACTACCCCTTCCTAAAATTATGTACATACAAGTGCGGATTGTAGTTCATTAGGTGCTGGTGATTAGTACATGGCTGTGCATCTATTTCCAGTGGGCTATCAAGTTGAATGTGCTTAATTGTTAATGGAAGGCATATTCAGCACCAAGGACATAGTCCTCGCATTTCTCTTTTGGCACTTTTCACTTGTCCAACAATTAAGCTCACAATAAATGCAACAATACACCTATATATTGGTTCTAATGACAAATATTTGAGCAGACTGAAGGTTCAGCAAGCTATCTAACAGTTAAGACAAACAGATTGTACAACAATTTTTGCTTAGGTGCCAACTGAAGTAGCAACCAGAGTTAGGTCTATACCAATCATCTCTGCAGAGATGCATGTCCACTAGCTCCACAGTGATGAATCATAATGTATTCTTTATTTTGCACAAGTTATCCTTTTCCCTGCTGCCTTACTCTGTAACCAATTGGGCATTCGGTGCCAAATGGCAACTTCAGAGTGCTAAAGGTTAAAATCACACAGTATAGTTTCAAGAAATAGACAGTTCAGGGGATGAAACAGAGACTTAACACTTAAACCAATGATAAACAGATGTAGACTTGTACATGCTTTTTTTTAATTTGCAGGTGTGACAATTGGACAACGAGAGCGTCTGAGTCAGGGTGACGTCATCCAAGCCAGAGTGCTTTACAACTGTCCCAGTAAGCTCGTTAACTTGTTTTGTTGAGACTAGGATAAATCACAGTTATTTTTCAACTGTGAATAGCTTCATAGACTGGTAAGTCACTGAATGGAAAGACTCTTTATACACAACCAAGTGTTTTATTCAACCAACCTTTTGATGACCGTCTTTCACCTTCCTCATTTGGGACCGCATCTGTAAGCAGCGCCACCTACATGTATAGCTGCAGTGCAGAGTGAACCAGTTAGAATTGCCCTGAGGAAGGTGACAGTTGGTCACTGAAATGTTGGTTGAATAAAACACTTCGCCGTCCACAAGGAGTCTTTTTATGTTGTTGTTTTTCAAATCTTTAAAATCTTGATGCGTTTCCAAGAAACAGCAAACTACAATGATATAGCCAAACCTTGTTGCTAAGAAACAAAGTGTTGACTGCCTGCGGGAAAGAAACTGGATTATCTGAAATCCTTACTTGTTATGTCCCATTCCTGGTGCAGCATAACCTGGGGGTGACCTGGACGACCTGTCCTAAACTATTTCCCTTCAGGTTTGTCAACTGTCTGCTGCCTTAATCACAGCAGTATGGGAACTACCACATAATTGACAACAGGGGCAAAGGGGAATTATCCAATTCCTGGGTACTGTCAGTGCCAACAATGGGCCCAGTGTTTTAGAGAGGTTGTTTAGGAGGAGGTAGAGTCAAAGTGTTTCATTGGTTACTTTTGATTGGTTTATTTTATTGTACCTTTTGTTATTTTGTGATGACTGTCTGTCTTTAGGTGAGACAAAAATGTGGGAAATTTTGGGTAAAGAGAGGAGCATTACATGACTGTGTGGGTTTAAGTGCCAAGAATGAAACTTCATGTAATGGTGGCATTTGTCAAATGTATTTCATACAGTACTTAGTCTTATAGTCTAAGAGCATTTTCATGCACTTTCCATATCAATGAAGCAGGCAAGTGCTGACGGCCATGTTGGTGTCCCTATTTGGATTACAATGAATTGCATTTAGTTTACGGACTTCGAGTAATAAGTGTTCTTCTGATATATTCTAAGACTCTTCTTTGAGCTGTAAAGATTTAATTGTGGTTATTTGTTAGAAGATTCTGCGAATGTTCCTTAAAGCTAGTTTGAGCTATGATTCACTGAAATGTAAATAAGGGACACCAGCATCGTGGACACATCAATGAAAATGCTCTCAGACTAAAAGATACGTTTTCTTAGTTTTTATTTCAAATTTTAATCCACATGTGTCCGTCTGTGAAGCATAGAGTCCAACTGCAAGCAGAACATCACCACCCACAAAGGCACGATCAAGACTCCGCTCTTCCCTTACAACTACCCCAAGAGGGAGAACTGTGATTGGACGGTCTGGGCCCCTCCCGGACATGGTATCAGACTGGAGTTTGTGGAGTTCCAGCTGGAAGATTCCAGAAACTGTTCCTTTGACTACCTGGAAATCTTCCATGGGACAGATGATGGCGAAGGTAAGTCAAATACAAAATGTAATGTCAAATGTTATGTAAGTTTCAAACGGGATAGGAAGAACGAAAATTGGCACACTTATTAGTCTTTAAATAAGTGTGCCAAGTTTCATCTTAGTCGGTGGAAAACTACTGTTTGAAAACCTTTAATGAACACATATTTAGGACCCAATAATTGCTCTGAATTCACTTGGCTCCACAAGAAACTGTTAGGAGTTCGAAGATGAAAATAACCATCGACCTACATGTATATAGGGATATGCATTATGATAATCATAACTTTCAGTCTCCTACAATAACTAGAGGTGAATCATGGCATATCTTTATTGAAATGTCCCATAGAAGTTACTATCTAACTAATCTCAGAATTGTTAACATTCCCCATGCCAGGTAAACTTGGTGAGGTGCCAACGTAACCTTTAACACCAACAGGTCCTTAGACAGAAGAATAGGCATTGAAAACCCAATTTGTATTCAACAAGCTGTTAGGTTTGTCAGATTGATCTTTCACGTCCCTCACATTGACATTTACAAAGGAGCCTTCGACCAGGGAAGGAAAATGTCACAAATGGGCCAAGTTGAACACTTTTTGTTAGTTGCAATTGCTTTGCAGTGCATTTAGTTTTCTGCTTTGCCAAGAGGGTATTGTGTGTGTGTGTTATATGTGTGTATTATATGTGTGTTTATGTGTGTGTTTGTATGTGTGTGTATGTGTGTGTGTGTGTGTGTGTGTGTGTGTGTGTGTGTGTGTGTGTGTGTGTGTGTGTGTGTTAATGTGGATGTGGATGTATGTTTGTGTGCTTGTGTTTTGTGAACAGTACAACTCTGGAAGGTGTGAATGAATCTTTATTTACATTTTGTATATGGGCGACGTAATGCAGTAGGTGTGTGCAAATCAACTTTAATTATGAGTTCCTAGCAGATTTTTTGTGGTACTTTGGTGGAATGGTTTTTGTATCTCATGATCCGGACATGCTGTGGTCATCGTTTGGGCCCCTTAGCAGCTTTTTGGGAACTGCGCTCAGACTCAGAGTTACATGATTGTATTATCATATATTCTGTGACAGAAGTAGTACTCAGTGTCACTACAGAAATTTCTCTTTAATCTGACTTTATTTTTATAGAAATTAATACATTTTACTTAAAAGAGCCATAGTGTATTGTCTCAATGCAGCATTCGGTCCTTTTTTACTGCTGGTATGCTACAACTACCATTCAAAGTAGGGGCTAAATCAACTTAACCTTTCAGCGAATGAACATGCACTTGCTGTGATAGATAAGAGGATTATCCCAGCTCATGTCGGAACGACCAATAAATCACCGTAAAACAGATAACACGATTATTCTTCACAGGTGGTAGTAACAAATTGGTGGCATCGATATATCGATTTTTTAGGTGAACGTACAGTTTTCCTATTTGTTTTTTTAGGTCAATGACAAGTGCATTTCAATTTTGTTGTAAAAGAACTGTGTGTTACCGAGTACTAATTAAAAGTTTGTTTTAAGTATTTTTGAAATACAGAAAGACAGTGATTTCCTTTGTGATGTATCATGAAAAAAATGAAATGTAAAAACACAATATGGACCGGAATTCCAATAAGAGGAAGATACTACAGTAATAACAGTATTTAATGTTGAATTCCCAGTATACATTTCATTGATTTCAATATACATGTACCACTGTGACAGCAAAATAATGTCATGTATTTGTATATGCTCTAATTAAACACATAGGCACTAGACTGAATAGAAGTTCTAAACAGGAACTATGCGGCTTCAGATGTCGTGAAAGATGTCGGTTAGCTTGAGGAATGAATCCACTCTACTTTATACTAAACACATTGAAACAGACATCCCAATAACACATACTGCAGTACAACATGATGGTGAATAATAACAAAAGACTAGCTATTATATTCATGACTTTACATCAAGTTTAAGGTTAGATATTTGGGTATTTTGTGAATGCCATTGCCAGGCTGTGATTTATAGCATTGTTTTACAGCTATTCCTTACTCTGTCCAATTAGATCAGGTCTAACTTATCTGAACAAAGTGGAACTATGAATCCTTGTCAACTCACGAGACTCGCTTTCTCTATCTCTGACAGTATAATGTAAGCAGTTTGAATGTCACCATGATGTGATACATACTTGTACATACTATAGCAGGGCTTTAAATCATTTTGGGAAAAGATGCAGTAGTTCACCTAAAAATATAGGTGCACAGAAAGAATATTGGGTGCACAACATAAATAGAATGCCAGCAAAAAGCCTTACTGCTTCTCTGATATTAAATAAGAACATCAATCTGTATTTCTATAGCTAAGGCCACACCAATTTGATTTCTTGGTTAATGGATTTATTGAAAAACTGCTAAATTCCAAAATCAACATGAAAACAGAATCTCAGAGTCTGTACTTTGGTGCACACAGTTTCAGGGTGTGAACAGGGTCAGGTGCAAGATTTCACCCCAGCCTTCTGTTTTTATGATTTTTTGTGTGCTAAAATATAAGAAAATCCGTTAACCAAGAAATTAAATTGGTGTGGCCTAACCTGTAGATGAAATTTTAAACAAGTAATACATAAAACAAAGTATAACAACTTCATCAGCTCTCACTATTCCACCCTTAGACTGCCACATTAAAAAAGAAAACTGTTATCAAGAATGTCTTGAACACCTGGATATCTGAAGTGTGCATACCTCGGGGATTACTGACACTGCTTTCGTAGATCTCTTTTCTCCATTTTGTGGCGGTCTTAAGTTTCCCTGTGGAGTTATGAGATTCAACATTTCTATCTGAAATGTAGATTTCAAATCCTTTGTTGCTTTCTTTGCTATTTGATGAAACCTTTTCATACCCTTTAGGCATTGGAAGTGATACCAGGTCCAAAAGTATAGTAGTTAAATAGCAAACATGTGTATCACTTTTTGCAGCTTACTTTGTAGTTTCCAAATTTAATAACAATTCCTTGACCACCTTTGGCTAGAAATCCAGATACAGCCATTTTTCATTAAATGGCACCATTATCAAATGCAGACATTCCTCTACTTTTCAAGATATAACTATATATTAAGATGAATTTCATGTTTCTATTAAAAGCCATGAATATGGTGTTTCAGACAAGATCGTTGAATACCTTCCAACTGTACTTTTCACAGTAACGTTATAGATGTCATAGCTTTACTGTGTAGAAAGCTGTGAATATTTGACAACTTGAAGGTATTTTTTTACTTTACTTTTCAGAATACTGTGCATTATGAAATATATACCGTCATCTTATGTTTGCAGTTTTCGTAATGACCTACCTCTCATTGAGAATTCATTGCACCATGAACATTATGTTCATACGCTCTATCTTTCATTGCTTTACAGTAACTATATTTATTTCAACCATGAATTTGAAATGTGCGAATGCCTCCTCTCTCCTCCTACTGCACAATTAAGTCCCTGCAAATATAAATCAATTCACAGTATAAGATAAATTTCACAATATAGCAAACCATGAAAATGCAACATAATTGATTGCCATCGGAAAGTTAAATGACAGTCCTGCAGGCATTGAGCTATGTTTGAGTATCTCTATATATCATATTTCTCAAGGGATTTGAATTCATCATTTTTTGCAGTGTTATGTAATTACATGTCAACAGCTGAAACCATGTAATACATAGGAGTAAAAACTGGCAAATAATTAGAGAAAGGTTTTATGGCAGTGATGCATTGTCGTTGAAATGGATTTTGAAAGATTTGCAAGTGAAGAAAGTTTTAACGGGTTTGTATCTCTACCTCATTTTATGCTTCGTCTAATTAAGGATTTTATTGGATTGGTAATAGAAAGTTAGCAGCAAATTTGGCACAGAGAGTTCTTGTAGTAATAAATAATGATTATTGTAATCTAAGGTGGCAAAAACTAGAAGAAAACTATTTGTCAAATTAAAAGTTTTTTTGGCAACATATTCAATCTACATGAATGTATTGACATTTAAAAGAGAATTCAGTCTGTGAACTGTTCAAGTTATTTTCCAAATTGCTTGTAAACTCTCTGAATATATTTTTGCCTGTGTGTGGATGGTGTTCAGCACCAAGGACAGGCATGTCTGGATGGTATTTTTCTGACATAGAAGTTGGCATGGAGGAAATTTAGAGGAAAACCATTCATTTGGCAGCATAGCCTATCAACTTTATACTTTGTCTACATTTCAAAGAGAATTTGGTTTGTAAACTCTGAATTTAACAGATTTGTGTAAACTCTGAGGATATTTCCAAAGTTCCAACCCTTTGTAACACATGGCCATGTCATGGCAGAGCAGAGCCCCACATTCGTCAATCCTGTCAGTGACTTATTACAAGCAATATGAGCACACTGTTGAATGTGCTGAAGACAAATAAATCATCAGGTTTCCCTTTATAAAGCCAGACGGCTGAGTATCCCAGTGGGACTTTTAAGTGCTGAGTATGTGTCGTAAAGCGGGGCAGTGGGTATATATTTTATGGATGAGCATTTTCATTGCCGAATCCTGAAAAATGCATACTTAAGAGGAGTACTACAGTGTACCTATTGTTTCTATGAGAATATTTCTACACCCATGTGTATCTTCTATTTTAGGATTAGTATCCTTGTTGAGCATATTAAGTGCCATTGTGATGCTTACAGTTCTATAGCAAAAGTGTCTACTTCATATTCATTATGGAAATATTGAGGTATATCTATTCTTAAGCTTTTAAAAGTTTTTTTTACCTATAATTTGATAGCCATGGCAAAATCATGGCATAAAAATATGGTTTTAGATGTTTCTGTATCTAAATCTGATTTCAGTTTATGCCATGTGCATCTACAGACTGTTTAAATCACACATTTTAACTCCTGGAGTTGCTAGTTACTAATAGTAAAAAAAAAACAGACTCTACTTACAATATATTGTGATTCCATTACAAATTCTGTTCAAGACCTGTGGTGACATACATGCAGTGCAATATGTACTTTAATGCTGTGCATTTCTGATGGAGTGTGTTCACTGTATGGTGAAGTAATTGCCATCTGCACACCCAGAAAGCCACATGTAGTGACAGGTTGAACGATGGACGTGGAATTGATTATATAAGAGACCCTTGAGCGTGCTCTGTGCAAAATGTGGATTATGACCTCTGAGATCCCATTTTCCTAAGAACACCCTAAAGTTTTATTCAAACTGACGGGTTTTCAAACACATTCTTTCAAAAGAGAGTAAGAATTAGTTATTCTCATACTTCTACTACTTACATGTACCATGTTATCTATAAGATTAGTATACTATTCAGGACTGCTACTGAATAATGTTTCTAATACTACATATATCAAGATAGAGATATTGAATTCCATATCTGAGAATTCCATATAATGAGCATTTCTGCATTCTGTGCACACCGTAAAATTTCCAATATCATATATAGTTTTTAGATAAGTATTCTGTAATAAAAGGAAGTGATGATGAGAATTTCAAATATTCATGAATATGGGAACATTGATTTGTCATCAAATGGAATGTAAACTCCCAACCGTCTATAGATATATCAGAAAAATGTTTCATTCCTCAAGCAGTTTGATCAAGCTATTCAAAGTAGACATTCCACCATTATGAATAGGCAAGTTAAAGCTGAATCCATATCATACCAGATTACTGTACTCATACCAGCTTGTATGCAAACATTGTTTTTATCTGTACTTAACCCAATGGGGCAAAAATGTACTGTCAATAAAAGTCTTCATTCATATGCTACTTCCTGATATTACCATGCAAATGTATTTGTTTGCAAGGAAAGTCTAGAAGAGGCGAGAGTAAGCTGATTCTATATCATACAAGACTACAGTAACTGTACTCATACCAGCTTGTATGCAAACTTGTCAATGTTGTGACCTGTACTAATACTAGTAACCCAATGGGGCCAAAATGTACAGTTGATAAAATTCTTCATTCATAATAATCATATGCCACTCCCTATATATAAAAGGAAATATGTCGTTTTTGCTGATGTTTCTTCTTCCACTCCTTTTGCCAGACACCTTCCCAAAGCCATCACACTTTCATTTTCAGGCCAAATGACATGAAATTTGCCACAGCTATAGAATAACAATATGATGTTTATTCTTATTCTTTTTGTGTATAAAATCTAACAGTTTTTTTCATTGATATTTCAGCCAAGTTGCAGGGCCGATACTGCGGCCATGCTGTCCCTACAGAGGTGTACAGTCTGGGTCCATTCGTCCAGCTTCACTTTCAGAGTGACGAGTCTGTGGTTGGCAAGGGGTTCAAGGTCAACTACACGGTGTATGAACTTGGTAAGTGTTTAGTGATGTGGACCCACAGTAGGTGAGAATTAGATAAAGGTTTTGAATTATTGAGTTTTCTGTTGTCTGAGATAGTATTTCTTCTTCTTCTTCTTCTTCTTTGGCAGTCCAGTCTCGGAAGACTATCTGTGCGCCTCTAGAGTTCTCTTGTGACTTCTGATGTGGCTTTATTTATTATGCTTATAAAATAATGTCTATATCCTATCAACAGTCCAGTGCATGCTACTGTCCTATATTTGAAAATATAAGCCTCTAACAGTGATTTATCAGACACACACAATGCTCTCATCTTATGCAATTATTGATAATTTCACTACATATAGACAAAGTACTAGTACATGTAGATGTCCCTTGCCACCGTTTTCAATGTATTAATTTCTATATGATATGAATCAGTGAATAAGACGGCTTATTCGTGTCAAATACATATGGAATAAAATATTACAATAAAAAATTCCTCCCTCCCCTCAATATGACATGGCAGCTTTAGATATTTATAAGTCACAATGCATGTCAGGGGAAATGCTTTCAACAGTAATGACCATTGCCATTTCTTGGAAGCCTGGTTGGCAATCTGTTGCATTGGCAAAGGGCCATTGACAGACACACCAGATAAAGCAGATGTAATGGATTGATGTGTGCCCATCTGTTCCATGTGCAGATCCTTTCTCATTCCTGGAGTCATCAGGACAGATGTTACACAGCGGGAGTGGAGACGATCCGATGATGATGGAGAAGGAGAAATATTTACCAAGTAAGATTCACATTGAACTTCACAGCCTTCCCCCACACGGTGCTATTGTTTATCATCCCTGTTCTTAGTGCTAAGGGACCTTCCTCTGACCTGTACTTTTATGTACTGTCCCTTTCCTTGGTGCTGAAATACACTCCCCACCACTTGCTGTTATGTACCATCCCTTTCCCTTGGGCTAAATAACCACCCCACCCTGTACTATCTTGTACCATTCCTTTCCTTAGTGCTAAAATACCCTCCCCCGCCCTGTACTGTCCCTTTCCTTGGTGCTGAAATACCCTCCCCACCATGTACTATTATGTACAATCCCTTTTCTTGGTACTGAATGACCAAGGACAGGGATGGTACAGGATAGTACAAAGTGGAGTCACTTTGTACTATCTTGTACCATCCCTGTCCTTGGTGCTGAATGACCATCCTCACCCTGTACTATCCTGTACTAACCCTTTCCTTGGTGCAAAACTACACCCCCCCCACCCTGTACTACACTGTACTGTACCATCCCTTTCCTTGGTGCTGAAGGACCTTCCCCACCATGCACTATACTGTACCATCCCTTTCCTTGGTACTAAATGACATTCCCCTACTCTGTACTATTACATACTGTCCTCAGACTTTTTATAGAGATGTTCTTTGCGAAATTGTGTTGCAAGAGAAGTTTTTACTGTATTTTTTTTTGGTGACAGCATCACTGTAACATTAACCATAAAATATCTAACTAGCTGACTGTTTGAAACTGTTGTTCCCAGGCTGCGGTGGTGTGCTGTCAGCCAGGGAAGGGAACATAACATCTCCAGGGTTCCCTTACAGCTACTACAACGACATTCAGTGTGCATGGATCATAAAAGGTATGTGAGGAAAAAAACAAACTTTTGCTTCAGTCAGGCCAATTTCTCTTGCTTGTTGTATGAACATCTTACTTGTGAGTGTTGTGGTATGTTATTTTCAATTAAGTCTCAAGTGCTATCTTTTGCCAAATAAAGATCTGAAATATTGCAACTTGAAGGTTTTTGGAGAACAGAAAATGATCAACATTACTATTTATGCAGTACTTGGTTAATCACATACCATTATATATGCTGCAGCATTTTGTTAATCTTAATTTCCTTTCTTATGAAACAGCTAAAGCAGGTTATAACGGCTTTACAGATACAAGACAGAACTTTGTAATTGATATCTTCATAATGCTTATGTTACATGACATTTGCATTGAATGCATCAGATGGACAACATTTGCAAACAAACATATTTCTCTGATTATAATGAAAGCTTATCTGTGTTGGTAGTAATCATAATACAAAGCTAAACTTTCTTCCAACACTAAGGTATTCACGGATCGAATTTTCGACGACCACTGTTGCCTTCTTCAGGATCAATAATGACCAATCACTGCCGAACGTAAACTCGCGAGAGTTACGGACTCGTGACTTTATTGACACGTGTCATTGCGGATACGTGACGTCAGCAATTGGTCAAACGTGCCACTGAACAGGACTACTTTATGAGAGGTATAAAGGAGGTCATATACATCAGGGCACTCCAGCCATCACTCAACAGAGACAGTGGGCATTATAAACTTCCTGGCACATTTGACCAATTGCTGACGTCACGTATCCGCAATGACACGTGTCAATAAAGTCATGTGTCCGTAACTCTCGCGAGTTTACGTTCGGCAGTGATTGGTCATTATTGATCGTGAAGAAGGCGACAGTGGTCGTCGAAAATTCGATCCGTGAAAACATATTTCTCCTTTCTTTTTTCCTTTTTTCATTCATTTATTCAATCATTCCTTCCTTTCTTCTAATTCTCTCAGGGTCGGAAGGTGAGTCCATCTCCCTGACGTTCCATGACATTAACCTAGACTGTGACAGTGAGTTTAACTACGTCCAGGTGGAGGAGCTGTACGTGAACATCACACAGTACGTCAGCTACCTGCTCAACCACAGTGATAACGGAAGCTACGCGGATTGTAACACGACATGGTGAGATGTAGTCTGGGTAGTACGACGGCCGTAGCATAGTGCTGTAAATGCAGAAATGTTTGCGGGGATTTAATTTTGCTTTAGAAAGAAAATGGAGTGTTTGTGGTTGAGTTCGTGTTTGAAACAATAGTAGCTCTACAGTCACACAAAGGAACGGCTTTTTGCGGTGGTTTTAGGTTTGCAGTAAAAAGTTAAACATGAAAACCGCTAACATAAAACCACCGCAAACATTTCTGCATTTACAATATCCAATATACTATTCTATTCTGCTCCTCTTAGGCCTAGGAAAAATGCTGGCAAGGGACATAGAATTTTTTTAATCTTACATCTGAGTGATGGAATTCAAAACAGAATTCCTGTGTGGTCTTGTATTTAACATTCTGTTAAAAGATTTTATTAAATCCTAATAGAAAAATAAAGAAGTAAGAAAATCCCTACTTACAAACCCAACCTTTTTCAGAACTGTTACCTGAAACACAACATTTTTTTCATCGGCCTTACTGCATTTCTGCCAAAAAGTCTGACAACTGTTGATAGAGAAACAATTGGCATTTATACATTTACCTGAAATACACTCAAGAGCTCTGAGTTACATGGCAGTTGAGCTCCTGATTCCAATAAGTCGGTAACTGGTTCAAATCTGGGGAAGGGTATCCTGGTTGGAGCTGCATTTGTCTTTCAGAAGGGACGTAAAATGGGGGTCCTGGGATCAAGGAAATGCCTTGAGCATGTTAAAAGGCACTACAACAGCTTCATTACTCATATGGGTACCTACTGGCTGTACTTCAGATGAATATACCGCTAATACGTTTTTTGTCTATTTTTCTTGATTTTCAGCTCGATGGTGGTTGGTCGCTACTGCAAGGTGATGCCATACGTTATCGTGACGGAGGTGGACCAGCTGCTGGTGACGTACTCGTCCAACAGCAACAACATCGGCAGCTTCACGGGATTCCACGCGTCCTACACAGTCGGTAAAGTTCCCTGCTTGATGTCTTTTGCTTTCCATTTGAGTATAGCCTGGCATCCAAACCTATTATAGCTCCCGAGTCTCCTCTACGCAATAGGTTTGGATTCCAGGCTTATTTGCGTAAACATGTTTTATGTTCCATCTCTAAGTTATAGTCACATCTGTATTTATTTTGTGTTTAATAAAAAAAAGTGTGGTGCAAAGGAAGTATTTTGCTTTGTACTTTTGTTTTGCAAATTGAAGTTGTATTTTCCGAAGCATGGAAATGTACCAGATGCTGCATGAGATTGTGATTAATTTGTGATAGGAAAGCTTTCATAAAAATTACAAGTCTGTATTGCTTTCATCGTACACAGAGTCTCAGCATGACTTTTGAATATTGCTTCTGTGGACATTGCTTATACATGCATGTAAATGTAATTATGATTGTAAACGAAGCTTATTTTTGAAACCAAAGAAGATAGTAGAGGTCCTCACAGTGTTTTCTTCTTTAGATTTCAATTATTGTCCATATCTATGTCTTAGTCTAGATGTAATAATTATTGATACAATATTTTACAGCATTCCTACTTCAATAACAAATTGTAACTTATAGAAATAATATTTGAAGTCCTAAAACAGTCTTTTGACATTTGAAGTTTGAAATATTCCCCTGCCTAAAATAATATTTTGACATTTGAAGTTTGAAATGTTCCCTTGCCCAAAATAATCTTTTGACAGTTGACATTTGAAGTTTGAAATGTTCCCCTTCCCAAAATATTCTTTTGATAGTTGACATTGAAGTTTGAAAATTGAATGTTCTCTGCTCAAAATAATCTTTTGACATTTGAACTTTGAAATGTTCCCCAGCCCGAGATAATCTTTTGACAGTTAACATTTGAAGTTTGAGCTGTTCCCTTTTCCCTTACCCAATGGATCAGAGTGACTCATGTTGTCAATAGGTAGACCTGGATGAGTGTGTACAGAACCAGAGCAGTTGTGGTCAGATGTGCATCAACATGCAGCCAGGCTTCCGCTGTGACTGTGAACGAGGCTACGCGCTGGCGGACAACGGACGGGACTGCACGCCGAAGGAGAAACAAGTATCCGGTAAGATGCCATTGGATTGATAAGTGTAGCAGTCTTGAAAGATTTGACAAAACAGTTGTAGAAAGAAAGTTTAACCATTTTTTTTCAGTTCTGAAAATATTCAATGGTATCAAACAAAGAGTACAGTAACTATGATGACATAATGACTTTCGAACACTTTGGATACTTTATCAAGTCCATTAGCTAACATTTTCTAAGAGTAATGCTTGCTAACACATAACATAGGAAGTTGAGAGTCACAAGTTTTCAGTGTCTTGGAGTTGGAGTTGAATGCATAAAAATTAATAATATGTAAGACGGAGTCAAACTCTACATTTTTGGTATGATGACTTTTTGATGTGAGCCCCTTGCTAAAACCCTGAACATAAAACTGCCACAAATATTTCACTATATGATCATGAGTTATGAAACTACAATCCTACCAGACAACTTTTGTTTGATAAGGCAGAACGTTTAGATTGATTATAGATATATGTACTGTCAATAGGTAAGCAGAGAATGACTAGGGAAAGAATTAATTCTGAATCAATATCCCTTATCTTCTATATGTTCCAGTTGCTTGCGGAGGTTTGCTGACTGCAGCCCGTGGCGGGATCAAGTTCACGATCGTCCCTCATGCCATCACAGACTGTATATGGGTCGTATCTGCCGAGAAAGGACACCGCATATTCCTCACGTTTGAAGAATTCCACGTAAACTCCTTTGAAGATTTCTCCTGTTCAGACAACTACTTGGAAGTAACAACTGGAAAACAAAAGGTAGGAATGCCAATTTTTAAGTGACTGTGTTTTTGTTTCATTTTCTGTGTGTTATTTCTGTACAGCCAGAGTAGCTTTACTTGAATTCAAAATGAAACACAAACATTGAGTTCTGTCTGTACTAGAATGATTGTGCCAGGTACCCTAAGATTGCACGTTGTAAAAATGGTGTCCAAAGTCAAGAAAGCCTTGCACACCTGGATATTTCAGGTGTTATCTCAAGTATAATATTGGGGGATTACTGGATATTGAATGCTAATCACCATTTTTTAATATGGAAGTCTTAGTTTACCTGGCAGAATTATGAGATTATCAAATGAATGATTCAAGAGTGAAGAGTTGAATATTAGTTCTGACTTTATATGTTCGCACTTTTCTTCGTGATTTCTTTTTCTTCTGAGTTTCACCAACTTTTCTGCCTAAAGGACAATCGCTCCGGTGAAATTTCCAACATTCCAGAAAGGATTGCAAGGTTCAGTCCCGAGGTATCTTTACTCTTTCTTTTCCTTCCTTTTCCCTCCATTTTTCATTTCTTGTAAACTTAGTTGTCTTTGATTTCCCCATACATTTCTTGATTTATGACACTTATCAATAAGTTATACATTGTGTGTACAGTATGCATAAGGTATGCCTGAAACTTACCAGGAGCCTTATTACAAAACTGACAACCATTCCTGTGAGAAATCTGATAGATATGATTCCTTCTGTTCATAATACATTCAGCCTTGGCATCGTTTTCCGAGTATAGTTCATACAAGAATGACAAATGGCCTCCATTTCAAATCAGCCCTATTTGGCTGAAGAGACATCCCATCCATATCCAGGATTGATAACTAAATAGATAAATATGGAAGTAGTCTTTAAAGTAGGGCGTTCACACATTTTACAGTTGCAAGCCTTCTTGTGACTGTCTGAGAAAATAAGACGCACCTGGAGACAGCAAGTCCCGTTAAAGTGAAGATTACTTATCCTAGTACTTAGTCGCTTGACCTGACTTTAAGTTGGCCCTTGGGGGAACAAGGTAGACATTAAGATAACATTGTACCATAGAACTATATACCCCAACATTGTGAGCAGATACAATGTACCTGACAGTTATATTTTGAAATATGACAGTTATACTTTAAACACGACTGTTATATTTCAAAACATGACAGTTAGAATTTGAAATATGAGTAACATTTCAAAATATGACAATTTTATTTTTAACAAAGAAGGATGCAAGCTATTCAAAGATACTCTTCTTTGTGAACTATTGTACATCCAGCTGCTAGGTTCATCTAAATAAGATCAAGACCTTTGCCTCTTCTTCTGCAGACTCATAACACGTTTGTTTTTTCTGAGAAGACCCACAACTCAGACATCTATTTGTTACTGATGTCATGTTGCACTGTGATATAATGCACATGGGTAAAGATGGGGTATTGTAGGATTAAGCTGTCCAACAAATGGGGGTAAGTAATGGAAGTGGTTTTCTCCTGCCGGAAACATATTTGTGAGGTCTGCCTGGAACTGTATATAACGCTGTCAGGCCAGGGGAATACAGTAAGCTGTGTACGGGGGGTGCGTCCTCACGAGATAGCTTTTAATTAAAGAACGCCTGGAGTTAGATATTAAAGGGGTTAGATGTGACAGCTTGAGATCGTTAAATGTAACAGTAATATATTAGCAGCCGGTGAAGCTAGTGTGTTACACTGAAAAGCGGTTGTAGCAGCTACATGTATGTGCAATACAGATACAGTTATTGCATGAATAGGAAATTTCAAATATGTGTTAATGCCCCTATTAGTATTAGATAGGCTGAAGAAATATGAAGGAAAATAACAAAATTTTAAACAAGGATGGATGGAATTAATTTTTCTTTTTTTCCTTTCGGCTGTGATGACATCAAACAGAACTTGCCGTGGGCTGTCATTTGAAATAACATAATATCACTATTGATAAATGGCTTTAGGGCCAGATTTGCAATGCCCCATTTACATGCTTTTACCGAATATGCATCATGTGTGCAATATCAGTATGGGATCAGATATTTTTGCAGCCATGTACATGTACGTACTCATTGAAGGCTAGTTGATAGTTTTAGATAACAATTAGATTATATGTCCCACAAGTCAATTAGATAATGGTAGATCTATAGATGCAGTAATTGCTATATTTCAAAACCTTTGAGTTTTTAATAGTTCTCCCAACATTGACATAAATGACCTTATGCTGGTTACTGTACCTGAATTTATCATCGAAACTCAGATTTATGGTAGCCATTATAGACTTTAACATGATTAATCCACTCTATAGAACTGTAATATGGCCAGAAGGGCAACCATTTTATCAAAGTTTGGCAACATAATGGCAACATTGTGAAGTAAGGCACTTCGGATATGACACTAGCTATATCTCTTCAGTGATTTGAATGGCTGTACTGACCCAGGGCTTGCTATGGTTTGATAGCATAATCCAAGATGAAGGAACTCATTTGTAAAATTTAGGTTCGGCTGCAAGCACAATTCTTTAATAATTGGAGCTTCTTTCATGTTCCCAGTAGATTAATTCATTTTGTACTGATGACTTTGTGTTCGTTCCAAGTACATTTTCACAGGTCTTTCTTCCGCTTGTCAGAATAACGTTGGCTGAAGCCATACTTTAGAGTTTTGCTGTGCTCCCAAAGTTTGTCATGGATGTTTGATATAGATGTTTGAACATACACAACTACCACTGGACTAGCACCCTGCTGTGTGCTTTTAATGCCCTTGGTGGCTTGTGTAGCCCAAGGGCTATAGAAATGGAGATAGGCACCGCTCTATACACCGAGAGGTATGGGAAGAATTTTAGACTTTTAAAGGAACATTAATTACAGTGTGCATCATTACTGCTGAAAATCTAAAAACGTTTAAGATTCTGCTGTAGTTCATATTGATTATTCTAACCTTGACCATAGCTGGTGATAACTGGTATTGGGATTATTGATTGAATAGAAGGAAGTTGGTTCATTGAAGATCAATACAGCGCTAGAGCAGTCAGTGGAGTTTGTATTAATTCATAGATTTGGGCCGAGATCTCTTAAAGCAAACTGGTTGCTTGCCTGTTATGATACTTGGCAGGGTGTTTGGTCCATAACCCAGAGGTCCTGGGTTTGAATCCTCTGACATGCCCCGTTGACATTGGGCCCTTAGGAAAGGAAATTTCCTCACTTCACTCCGGTGAAAATGAGTACCTAACTTCAGGTAGGGACGTCCCTCAGGTAGGATGTTAATGGAATGTTTGAGGGGAGTCACACATCAAGCACGTAAAAGATCCTGCCACTGTGACACATTGAAAAGAGTAGGGTCTGTCTGGATATGCAACTTGCACTGTACAGTGCAAACCTAGTTTGCATGAGTTTTTGTTGTTGTTGTTGTTGTTGATTGTTGCCATCTCCAAGGCTCAGAATACTTAGCAGTTTCAAAATTTTGATATAAAGTTTAAAGAAAGAATAACAACTCATGAAACACACATAAAAGTGGACTTTCCCCCTATATTTTTGTCTTTTTAATGCAGATGATGAATGAAGATAAAGTATTGAGATCAAGAGCAGGCATATTGTTGGACTTGATAGATGAACATAGCCAGGAAAATGTATTTGTTTCTTTCTTCACCAGAACATTTAAGAATGGCCCAGTTTCACTTTTGGCACAAATCCAGTGCTACAAGTTACCAGTATGAGGGTGACCTTTCCTATAGACATGTTGGACAAGATGGTTTCAAGTAACCTCCAGACTATTTCTGATATTTTGTTCATTGAGCAGCATGTATATATGCAATCCCTCAAAACTTTCCAGTAGACAACTGTTGTATTCTACTTTAACCTGTGGGACACACATGTAGCAGACTGAACCAGATTTCTTTCCTGTGAAGTAGGTTTTATGATAACTTGATGTACGTAATACCAAGGCAGAATTTCATACCCTGACCTGTAAAATTGCAAGTTGTTACCTCCCTGAAATTGGAGGTTACTTGTATATTTAGTATGTCTGCATGTTTGTTTGCCTATGTTTAGGCCTTTTAAGGCCACTTAAGGCACATTTACAGAAAGTTATAGCAAAGGTCCCAGAAGGTTCCAAAAAGTTACCTTTTTTCCTGTCTTCTTGCTATATGCATGTCTGTTGCTTTTTGGGAACCAGTGGGAAAATTCAAGAAATTCACAATGATTAATAAAACAAGAATTTCACAAAAACTCCAAATATTTCACAGAGGTATGAGCTCTTCAATTTCTTGTTTCTTATAACCTACAAATTTCACTCTGGTGGGTATTTTGAGCCCGGAAGGTTCTTTGGAGCCCAGAATATTTCAGACTAACGTAGAAGCTGACCTTAATCACTGGGGCCTAATTGATGACCAGCATGGAAAAAAAGTTGGATGAACCAGTGTAATAGACCCTCCATCTCCTAATAAAACCTTAAATCTACTGCAGGTACTGTAATTACTTTATTACGACGGGCGGGAAATTGACAGGAATCATTACCATTTAGACTCGGGGCGTCCTAATTTAGACTCTATTTCTGTTTACCCAATTTTCTAGCAGCAAAATTCTGAAGTTTGACAAATTTGTACTGAAAGGGGCATTTCCTGGCCTATATTGGATTGCAGACAGGAAATGGCTTTGGGAAAGATGTTTCTTACATTGATGAAGTTTGTCTAACATAGGTCCTTGGAGAACTGGGATGGGTACCAAACAAGGATTTCATATCATGGTAACAAGAAGAATAGCATAATCTGGCCTATATATAGCTGTGATATATCTTAAACACTACCCATAAGGTTTCCAAGAAAGGAAATTCAATAAACTTTTATGCTGTTGCACTGGTCCTTGATAAAATGCAAAGCAAAATATTCAAAGTAATGTAATTTCTTTAGTTTTAAAGATCTAGATCAAACCTAAGGGTATATGAAGGCTCCATATGAAAACATTTTCAAAGTTTATGATCAATGATGACCTTATTGTTCTAAGGTTAACACGATTGTGTGTCTTTGTTAACAGGTAGCTATGTAGTCCAGTGGTTAGCGATCTTGCCTCTGGAACTGGAAGCCGCGAGTTTGATTCCGGCTGTGTCGCTAACCCGACATGCACACTACCGGAAAGGGTCACAGTCCTTAGGACGGGACGTTAAGCTGTGGTCCAATGTTCATTTTTTTTTGTCAAAAAGAGCTAGGGGAGTTTCCCCGGTACAATGAAACGGTAAACACTGTACATAGCGTCTGTCTTCTCCGTCACGACCAGTGGAAGAATAGCTCTTCAGTGAGCTAAAATGGATTGAAATCACTTTCATTTTTGTCCACGCAATGTGGGGGGTGGGGTGCTCTAAGCAACAAGGAGGGATATGGATTATACAATTAACCCAGCCATTAACAAGAAGAAACCCTCATCTACATAGAAACCAGACATTGCAAATTACTTAGTTTTTCCATTAGCAGTCGTACCCCCATTTTAGTATTTGGGTCAAAGATGTCCAGGGAAGTTATTAGGTAATTTTTCCCTGGGTTGTTTGCACCGTATTGTAGTTAGGACATGTGCCAAAGGCGGGCCATTTCCATAATTGCTTGTGGGTAGATTTTACGGTGGGAGCGACGTAGATAGATGGAGGAATTAAGCCGGGAATGGGCCGTCCCGGGCTCTAATTTACAGCGCCGTAGCCGATTGATGACAGGGAAAATTGTGGCTGCAGCCGAGACAACTTGGCTTTCCTGCTGATTTGGGTGTTTATGGTTTGGCCCTAGGAACGACATCTCCTGTTTTTGGTACGTTGTCATTTAGACCCTGTTCACATTGAAATATTGATACAGAAAATTTTTTATCAATTTTCATCGAGCGGAATTGGGTGTTCACAATTTGATTCAATCCAACCCAAACCAACCCCCAAGAGGTGGATTGGATCAATTTGAACCCAGAATTGATCTGTTCACATTCAGTCAAATTTATTCGACTCGATTCAAATTGATCTGCATAGATTTCGCCGAGTGTGAATAGGGCCTAACTCACTAGTTATCTCCATGAAAAAGCCTTTTTTTCATGGAGATACTGTTTTGCTTGCGTTTGGTGTTTGTGTGTATGTATGTGTCACCGGACGCTTAAAGTCACCATAACTGTAGAACCTGTACATGGATTGTAATGATTTTTGGTATGTGGGTGGGTGTTAGGAGGAGGAAGGTCAAGGTCGATTTTGGGCCCCCTGGCATGTGTGACTGGAACTGCAATGGCGTATTTGTTAAAATCTTCAATGTAGAAGAACTGAAGAGTGGATCGACAGATCGTCATGTTCTTTGGTACACAGGTAGGTAAGACCAAGTTGTACACACTTAAATGTAAACTATGCAAATGAGACTGAATTTGCATAAGTAAGGAGGTAAATCGTTTGCATGGGTGTCGTCGGATGTTTAAAGTAAGCATAACTGTAGAACGTGTAGATGGATTGTAATGATATTTGGTATGTGGGTATGCGCTGGGAGGAGAATGGTCAAGGTCGATTTTGGGCCCCTGGTTTGTGTCCCTGGAACTGCAATGGCCTATTTGTAAAAATGTTCTAAAGGGGTATAACTGAAGAGAGGAACAACAGATTTTCATGTTATTTGGTACGCAGGTAGGTTGGACAGAGATGCACACACTGAAGTGCAAATCATGCGAAGTTAGTGTGTTTGCTTGTGTGTGCGCGTGTGTGTATGTTTGTGTCACCGTGTGTGTATGTATGTGTCACCGGACGCTTAAAATCAGCATAACTGAAGAACGTGTGGATGGATTGAAATGATATTTGGTATGTGGGTAGGTGCTAGGAGGAGAAAGGTCAAGGTCGATTTTGGGCCCCCTGGTATGTGTCACTGGAACTGCAATGGCGTGTTTGTAAATATTTTGCAAGGAGAATAACTGAAGAAAGGAGCGACAGATTTTCATGTTATTTGATATGCAGGTAGGTTGGACAGAGATGTACAAACTGAAGTGCTAATTATGCAAATTCATACTGAATTTGCATAAGTAATGAGGAATATCTACTCTATTGTGGGCTTTGAGGTCGCACCATCTGTTGGTCTCTTATCTAGGTCAGTAGCTATTTATAGCCACTTCTCCCCTTGCCCGGCCAGTGTGGGTCATACCATTGAGCGATATAGAATGGGGGGAACTGGTTTAATAAAAAAACAAAGTTTCATGGAGATTTTGGGTCCTAAGACTCTTGTTTGTCAGGTTTTGATACTGTAACAACACATAGTGAGGCCACAGGCATTCGGTAACATAGTAATAAAACATGCTGTATGAATATTACTAAGAAAAGGTTCTAAGCAGCATTACTCTATTAAAAAGGTGATATTTCCAGAGAACTTCAAAGTACTATAACAATGGTCGATAGGAACTTGTGTTTCAGGTGAATGCGTTTATACGTTTGTCCTATGCTTGTCTGGCATTCGTTTTTTAGCATTTTCAGGTTTACGTTTAAAAAAGGATTGTAGTATCATATAGTAGTGAACTGGGGTAATACAAAATAGAATGGTACATCGAGTGAAACAAAATCCTGACTGATGCATACGACAATGCCACCTTGCAGAAAGACTTTTAACTGCAGAGCACTTTTAAGTAATTGTGTATCATGGACTTTGAGTCCATGATAGATAAGAGGACAAACTTCAAAGCTCATGAAGTAAGATTTTTTAGAGGCAGAACTTAGAAAGAACAGTTTAGGTAATAAAAGGACAGAAAAAAGTTTGTATTGGAGCGTTGAAGAATAGACTGATCCCATAGCCCCGGCAACCTCCGTCAAGATGCAAAATAGGAAAAATAGAAGCGCAAATATTTGGACATTCAGCCTGAGTCTCTCATTGGTCAAAGCACTAATTGCTATGCCATCATTGGTTAAACTGCTAATTGTGATGGACAGTCATGATTAGTCTATTGTTTGTACTTCTCAGGGAAATGGTGGTCGATATTGCGGAGACTGGAAACCTCCACCGTACGTCACCACGGGAAGCGGTTCCATCCAGCTGCGACTTCACGTGACCAGTCAGAACAGCGTAGACTGGCCAGCACTGTCGGTCACATACGCTTCTTACAAAAAGTCAGAGGGTGAGTGGGACTATGTTTGAGAGTAGTTACGAATTTGTCAGAAGATAAAAAAGACATAATGATTGAAGAACAAGAATTCAATGCTTGGATCTTAGAAACGGTGTTCTTCAACTTTGACTTCGACTTGGTGAAAGCAAACGTTGGAAGAATACGGTTATGATTATGACTTCAAGCTCTTTGATTTTCTCCTTGTTGATGTCTAAAAATTACAATCCACTAGTCTAAAACCTTTCCAGTCTGTACTATATTAAGCACGAAATATGCGAGTTAGTGTCACGGTGGTAGTCATTTTACTAAATCAAGATAGGAGCTATGGCTTATTCAGTAACTGATTATTTTTATGACAAGAACACTTTGAATTTTGTCATTTTCAAGGTCTAGTAGACTGAAAGAGGCATCTTGGAGACTAACATTTTTGAAAATCGAGGATTAAATCTTATTACTTTGTATTTACTGGCCACAAAATTAGAAATAACACTTTGTTTTTTTCAATGTGACCTAGAACGCTGCTACTTCAGACTGACGGACCCAAACTCAGGCGCGTTCACCAGTCCAGGTTACCCCAACGGTTATGCAGAGGACATCTCTTGTGTGTGGAAAATCAGTGTGCCAAGGCACCACAGAATAAGGTAGGACTGAGTAGCACTAATATATACATGTATATGGGATGTCCCTGTTGCTCAACAGGTAGCAGCCTCACAGTTGAGCTCCTGGTTCCAAGTTGTTGGTATAACTGGGAGACCCCAGTTCAAATCCTGGGACAGGACATCTTGGTTGGGGCTGCACCTGTATTTCGTCTATTTTTTACAAACTTTGAGGATACATCTACTACTATATGGTTGTATATACATTCTTCTTTCTAGGTTGAAGTTCATTGACCTTGATGTGGAGCCAACTGTGGACTGTGAGTATGACTTTGTAGCAGTGCATGATGGGAGACATCGAGGCTCTCCTGTGATTGGTCAGTTCTGCGGACCAGAGCCCCCCAGGGCCATCACATCCACAGGTGAGAAATGAAGAGTGTTTTGTTTTACAGACTGTTCATGGGAGCAACCATCTTGGTTACCTGATTTGCAGTCCAACCAATCAGCTCAGTTCATTTTTTTTCAAAACATTTAATGGCAGGATGGAAGGCATGATCTTTTGTGTAATGTTATATGTAATATGTTTCTTAGTCCCCAGTAAATGCCTAGAAATATCCTTAATTATATGTGTTCAATTTAACTATTTTTGTAGAAATTAGTTTGTTTCTTATTCTACATGGTACATAATACATACGTTTTGTAATGTGACTAATAGTAATATTTTTTTTCAATTCAGAATCCAACATTCAAATGTTGCCTTTACTTTGATGAGGCGAATTCGTCCCAAATCATCTTTAAAAGTCAGGTTTTCATGTCTCAAATTTTCTGAATTTCAGGGAGACATCTGCTCATCATGTTCCTGACAGACAAGAGTAAGAGCGGGCGCGGCTTCCGGGCCGAATACACGACGACACTGAAACACAGGGGCTCACGCTCCCAGAGGTCCAGATATAGCGAATTATGATAAGCTGTGGGGTATAGTGACTCCACTTTTAATTATCATATAATGTAATATGTATATTGGTATCAAGGCTGGAGCTATAGCATGATAACTTTGATAAGTGTTAGGGGGTCTGAATTTTTAGGTGGTGCTTCAGGGGCGTAGCCTACCTAAATCATCGTTGATTCTTGTATGCTGTCTGAAAAAGTATATGGATTTCTTAAAGGTCCTCTTTGTAAGATTTTTGTGCTGGAAAATTGAACAATGAACCAGATAACCATTTTGTGAAATCGATATGGAGTGAATTTTTAGAAGATTGACTACAAGACTGTGAACAGTAAATGCAAACCACTGCATAACAAGCCAAGTCATTGTTTTGCTTTATTTTACAGATTCTGAACACTGGATAAAGAGTACTGGTATTTTGGGGGGGCTGGGGGGGGGGGGGAGTTGCCCTGTGTAGTGTTAGCCTGAGTGTCATCCTGTTTCAGTTCCAGGCTCTACCTTCACCAAACATAAAACCTGTTTGGTGAAGGTAGAGCCTGGAACTGAAACAGGATGACACCCAGGCTAGTGTAGTGTAGGCTGAAGAAATAAAACATTGACTGCAGCATTTTTCCCATTGAACATTTCAGGACTGTAATTAGCACTTTAATTGAAAGCTATGTACACATTTTAAAAGCTGACATGATTTAGATATTCAAAAAAGGGTTTTTAGAATCAAATATGGCTTCTCATTAAGTATTTTCTAAAGGTTTTCTGATGGCCTATCTGCGCCTGGATTGAAAACAAGGAAACATAAAAATCAATATACAATTGATTGTACAATCATCAAGTAGAAGTTAGTGTTGGTTGATAATACTATTGTTTTTAGTCCATCCTTTTAAGAATGTGAAAATTCTGCTATAGGCCCAACCTTGCCTTGATATATTCTAACTGGGATGTTAATATTTGTTGTTATGTATTGTAGGAATTTTAATGGCTATATGATGTATTACCTTTGATATACTGATATAGTACCTAGAAATACAGACTTGAAACAGCTGTCTCTACATCTTGAAAGTGTGATCAGTTTTTTCTAAGTAGCAGATGTTCAACTTTGGCACATATGATTAACAATTGGTCGGATGCTATGTGCTGGCTATGATTAGGCCTAGCAAATAAAATGTTCTGTTTCCGGTTACAGTCCTGAAAAAATTGAGGTCAGTAAGTAGGAATTTAAAAAAAGAAAGATTTTGGCCGAAGTTATCCAAGAAGTAAAGTTATAAACATTGTAAAAGTAAAATACTTTAGGACTTTGGTATGTTCAACATCATATTGTAATTATAATTGTACAGATATAAATTGTACAATGTTTACTACACATTCTTACATCAATTTTCATGATTTAATCTGTTAACAGTGTCTGACTGTGATATACAGATGCATGTTTTCCGAGATCCGAAATTTTTAATCCCCTACCAGCGCTCAACCAGAAAGAGGCTAGAATCAGCAAGTTTTTGGTAGGATTGGTCGTGTAACCAGAAACACAGCATTTGTTTTCAAGGCCTTGTTTATGTTGAATATTCGAAGTTCAACATTGATACAAAGTGATCACTTTCGTTTTATTTTGATAATACGAATATGTTTTATATGTTTTATTTCCTTTTTTCTTTTCTCACATAGCAGTGACATATGTGTATATGAATCGGTTCATGATTTCCTTGCATTCAACAGTAGTGTTTCATTAGTTGTGATTCTTGCCATTGTAACTTGCTAGTGTATCATAGATATTCTGATAAGAAGATTTTAGCTGTATTTCTGGTTATAGACAAAGACCAGGAAATCCAATCATCATTCCAAGTATCGTTTTAGATAGTTCATGAATTGTTAGACCCAATTTGTACATCATGTAGTGATTGGGTGCACCACCATTCCTTATCGTCTTAAAATATACATTTCATGTTATTTGGAAAAAAACTTTCATAAAAACATAACTTAAGGGAAAATCACGAAAAACACTTTTATTGTGGTAGTTAAGACCCTCAATTTCCCCATGCAGTAAAAAAGATGGAAGCATCTAGATAAAAATTTTAAAATCTTTTTGAATAGTGACAACATGACATAGTCAAATCTCACATCCTGAACTGTGTTTTTTTTAATTGCTGAAGATAATTGTGCTTAAGAAATGGACAGGAAAAACCCATATTCCATGTTATACATGGAAATAGCTTGACCATTTAAAGATGATGATAAGGATGATGACACAAAGATGGTGCTGTTGAAATCTTTTACCTATTGTTTTCCGTTTAGGGTCAGGTTTTCTCTAAAATATACAAAAAGATGACACTTCGGGGGAGGGTCGGTTCTATTTGTCATTGGCTTGAGATTTAGTCATTGTTCCTTACAATGTGAGGTACAGTGAAGCAGTTTCTATGAGCTTTCAAATCAGATATGTTGCTATGTCCCAAATAACTGTTTACACTATATACTGTACCACTGATCTTCTCCAGTAGTTTAGCATGTGTCAATGTACAGTTATTAGTGATGTACATGTAATAAAGATGGTCTTGTCTTGGATGACCTTGTTGCTTCTTTATTGATTTGTCAGCAAAAAAGATAAAGGACTTTTATATAGCCTTGTCTTCACCTAGTGCTGATTAACTATATCTCCACCTTGTACTATCCTGTACATGCCTTTCCTTGGTGCTGAAGGATCTTCCCCACCCTGTACTATCATGTACCATCCCTTTTCTTTGTAGTGAAGGACCTTCCCCCGCCCTGTACCATCCTGTACCTTTCCTTGGCACTGAATGACCCTTCCTCACCCTGTACTATCCATTACCATTCCTTTCCTTGGTGCTGAAGGCCTTCCACTTTACCTTTCCTTTCCTAACAATGAAAGGGATGGAGCGATATGTGCCCAATGATTAAGTTATGGCGGAACACATGTGCTATCAGAAGCATACCCCTTTCAGTACCGGCCCGCCAACATGATGTGAAAATGAACTTTTTCGTTTTACTGTTCCTGAACGCCGTTACATCTTTCACTATGCAGTACAGTGGGTCTAAAAGCGCCCCTAGGCGGTTCATATACTAAGTGCATCGGTTTTAACTACAGTACCACTATCTAAATGGGATATACCGGTATTTGGTCGGTCTGCGTGCATGTTACGGCGATGAATAGATGGAGACCCCGTTATCGTTCTGAAGAAATCATAAAACTTGATACAGATAACTGCCAGTACGGAAGGTTCGGAAATGAAAGGCGGCTGACTGAAGTACCGCAACCGAGGTGCATAGCAAACGCGTTCATCTACACGGTTACTTCAAAGCACCTTCAATAATCATGTTAACCAATTACAGTGTGTCTAACCCTCTTTTAGCTTCAAATAAGTAAGAAAGGGAAAGAAAATTGTATTTTAGATCGACAAGCGGTTATACTGTGCAGTATGCTCTGTAGCTGGATAATCAGGGTATAGAAATATTTCAACTTTGACATCTACTCATCCCGGGTCACTTGAAAAGGTCATCACAATATCCTGGTTACCCAGATTAGCACCAGAGTGCACAATACGACCGATTGTCGCTCTAAAACAGCAACGGAGTCTCCTGCAATCGATAACTCCTTTTTTTTACACCTAAAAGGGTGCTTGATGCAATGTGTTTGATTTGTATAATTCCTAACGTCAGTTTGGGACACTGTAGTTGTGTAAACAAATAGGTTTGCGAAGAACATTGGTTGCAGTACCTCAGTCAGCCGTATGACGTCTCTCTTGTACCGTGCTGACTGCCCATATTGTACGTTGATGATGGATGAAAAGTTTTTGCCTTCTCCCGCTTTTATAGCGCAAACCGTGTAAACAAGCGAGTTAGCTAAGGGTCCAACCTGCAGTACTTCAGTCAGCCGTAGAGTGACTCTTTTGAACCGCGTGCCGAAAACGCGTGGAGCTCTCGCTAGTACTAGTTATACAATTGTAGAAGACTAGAAACAAGTGTCAAACCAGGGTAGGAAGCCCACCACACTTTCTACTGTAGTTTGTGTTTTACGCATCTAAAATTACCGAGGCATGAAGTTTATGCGGTTGGTGCCAGCGCGGTGCCTTATCGGGAACCGGGAGTGTTTGTTGCCGCAGAGAAGGCGAAAGATCCCAGCATACATGATACAAATACACTTGTGAGTCGTGGTACATTGAGAGGACCACACAGCAGCGCCCCCAGCGGTTTATAGACAAAGTGTAACATAGAACTCATGAGCACAGTAACAACACAAAATTTATTTCCTAGACCTACATGTAAGCTATGTTTTTTCCAAAACGTACCATTCCATTGTGTGGCACGGCATAGTTTTCCTTTCCAGGGTATACGAATATGGTCAAGTAGAAGTGAAAACTAGTGAAAATTACAATTCTGCATATTGTCCATTTGAATAGTTGTTATTCTCTACACAGCAACTATCTTCATTTCTAAATATACTTGTGTGTTAAGACTATAGACTACAAATTGTTATGGTACTCACTAAAACTTATTAATAATTGCATGTGGCAGACAATTTTCAAGGTTGACAGAAGGTGATGACACTTGGAAATGATGTTCGCTTCAAATCCAGAGACGGTTATGTTTGAAACGAGAATTCTTTTCTTTTGGTGTCTTCTCCTATACAGTACAATTCAGTGACCTATGAATTAACGTTACTAATTTCGGAGAACCAAAAATGAATTTTGAGATGTCCCAACATTTACCAAGAAGTTGGGAATGAAAAGTGTGGTATCGTAGAAAAGAAAATAGAACAAGCAGAAGACGATGTAAGAATTGATACATGCCAAGACACACTAGTACTGATTAGGAAGTGTGCTATTCATAAACTATGTACGTTTGGGCTTATTGGCTTCTCTCCTAAACGCTACCAATCGCGTACACAGACAGGTCGATTGCATTACTTAAATCACCGAGAACAAGTTACCCTGTCCAACACAACATGGACACGCTTCACTGCAGTCCTTCACCTTCGATAAGAGCAAGATAGATGAGTAAGTGAAACAGTATATCCTATTCCGCTAGGTGGCTCTTTCACCGGTTGGAAACCTGAAACTCCCAACACCCGCGTCCTGCCATAGAGATGAGTTGAACCTCGGTTATGGCAACAGTGTAAGGTATGCACAGGCAAAATAAAGGCTGGCTGAATAGCCCCCGCCTGTTCATGACATTTATAGCTGTTCCTTTGTCAAACAGCCATGGTTGATAAGTAAAATAGACAATGGATGTCGTATAATACAATAACGTTAATCTTTTAATGTGGTAGTTGAAAAGGGTAGGATTCGGCTGATTCGGCTAATGAAAAAAGAAGAACAAAACATGCGGTGTTTCGCTCCTAATATTTGTCCGTTTGCATGTACATGAAATATTTAGCAACAGCGTCCAAAAATACGTGAACTACTTATTCTCAAATCAATCGCTATGTAGTACAATGCACCGTTAATATATAGTCAAATATAAAGGTATGAACTTCAAAGTGCGACTGTAGAAGCCGTTTTTAAATCATGTCAAACCCAAAGGAATGCGAAACTTTCAAAGCTCTCTATTGCCGCAATATTGTTTGATGGGTTTTATTCCCAAACACAATGGTTATGCGGACAAACAAAATATCTTAGTTGAAATGTTCCCACGCATACTTTTCAAGACGACCGAAAAACATCAACACCCATTTAAATGCACCTTTATTTTGTCAACATCCCAAACGTAAATACGGTTAACAGGTTATAACTTTGTCAGGTGTTCTTTTGAGCATATAAGTGTATTAAATGAACGTGCTAAGTGTATAAGTGGATAAAAGAAACGTAACAAAAAAGAATGAAATGGGATTAGAGTTAAGTAGCACTTTGGTAATCCCATTATGATAAGCAGGTCTTTCTAATGCAGCAAAATCGTCACGGTTTCCCAGTTTTGCGATGAACGATTGTACAGAAAATATGGCCTCCCACCAATATTGGCAAGGCGGTGGCAAAGAAAGCAAATATTTTGGCGTATTTATTGCAGGTAAGGACAAACACATGGCAATTATCTAGGACAATGACGAATCGCCGGTACAATTGGCTCACTCAGGTGTGTTTAACGCCTCGGGACAGGTGTTATCAACTTTCCGCCAATCAAAGGACGCGATTTAGGTCAGGTGACACCCTGGCAACCATTGGAAACATCATGGCGACTGGGTATCGAAGGGTAGTGCGGTGAGCGTCCAGATAGGACTAACATTTTATCGTTTTGGCGTAGAATTCCACAAAATTGCACCACTTTAGGTATATTTTAGGACAGCTGGGATGTTTGGTCACTGCTTGGTGAAAGAAATCTCGACTTGTGAGGAATTCTAGCGATTTTCTGGGGTAAATTCCGACACGGGACGTCCCAAGAAGCTCGATCGGCAGCCTGTTGCACATCCAAGATGGACGTTGTCTGACGACGCTGAACGATTTTTCCTGAGACTTTCCACGGAATTCCTGACGAAATGTCGAACCTAAACTTGTCCCTACTTAGCCGCGGGATCGGCCAGGTCTCCGGGAACGGCCAGGAAAAAGTTGACGTCTTTCTGGAACCAGAGGTGAGTAAAAATCGTGATAAAGTTCCGTGATCTATGTTCAGAATTTTCTCGATTGCTAAGATTTTGAAGCACAGTCAAGAACTTTCTTGGTATCCAACTCGTGTTTTTAAAGATTTACCACATAGTTTACGTTTTAAAATAAGGCTGGTGCAATAGAATATGTGGAAGTAATATAAACCAACATCTTAAAATCAAAACATCGTCTGTAGCACCATTTTTTCAGGCCACTATTAAAAATCACAGGAACGGAAGTTACATATTTACATTAATACAGGGAATATTTAGACATGGCGAGGCGATGTTTATTTTGTCGACAAGTTCAGAGTAGTGTGGGAATCATAACACATGTGGCCTGCATAATCAATAATGTATATCTAAGCTTGATCCAGATTTATTGTTTTATCTTGTTGTTTGTTTTTATTGTTCCAAACAACAGAGATGATGTAAATGATATATAAAAACCATAATACCCCTATCATACATTCAGAAGTTGTTAAAGTTACATACAAAAATCAGAACTGTTGTAGGTGAAATTATAGAATTAATGATACAAGATGCCAAGGGTAACATTGTACGGTTAAAATCTTACAGCATTTTGATATGAAAGTTGAATCTATTCAAAGCCAAATAAACAAAAACACAATTGCTTTGGTTTAAGCAGTGAAGAATCGTAAGGCCAAAACAAAACAAAACATTTCAAGCCATTGATAAACAGTTACACGTACATCAATCTGAAAGCAGTTTAACTGTAACAAAATCAGAAAAAAACGTAGAAGCAGTAAGAAAAAATAGATTTATGCAAACAGCAACCAAAAAACAACAACCACAAAACAGTTTTAGCTGCATGTCTTGTTGCAAGCTTTTATATATCAACAGTTATTCTAAAGCCGTCGTCTAATTTCCCCCAACCATTTTTATGAACCATAACTGTTTGCATTTTTTCAATGCCTTGCGAAAACCGTCAAGACTAATGGATTTGAAGTGGCTATAAATATAAAGGCCGTGGCACAGAGAAGTGTACTCGAGTGTGCGGGCTCAAAGCCCAGGTAGCTGGTCAAACACATTATCCCCCGAGTGTGAAATGGAAAAGATTTCGTGCGCAAGGCACACCTGTTCAAGTTGCAGCGACCCCATTATACGTGTGCAACCATGCAGAGCTTGATTGGCAAATTCTCCCCCGCAACTTTCACGGTACAATTCGATCAAGCGGTTTTGTTTGCGGCAATGTGTTCTCATTAGTAATCATGTCTTGTGGTAACCTCATTTTACAGAGAATGCAAGGATTTCTGCAACGGTTCTAGGTGTTTGAGCAAAAGAAAGGTCTCTCACTTTTAGTCTGTTTTGAGAGAAAATGCTCATTGTGTGACTTCTATGCAGGTATAAGTGGTTGTCCCTAGACAAAACAACTCCAGGCGTCAGCCCATACGTGAGCAAAATACCTTGCAATCCGCAGTGTTTTTCTAGTTAAACTATTACTTTATGTCCATTGTCTTTTTCATCCTCTCATTTGTTTGGCCGTGTAAACCTAATTTCATTCCATCCTGCCAGTTTCATGAGCAAAAGAGTGCAGTTAATTAACCTATATGCCTTGAAAGAAAAAAGGAGGCCATGTTGGCCTTATTTGCTGACGACAGACGTTGCTAATGTAATTGACATGTTCGTTGCTATGTTACAAGGCAAACACGGTGTATCTCTTTTAGGGCTACAATTAGGAGGATCACACTCTAAAACTCGTTATTTCTAGACATTCTAATCCGCTTAGCAAACGGCACTAAACAAGTTTAGTGTTTTGACCCGAAGGTGTGAAAGAAAGAGCCAGAACATAAGCGTCTTTTCTCCTTTTTATTTACACGCTCTACTGCCACCTGTTTTGTGTGTTTGCACGCAGCGTGACTCCGTAGGTGGTATCGTATGACACGGACGGCCATTGTCGATTGTTTACATACGTCGGGTGTGAATAAACTGTATGACTCTGAGTGGAAAGAAAGGTGCCAATTTCTATAGTATGGCTTTCGCTGGCCTATTCATAATCTTTCCGTGGATTTAAGCGTCTAGGGTGTCCATCCAATTTGGAATAAAATCTTGGTTAACCAGTAACTTTGATTGGTAGCCCCATACACAATGTACATGGTATACGTGTCTTCGACTTGTTGGTGCCATGTTACCCTAGCATAACTGTTGAGTCACTGCGCAGATCCCTTGAATACGTTACTAAGCTTAAGCCTGCTTAGATTTGTTGCGTAGAATTGCAACGCACCAAACAATGTTATATGGTAAGCTTTTTGATGGGGACCAGTTGAAAACTTTCCCTAACAAAAGAATTTTTTCTGTAACAAAATGTAAAAGACATTGTTGCCAAGGTTTTATGAAGTAAAAGACTGAATTTCAATACAATATCTACATGCTTGATACATGAATGAAATTGTTCAATGTTACCTGATTCTTCCCTAACAAGCTTGCTTTGCAGGGTTTGTGGCTGTCGCAAGATTTCCTCTTTTCAGGGTTTTCTTTTGTTTTGGTTGCATCATAACTTTTTTGCTGTGCTGAAAGGTGTATAAGAATTTGCAATTCCTTTCTATCACAACCAGGACTACTATAATATGTTCCCACAATTCAAAGTACGCCACAAGCACCGCAAGAGGAAATGGAAAGCCTCCAAGCACAAGAGCAGCCACTCCTACCCGCTCGGATCCCTAGACATGGTTTTTACCCCCCCTTGCTTGATCACTGGGCATGGCATGAGACTAGAGACACACTTACTAACAGTACTTAGTTCTAACTAATAGGATATTGGGGAAACTCTTTTATCCAGATGCACGCATCTTTAGGACTTAAAACCATTTGAGAACTTCAACTTTTACCACTTTGGATTACATTGACTAATTCTATGACAATTTTAGATCAACTCCTTCTTGAAGTTTTCAAATAGATTTCTAGAGAATATCTCAAGGGTATCTGGATGAAATAGTTTTCTCAAGTCTTTCTTTTCCACAACTACATCTTCTGATAGAATCCATGCAAGCTGCTAGTTGCATGAACCTTTTTACAAGGCATGCCATATTAATAGTATAGAGCATTTTTTTCTGCACTGTTATTTAGTTAGGTGATGGTGGTTGGTGGCAGCACTATAGTGGTGGTGGTATACTTCTTCTCTATAGAGTCTAAATATAGTGTGAAAAGGGCTATTCTATTCAAAAGTAAAGGGGGTGATCACAATCCTTTTTTAAGAAATTAAATGGATTGACCAGTGCACTTGACAATGTTGTAACAGGAAAGAAAAGGGAAGGGGTGAGTTAGAAAACAAGTTTTTTTGATGAGTGCCACCCCTTAATCTAGTTGAATGGAATAGCCCTTGTATATGTATATGCAACTGATATATTCTATTTTCTACCCCAAATGTTTACTATTACAATCATACTTCATATTATGAAACAGTTCCTCCATTTGTCTATACAGGACTATTTCAACATTCCATCAGAAGAACCTCGGAATCAGTTTTTCCTGCCGCCCATCGAAAGCCGTCAGCTTTCCCGAGGAACCCATCACACCAAGTCGGTCCGTGGGGCGACAACAGCCCATACGGAACGCGTCTCCAGTCCCCTTAATTTACCACACACATTTAGCACAAGGAAAGGGCCGTTGTTACTGTATTCTGAGGACTTAGCGCACAAGACACATGAAGGCAAGGTGGAGAAGCGGAAAAGAAGGGCTCGGCAATTCAGAAGACTTTCTGAGACAGAAGAATCCTTCCAGCTAAAGAATATCAGTGATCTGAGCAAAGCAATTCTACAGTATGGCAAGGCGGTAAGTCAGTAGTGCAGAGTCATATTTTGAATGTAAATGTTGAATCTTTTTTAAGAATCAATATATAAACATTAGCTGCAATCATTGTGTGTCATAAGAAGGCAATGTTACGCTTGCCTTTTCTACCTACCTGTTTTAATTATCAATCAAGTATTTTAACTTTCTTCTACTTGTGTATAATGTTGAAGGATTTGATATCTAAGAAAAGTTGTGTCCAAATCTATAAAAGATGTTTTGTTTTCCTTCCAGACTAATTCCAATGAAGAGTTGTATCTCAAATTCATGCACCATCGACAAAAAGATCTGTGGGCGCGAAAGGTGCGGCCGGGGTTCTCAGCAAAACGATACATCTCTAACTGGTCTAGACTCTGGGACGACAGCATGCTCAACAAGTTAAAATCATCAGGTATTGTACTTTCATATGTTCCATATTGATTTGAAAGTCCAGTTTTTAAAAATAGACTTACTGTCTTTTATTCAGTGTTTACCATTTAGTTTAGTTAAAATCCTCCCACACCATTATTGATGTATAGGGCGGTGCCCATCTCTGTTTCATAGCCCTGGGCCACACTGTTGTGCAATCACTGTAGCAGGGGGCTAGTCCACTGGCAGTGAAGTGTGTTTAACTTCCCTACTGTTTCAGAAGTATTTACCATTTTTATAAAGTCTTTGGTATGACTCAATGCGCCTGTTCTCCAGAGGTGTCCTACCTGGGGCTTGAACCCCAGTCCTTCTGGTCCAAGTAATTTGAACCAGATGTGGTGAGAGGCAGAAGGCGCAGACCACTACACCACAGGGACACCCCTCAGTGTTTACCATATCTCTTCAATGAAAAGTGACCTGCAGGCTGATTTGAGCTTCTCATGAATAGATAAAGGTTCAAACAAACAAACAAACAAACAGAAATGAACCAAACACCTTGTTTTCTCTTAGGGAGGGTATCTGACAAGACTCTGTACAGAGAAAACCCCTTCGGACACAGTCTGAACACCAAGCGGCGCTACGAGAACTTGTCGTACATCCCTCCACCGTACCGGCTCAACCGTAACATGATGCAGTCTCCCGGAAACTTTGGCAACTACGAGTTCTACCGAGTTAAACCTGACATGATTGATTCTGGTGGGTGCCAACCCTTCTTATCATACTTAAATCTTTACGTGCATAATATTATTATAATACCATATATACAATCAAAAGGTAACAGTTACATGTACTCAAGCAACTGGATGAAATTCGGAAATGATCAGAAGTTTCAGACAGCATCTACTGTCTTTTGTCAGTGACTGGTCAGCAGATGCTGTCTGAAATGTCTTATCGTTTCCAAATCTTATCCAGTATCTTATTAACTGGATGTCTAACTGTAATCGACGTAAAACTGTGTGGTAAAGTTTAAACATGTTCAGGCAAGTTATGATGTGTTTAAACTTCCTTCTGCCATGTTCGTATTTATGCTGCTGATAATTTCATGTAAAAGACAAATTAGGCTTGCATTGTTATCAACTTTAATGTACAATATCCTGTGAATCATTTTCAGGTCGTGGAACCCCAGATTCAGCCATGGAAGTGGACCAGGAGTCTGTTGTAGGCCCAGTGTCCCCTCCCCACCACCCCAGCCCCTTCGGACAGATCAAGACTGTAGTGCACGAGGACGGGGCCTTAAAGGAACTGCCGTACAACGAGCTCAGACTAGGCGAAAAACACGAGGTATCTACAGAAAAATAACATCTGATTCAGTACTAAGGTCAGCAGTCAAATAACAGTTTTAACAGTGATGGGTGTAATACACTTGGACTTAAAACTTGCTTGTAGCTACAAACGATTAACAAAGCTACTAAGTACTGAAATGATACTGTAAGGTGACTACTGAAATAATACTGTAATGTGGCTGTCAGTTTTCAATCAGTAGTGCACAGTATCAGTGCTGAAGCTTTGCTAATTTGGTATATACATGTAGCAAAGATTTAAGTGTAAGGTAACATAGTCTACAATGGCACACTTGTAGGTTTAGGCTTTGGTGGCAGTTTGCTTGGCAGTTTGCTTTAATTTGCTAATATCTTCAATTTATATTCTTTTCTTTGTGGTTTTAGGTTCTTACAGAGCTGCTAGCCACTGCATACGCACACCAACTCTCCAGTCGCGAGGGGGAGGAGCAAGAAGCTATGTTTGAGGAGAAGGACGATGAATCTACAACACAAGTGGACATGAGGAGGGCCATTGAGGTAAAAACTTAGAAATTCTTACTTGCAGTAGTGCTGGAAATGCCAAAATGTTAACATTTCAACTATTTTGAAAGAAGACAACTTTATATGACCAACACTCAGGAAAATTGGGACTTACCCAAATACAATATTAGTTAAGTCATCTTTCATAATGTCGTTTACCAACACAGAATGAACTTTTATGCTAATATTGTAACTATCAGTCAGAATTTTATGTATTTTCACAATTTTTCTATTACGTTTTATTGCAATTTGAAAAAATTAAAATCATAAATGGTACAATTGGAAAAATTCACAATGGTATGGAAAATGCATTAATTTGGTGTTTAATTGAATGATTTTACAAATTTCAACCATCAACGCCATCCATGTTTTTTCCAGTCCCTTGTCACGTCCACCAAACCACCCAGCAGACCTGCTCCCACGTTCCCTCACTACCAGCGCCGCGCCAGCGTCCTGACCTTAGACATACCGGAAACGGAGCGTGCGGAGGGGAACCCTTCCCATGCCAAGTACTACACCGGGATGCTGAAGGGAAGTGGACTTACTTCAGAAACCAGTGAGTTTGTGTTGCTCAAGTTTGTAGTCAGGATCCATCCCTCTGTCCTGGGACGGAAATTTGCTTGTTTGGGACGGAAAAAGTTTCATCCCATCCATAAAAAAACTATAAATTTCGTGACAAGAAATTGATGAAAAGGTATTTTCGTAAGCTGAAAATGACAGATCTAACATTGAAAATTAACAACATGGGCTCCCAAACAATGTTGCCAGCAACTTGGTGTAAGCAACCACCTCCAGTCACAAGACACTTAAAAACAGTCCCTTCCATTATTAAATTGTTAACCCCATCCTGTCCTGAACAACCACCTGTCCTCAGCAAACCAGGTTTGACTGTATCACACACACCTGTTATAACAAAACCGTCCCCAGCAACATACTTGCAGAAATCCCACCACTGACACCAGTTATAAGTGTCTATGGCTGTGTGTTTGGTATTGTTTAGAAGGAAAGTAGCAAACAAAAATCTGAACGTATATTTCTGAAAGTTTCGAATGATTTTGATTTACAAATTGCTTAAAAGTCCAATTCAGTAACTGTAATTGTTGTTTCTTTCACTGTAACTTTATGTTCACTGTTTTCACAGTTACCTCTGTACCATGAACTTATCATCACCGTGAAAGAACATGTTGTAATCATTTATGATCCATTCTCACATATGTTCTGTCCTTACAACGTGAAATTTTGCTACCTTGAAGTTAAAGTGATTAATACACAATGTCAAATGATAATACACGTAATTGCACTTTGAATGTCTTCTGATCGAGTTCCATTTAATATTACAGCCGTGAGAAGAGCGTCCATTGCATCTACCCAGCCTGGCAGAGAGACCTGGCATAGCGTACCAAGTCTCTCCACACGAGACCACAGCAGAGCCACTCCCTCGAGGCAGTACTCTAGCACCACCTTTGAAGGAACCCTTCCGCCCATTCTGCCACCTATAGCCAAGGACAGGCTGGCCAAGCAAAGTGACACTGGGTGAGTCATGACATGTTTTTGTGTACATGTACTGAATATTGTTATAGCTTGTTATGCTGTCCATGTCAAAATTCTATTGTATTTATGTCTTGTCTTTGTCAGCAGGGCTAGCCCTTTGTAATAGCAACAGCCAAACCAATAAATAGATAAATGATACGTCAGATTTAAATAGTACTTCAAATCATACCCAACTTTTTTCTTGACTATAATCTTGATTTGTGCTAACTTGTTACTTTGTGTTATTTTTCCCAGGTACCACACAGATGTTTTGCAAGGTGATGTCGCAGAAGTACAGAGTGAGATATCGAGTGTGCCCAACCTGCCTCCCATCAAAGTGGGCATTAAGAGGGGCAGTTTGGACATCAGATCTACAAGAGAGGTCAGTTCCTTTTCCAATTATTAGCAGATTTGTACGTAATGAATAAACTAGTATTTATTGCAATATGGGTTCGTGTTTGACAATGTCTTAACACAGTATTGATTATATATGTATTGTAACTGTTACAGTTACTGTACTTTAAAGTGCATTTCAATGATCTTGTATATTAATTGCAAATGATAGGTGTCAGACAAGGCTCCAGAGAAACTTCCTACCATCACGATGGAACCACCGACCCCCCTGCATCACCTCGGAGGGGGTACCCCCCAGAAGGGCACCCCCCTGCAGGAGCGGCCTGAGATTCGAGCCACCATGGCAACAACTGGATTTGAGCCATGGCAAAGTGAGTAACAATACCAATAAAGATTGTATGGTTTTAGAAAGGAAAAATGTTTTAGCTTGACGTTTCCATAAGTTTTCTAGATGGATGTGTATCAATATAGCCGTTATAACTGCCCTTCGGCATAACACACCAGCTTTGCAGGCATGCAGCATGGAAGCAGCTGGTTTTATTACACTGATCGCCCTGTCACACCTACCTTTTACATATCAAGCTGTAATTGTTCTTTAAAACTATCCCGCGAAGATTCCCCTACTGTACTTGGTGATAAGGAATCTCACTCTACAATAAGATAGTCTGTATTATCTAACCTAATTAATGATTTGTCCAACCCACAGGTACCACAGATGAGTCCCTCGACGATGATGAACATGGTTGGGTACAGATGGACGAAGAGGAGATCCTTCGCCGTGCGGAAGAGGAAGAGAAAATGGCTGCCGCAGTCGAGAAACAATCCGAGAAACAATCCGAGAGACAATCCAGCAAACGTTCAAAGTCTTCAGCTCGTTCCTCTCTCAGTAGTAAAATAGGACAAGTAGTAGAGGAGGAGCCAGAAGAGGAAGGAGAAGAGGAGGATGAGGAGGATGAAATAGATGTAGATGAAGAAGATGATGAAGAGTATGAGGAGGAGGAGGAGGAGGAAGAAGAGATGGAAGAAAGAACGGAAGAACGAATGTCTGTTGTTGTGACACCCAAGCCAAAGTCTGTTCCTCAAGGGAAGGAGACTCCAGGGTCCAAGGCATCTTCCTCCGGGAAGAAAGTGGAAAAATTTGTCATCGGAAAGGTGCCCACTCCCAAGAGGGAAAGAGTAGAGAAGATTGAAGCCCCTCCTCCAACTGCAGAGGACACAGTACAGCCTAAAAAGGAGACAAAAAAGACACTTCCTCCTAAAGGAGGTGGAACTACTCCAAGAGGGGCAGAACAGAAAACAGCAGCACCAAAACCAAAACCACAGAAGCAACCGTCACAAGCAAGCCTTGGAGAAAACCTGGCAAATTTGGCAGGTAAAGACATGTCACTTCAGTTCTGTTTTGAAAAAAAATGCATTTTTAGTACAATTTCCTTGTTTATTGTGATGCAATAGCTATCGGTATCTTTCACAGGTTTATGTGATCACACATTATCATACATGATCTGACATTTTGTTTCGTGTATATGATTTTGTTTCTTTAGCGGAGTCAGTGGGAGATGGTGGGAGAAAGAGAAGAGGGTCGGGCAGTGTGGCTGGTGTCAGTGTCTCCGGCAGTGAGAAGAGTAACAGGAGCCTGGTGGTGAAGAGTATAGGCGACGGCAGTGGAGGGGGTATGTCATCATACAATTATTTTTAATGATTGTACAGTTCTAAACAGGATTCTTAAAAAACACAAACTTTCGCTGGTCTGAGTCTGGTTGCAGAATACGCACACATATACATAATCACAAAGCTGCAGGTTACCTTTCCTTAAATAAACTTTCCATTTTCAAGGAAACTTCAAATTTTAAAGTACATTGGACATGTAGCTAGCTAAAGTATGGCTGTTTGAATGTACCTAGTACAGACACTGAGTCTCCTTTTGGGTCATGTTCAAATATATATTATAGATCTTTCTCATCTGCAGTTTTTGACATTGTTTCATTTCATTCACAGCAGCTTAAATGAAGTCTCAACAATGTGTGTTGAATGTGCTGTGATTTGTACATTCAACAATTTTGTTAACTTTGATTTCACAGGAGGAGATGCAGCTAGTGTGAAGAGTAGCCAGGAAAGCCTGAGCGCTCCCCCGTCCCATGTGCACCAGTCCATGAGGGGCAGTCAGAGGAGTAGTCGAGCAGCCAAGTTTAGTGGGCGATCAGATAAGAAGAAGGATAGTAAGTCTCTCCTTTTGTTGTAAATCTTATTGTAATGAAATATGTATCTCAAAAAAAAATTTCCGTCTCAACATATCTTTGCATGATCATACCCAGACGTGTTGCTCCCGTGTAGTTCTTTTATTGTAATACATGGCAATTGAACTCTTTCTTCTCTCCCATGACAGTAGGCAGTGAAACTGGTAGTCAGCGGGGTAGTCAGCGGGGGAGCATCATTGTTGCACCAGGAGGGGAGGTGGTCAGTGTGGGAGGATCCGTTAAAGCTGCCTCCGATTCTGGAAGATCACAACAGCCTGAAGAGGAAAGAGGTAAAAATGGCAACTTTGCAAATCTCAATATCTTTCCTTACATGTTAAATATAGTAACTATATCATATTGGTATGCATTTGGCATTCGATAACTTTATACAACACATAGTTGATATTGTCAATAAACATTAAATGACACAAGGTACTGTAAGTCTAAAGACATTAAATTACATCTGCTTGACTGTAATACTCAAAATCTTATAAGCTATTCAAATTTTGTATGTTTTCAACTACATGTAATAGAACTGTTTCCTTCCCCATTTACAGAGGATGATCGTATGTCGGAAGACTCTGGTCACATGTCTGAAGGAGAGGAAGAACCAGCTGAGATCCAGTCTGTGGCGTCTGGCCCCTCCTTGGGATCCCAAAGAGCATCTAAGATCTATGGCTATTCCAAAAGACAAGGTACATTATATTCTTTATTATGGATATGTAAATGTATTGCAACTTGCTTTGTTGGGCAACTAGTCGGGGGCTATTTCTTAGGGCAAACCCAGGTGTATTGCAACTTAACCTGGGCTTAGTATCATGTGTAGTCCAGTGGTTAGCGATCTTGCTTCTGGACCAAGAAGCCATGAGTTTGTGCCTCTCACCCGACATACACCCTACTGGATAGGGTTGCAGTCCTTAGGACGAGACGTTAAGCCATATAGTCCACTGTTCATTGTGCTTATCAAAAAGAGCTAGGGGAATTCCCCCAGTACAGTGAACCTGTATATACTGTACATAGCATCAGTCTTCTCTGTCATGACCAGTCACTGTGGAATAATAGCTCTCCAGTGAGCTAAACTGGTTTGAGATCACTTTAATTCACAATTTCTTTCACTAATAATTGTCTTGTGTCTTCTCCATAGAAATCGACGTCACGAGTGGCGACTTCGATGCCTCAGCCTTCCTCTCAGCTCGTAGCGTGAAGTCAGACGACTCGAAGTCGCAGAAATCGGAGGAAGACAAGGAGTCCCGTTCCCAGAAGGGCTCTGTGAAGAGTTCCGTGAGCAACCCTAACCTGGCCAGCAATGCTCCAAGTCTCGCTCCGATAGAGGATGAAGGGGAAGAAGACGAGGAAGAGGAAGAAGGTACAAATTGTTGCCACAACAAAGTCTTGGTGGTAGATGTTTTTCATAAACTGTAAATGAACATTGCAGTGACTTGATTCCTCAGTATGGTGAAAATGGAGTAAAGTTTGTGAGAGCTAGGTTTTGAGTTTATTGTGAAGAGGTTACCACGACAACGGCAAGCTTCAAACCATGGCAAAGTTAACTGCATTTACAGTATGTTGGCTGTTCACATTCAATGTAACGATGCATAGAGTGCATATTTTGCATGGTTAAACTTAAAGTTAATGTTTTGCATATTATCATCGTGTTATAAAATCTGAAAATTTTAGAAAAATGCCTCTGTCGTAACTTTCCTTTCACCAAACTCTTTCAGAAGACTGGCCTGCCATGGCAAAAGAAGCGAGCGACAGGGAATCGCAGGGGTCGCTGGCGGCCTCCCAGAAGTCGCTGCGTGAGCACGCCGCAGCAATCGCCGCTGCCGTTCTGCAGAAACAAGGCACGGGGAGAGACCTCGGCACAGATGCTCTGGTAAGTACTCTGCATTTTCAATGTAATAGTTGTGCAGCCACTCAGTTGTTGCTGAATAACTTTGCTATATGATAAACCCTTATATCTGGTGTCAGCGGTGGGATTTCTGCAAGTATGTTGATGGGGAGGGTTCCATCATAACACGTGTGGGATACTGTCAAACCTTTCTATAGACTGAGGAAAAATAGTTGTTGGGACAGGTGGTTGCTCAGGACAGGGTGGGGTAAACTATGTACATGTAAAAACGGATGGGACTGTTTTTATGTGGCTTGTGACTGAAGGTAGTTGCCTGTGCCAGGTGGATGCCTGATCAGGTTTGACTGTAGCACCTTTTTGTGGTCAAAAAATAGGTTGAGGTACAAGATTGTTTAGAATAACTTACAGTTTTAGACGACAGAAATTTTCATATAACGCTATGTACAATCAATGCACACACACTAATGTCTACTTTTTTTTTTATTCAATAATCTTACTTTTTAAGTCAAGGCCATCTTGATGACATCAAATGGGATCTATTAACTGCTTTTTGTCAACAACTGTTTCCCCTTTACAACATTGATTCAAACTCAATGGTACATTCCTACTAACAGGTTGCTGCTAGATTGTGGCGAGAGGTTGACGACATGGTGAGGCTAGAGGACCTACCACCGCGTGCACGGTCGGCCGACCCACAGCCCAAACAGCGGGGGAAGGAAATGGTTCACGACGGCGAGGGGAACGAGATTGAGGTTGACGTTCTTGGACCCCTTCCTGAGGCCGGGCAGCTGAGCCAGAAGATGAGCCGTTCGGCGGGACCACTGGTAGCCATTGCTCGGGAGATGAGGAAACAAGCAGGTAGGAAATAAAGAGGAGGACAAAGCATAATACTTTTTCAATAGCTACATATATGAAGTTGTAGTAATACGGCTTTGCTAATGGCTTGCGTATTTAGCCAAGCACACCGAGTCATGCCTTTTCTTGGTTGATGCTACCTCATACAGGGGGCCGCTGGCTTTACGTCACCATGCAAAATGATACATCTATTGGTAGAAATTTCATTGCATTGATACAAATATTGTATCTCGAAAAACTTGAGTTGTTACGGTAACCTATTCTGCAGTGCAAAGTTAACAGTATTTCAAACTTTCATTCCATTGATAAAAGTATTATGTTTTGAAAAATGTGAGTTTCAACCTCTTCTACAGTGCAAAAGAAACAGTATTTCACCACCACCGACTGGCATATTTAGTAAACAGAATATCTATACATCTACAAAAATAATGTGACATAAAATTTGAAACAAGAATGAAGGAAATGAGACATTAGGCTCACACTGTCTTTTTTGCTCAGTTCTAAATTTCAATGTGCCTTTCTTCCCTTCAGCTCTGCTTGGTATGGAAGGACAGGACTTTGAAGTTGACGCCGACACTCTGCAGCAGCTTCAGAATGAGTCTCTGACTCCTGAAGACATTGAGATTGTCCGAGACGAGGCGACGGGGAAAAACATCATCCGCTCCAGACGATCATCAAAAGCCAGTGAATTGTCAAGTAAGTAAACGTAAACTCTTTGTACCATTCATGTTAAGTGACCAATTATTTGATATTAATAAACTTTTGTAGAACATAATCATGTATTTTGTAGAACAGATCGGGGGTAGAATCGCGATTCTACCTGATCTGAGTCTTTACCCTGAGACCATGTTGATTTGATTATACCGGACGGGTATAGATGATATCCATGCGCGCATCAATTTTCGTCTGTTTCCCAAGGAAAAAAAAAATTAAAAATAATTTAATACATGCTGTACATTGTAAAAAAAAAGTGAAATGAAGAATCTATTATTCGTTATACCATCAACCTTCCTGATTTCATAATTAAGGAAACTTTTTTTTTGCCAAACTCTTTTTTTATTCACACACTCGCATCATTTCTTGGGTTCCCAGAGGATGTCATCCATATAATCAAATCAACATGGCCTGACGCATATACAATTATAATAGTTGCAATGTTTCTTTTCAAAATTTCACAACTGATTTTGAATTACTTCTATTCGGAGCAGGCAAGCCAAGTATAGCTGCTACTTCTGCTGTTTCTGCTGCTCCAAAAGCTGCTAAACCAGCTCCTAAACCAGCTGCTAAACCAAGCGAACCTCTCAAGCCTGACGTCACAAACTATGGCAAAGCCGATGCACCAGAGAAAGAGGAAAAGGAAGAAGCTCGAGTCCCTCCTGCCCCCGTGACCGATACGAAAAAGGATGTTAAACCACCACCTAAAAAGGAAGAAGCGCCAAAGAAGGTCGAAGCACCAAAGAAGGCTGAGCCACCCAAGAAAGTAGAGACGCCAAAGCCTGCCAAAGAAAAGAAGGAGAAAGTTGTTGCAAAGGAAGAGCCAGTGCCTAAGAAAGAGGAAGTGAAGGAGGAAAAAGCAGCTGCGAAGGAGAAAGAAAGCCCAGGTAGTAGAAGATATAACCCATGTGGGGAGGGTGCACATGTCTGCCTTTGATTATTTGAAAAGCTTTGCTGACTTCCATACATTTGGAGAGTCAGGTATGATTCCACTCACAGTGTGTTGCAAAAGTATCCATTTCCAAAAACACCACTTCTACAACATGCTTGTTTTTTCAACTTCTCACAAACTTATGCAACACCCTGTGAAAAGAGTTCAGAAGTTTCTAGAAGGCAGTTTTGTGTACCCAGTCTCTGCACTGGTGTTTTCCACTAGTCCTGGCTACCTAACATTTTGCCAATCATCACAATGATTGGAACAATTAACAAAGCAATTAACACTCTTTGCTTAACAGGTGTTTGACTGTACCTAATTAACCATGCATTTATGACTGTTTCAGGTTACAGTAGAGATTTGGATTAACCTTAGCAGATGGTGTTTTAAACTTCATTTAATTGTCAACTTACTTTATGCTCAAATCTAATATGATTAACTACTTGTTTCCCGCTTCTATATTTACACAATGTTTCACATGGTCCATGTATTAGCCGTTTTGTCTTTGTTGTCATTTCTTCTATGTCTCTTGAACTCACTTTTTGTCTTACACAGAAGCAAAATTCAGTGTCCAAGAAACTTCACTAAATCAGATTTTGATTGTGTTTTTAGCAAAGGCAGAAAAACCTCCAAAGGAAAAGGAATCTAAGAAGAAGAAGAAGGCCAAGTCACCTGTTAAAGAAGTTGCAAAAGAAGAACCTGAACCACCAAAGGAAGAAACACCTGAACCTCCGGTATGCCATGTCTTAATCATTGACAGTACTTTCACTCTAAGAAAGTTGTTTAAGAATGTCAATAACTGTATTAAGTAAATGAATAAAAAGACTCTTTTGACACAACCAAGTGATTTATTCAACCGATGTTTCAGTGACCATCTGTCACCTTCATTAAGGCAATTCTGACTTGTTCACATTGCACTGCATTACACTTGGTTGTGTAAAAAGAGTCTTTTTATTCAGTGACTTACCAACCTGATGAAACTATTCACGGATATTGGGGTTGTGCAGACATGAAATCTTAATGAACCTGTTGGAACTGATAATGACTTTAAGAAATTACAACCAGTAGTAATTGAAACATACTACGGTAATTTCCCATTGAAATCTGTAAAGATGACGATAAGGTTTTCTCTGATACACAAACAAAGCTATTAGTAGTCATGGTGTCAAATGTTATATTCAATACTAACAAACATCTTGTTTACTAACTGTCAATCAGACTGGTATAACATGCATGCTGCCTGTGATGTTGTTATGGTAGGAAATATTTCTCCACAGTCATATTTTGTATGATTATGCACCTAATATGATTCCAAGTGGTGAGCACCTCACTGTTGGTACCGTTCATTAACCTGTAGCACACTGAAGTAGCCATTTGGCACCCCATTTTCAATTGGTTTAACAGAGTAAGGTAGCAGGGAGAAGGTTAAAGCACTGTTTAACAGATGTTCAAATGTAAAAATTAGATTATTCAATAAGACAATATGGAGCTAAATGGAGGGCATTTCTGTTACAGATGAAATACAACAAGTTACAGTGCACTTAATTCAAACACCAATTGTTTAATCAAATCATTCTGCACTGTGGACATTTTCTGCACTGTCCAAAAGCATGATTTGCATTGCAAACTTTCTGCACAACTTTGATTGAAATATAAGAGAAACAGTTGATGAAAATTACGGTATTTTCAGAATTTGTTTAATTTTAGGATCATTATCAAAGCAAAAGAGGACGATATGGAAAAAAAGGATGGACAAGGGCTGTCCTTTTTTTAGTTCATCCTTTGATATTCCCAGTTACTCCTTACAAAATTTCACTTCAATGACATGTGTATATTGTTTTAACATGAGAATTTTTTTCTGCTTTGAAAAGTCTGAGAAACCAGCAAAATCAACCAAGGGTTCGGCCAAGAGTGGGAAAAGTACTAAGAGCCATTCTTCACTGGAGGATAGGCCAACATTTGTCATTGGTAAGTAAGTTATTATATTATTTGTGGTGTACAATGTATAACAGTAGGGATCCCTGAATTTTGGGAAACCAGAAGATACCTTGAGTTACTGTACGTAAAGTTTACGGGGATTCAATTTTGCGGTAGGGAGAAAATGAAGTGTTCACGGTTATTTCAAGTTCTCAGTTGAAACAAGGTGGTAAGACAGCAAGGACTTTCACAGTGGTGTGAAGTTTGCATTGAAAAGATCACTGCGAAAACTGCGAAAATTGAACCACTGCCAAAAATTTAAACATTTACAGTCTCAGAGCTTTGTTTCTGTGGAATTCTTCTTGTATCAAATCCACTTAAAATTTGGCTGCTTTTTAAAAAAATCAAACATTGTTGTTAACACTGTGATATTTTGTTTTACAGGACAACCCAAGACAGAAGTGAAAGCAGAAGAGCCACTCCCTGTCCTTCCTAAGAAAGAAGCTGTACCCAAAGCTGCCAAAGCACCTGCGGCCAAGAAAGGAGGGAAGAAGAAAGGAAAGAAAGAAAAAGAAAAGAAGCCCGAAGAACAAGCAGCTCCAGAAGGTATGAGGAATCTGATGCAATATGCTTTGCATAGACGAGGCGATTTTTTATAATCCTTTCTGTCAAATGTCTTTTTCTATATTTAGTTTATACTGTCAATCCAAAATTTTAAGTGACACTGTTTTTCGACAAATTGTATGCACACACTTCTTAGTATATCTTATGGTTTTATGATACAGAATTGTCTTGTATAGTTAATATGCAGTAAATCCACTAGTGAAACATTTTTCAATGCCAAAGCAAAGCTGAAAGGCTTGCACAACCGGGTGGCCCATAGAAATAGAGATGGGCACTGCCCACACTGCACACAGAAAGGTGTGGAATGGATTTCAGTTAACATATTGATAAGGGTATAGGTGAAACTTTGATATCATTATCAGATATAGAATCAAGAACTAGGTCTAGTTGATTTTACGTGAGTCAGGCTTTCTGCTGAACTGGTAAAATTTGAGCCATTGAAGAGTCCCCTGCAATCTTGTACTGTGCAGTAAAACAGTAAATCCATACTTTTTCAATGTCAAAGCTGTTATTGAAGCTTAGATATTGTATTATTAGCATCAACACATGCACAGTGGTTGGTCTATACACATTGATTTTTTTAACCTTTTGTGAGTCAGCCTGCCTGCTTTTTTGCTAAAAGTTGAAACATTATTGAATGTCTATAGAAGAGGCCCCTGCACCAGAGGAAGAGATTGTCAGGTCACCGACCCCGGAGCCGGAGGAGCCAGAACCTGAACCTGAACCTGAGTCTGAACCAGAACCTGAACCAGAAGAGGAGGAAGAAACGCCATCAGAATCTCCAACTAAAGGTGCATAAATCCATCAATTTTGAGCTTCATGAAATTCTACACGTCAAATGGGGGCTTGTAGCCCTACAGTAACTTGGCTTTACTTCAGAATCTTTAATTTGACAGTAAAAAAGGTTTAATTTGTAAAGAAACATATCTTTCTACTTTCTAATCAAAATGCTATAGAAGTATATAATGCAATCATGCAATTTTCACAGAAATATGATATTTCTAAATGCAAACATATCATGCGGAAAAGTCTATTCTTCCTGGCATTACATGTGTTAGATTTGATCAAGCAATCATTTACCAGCCTAGGTTTGTTGACTGATACTGTACAAAGTTCAGGTTCTGACACCATTGATAAAAATAATAGCTTATGAGAATATGACAGCATGTCAGCAGAACCTGATGCCCATAAGGTATATAGCCCCCTATCCAAACCTATTACACCATGTAGGTTCGACCTTGTGCAGTAGTCCCGTGAATCGCTAGAACAGTAATGTTGCCAAGTCTCTTTTTGTATTTTTGGTCAATGTTTCATCAGAGTAATGGCCATTGCATAAGATATCTTTTTGGACGCAACTATATACGAGATACCAGTATAAACCCTGAACATATGAACATGGCCTAAAAACGCTTACGTTCTGCATATGTGCTGCTTATAACTTACATTAAGAATCAGTATCATACACTGTCATTAAGTCAATCATCTTTTATTGTACAGCTTCTGTACCATCAGCCACCCCATCTCGAGCCTCCCCAGAGAAGACAGCGACCCCTGCCCTGGTCCAGCCACTGCCCTTCGGCACAGTCAACGCTCCTCCCTCCACCAAGAGTGAAGGCACAGAGAGTGCAGAAGGGGTAAGGGAAAGTCTTAAGTTCCGCCAGAACCCTCAAGAAGCTGTACAGATAATCTTTAAGAGTCATTCTTTTATTGATCTAAGATAAAATGGATTACAGGAAACCGATGCCATCAGAATGCCATACAACTACATGTAACGTTAGAAGGAAAGAAGTAGCAGTTTGATTTCATACATTTTACAACTTTATTCCAAACAAAGTTGATAATAACTTGTGGTAGACTTTGTAGGCAGTAGTAGTGGGCAACCTCAAACCAACCGTACACACTCACGCCACATCTTCAGAAAAGAGGCTGTAGCCGTGTATAGTTCCCGTTTAGAACTTTATTGAAGCCCACACATGTGGTAGACTTTGTATTCTATATTGTACATCATGTTTATTCTTACAAATATTTTTCATACCTAGTACACCTGTTGAATAAGTCCACTGAAATGAGCACTGCTCCTGACAACATGTATAAAACATCTTGATTTTACATGTATGCATACAATGTATATACACACAGTATCTAAATGTCCTTGGTTACTAAACTGAGAACACACTTTTACGATACAATGCCTTTCAGTGTTTAATCAGTGCTATGATTATGATTTGATGAGTTAATCTTATGGTGCCAACCAATGTAAATAGCAACAAAATTGAAAAAAAATTAAAATCCATAATTTCTATTATATATATAGTAAATGGTTATTATTTTTCCTTCCACAGGACCATGGTGTAGATGAGGAGGCTGCTGAAGCGGCAAAGGCGGCTGCTCGTGAAAAGCGGGCCCAGAGAGAGGCTGCCAGAGCTGCTGCCGCTCAGAAACGGAAGGAAGAAGTGGAGAGAAAGCGAAAGGAGAGAGAAGACCAGAAGAGAAGGGAACAAGAAGAGATTGAACGGCAGGAACGAATGAAGCAAGAACTGGCAGATGAAAGGATGAGAAGAGATGAAGAGCACAAGTACGTTTGTTTTTGCATTAAAAAGACGTTCTAAGAATATATAGATTGATCAAAGCATTTTTAAAGAATCCAGAGTAGCATAAAAATATGCAGCATTTTGGATATCAGGGTTTAGTCTCTAAGTATTTCTAGATATCTCATCTATCCCTTAGTCTTACTATTTGACCGTTGGGGCACCACGAAAGCTCTACAAACAGTTTTCTCCCTACTTCTCGGATTTCAGTTCTTGATGTTTCACCTAATGCAATGTCTGTCCATTGTCTGAAATCATCCTTCCATATTCTTAATGGCCTACCTCTCTTTCTTCTTCCCTGCACAATTCCTTGCATGATAGTTTTGACTGTTCCCAATGAACATGACAGGTGGCCATACTACTTCTGAATACTACTTCTGAAAACTTCAGCATTTGGGATGTGACTTTTGTATGTGATCTTCTGGAAGCATTCTTAGATATACACTTAGTCTAACTTCATCAGTAAATTTCCTGTCTGATGCATTCTGTTTTCTGTTAAAGGAGGAGGAAAGAACAGATGGAGGAAGAGAAGAAGAAGCAGGCTGATGAGGAGGAGAAGAGGAGGCAGGCGGAGATCGCACGGCTGGAGAGAGAGCGCAGACAGCAGGACGAGTACCGCCGCATGATGGCCGAGATGCAGCGCAAGAAGAAGGAGGAAGAACAACGCAAAGCCGGTAAGTCAAATCTCTTCATCAATGCAATCATAGTGTTATGCATGTTTTGCTGTTTGCATTCCCCCCGCCAAAAAGAAACTCAGCTTTTGGACAAGAAGATGAAGACGTCCAAGCCTAGCCTTTTGTTGCTCATCTGCTTTGCATGCTACTGGAAAGCATTGTAGTTTTTAGATATTTAGGGACATACAATGTATGATGGTTCACGGTCCATGTACTTCTTGCTTTGATGTACAATATAGTTTAAGTACTTTTCTGTCAATTGTGAGATACCAGTTGAGACAAAAAAGTTATGGTAAAATTGTATGATAATGATTGAAAATATGTAGTTAAGAGGGAACTAAAAACTGCACCCTTGTCTTTGCTTGATACAGAAATTGCAGCTGAAAAAGCAAGGGAAGAGGAAGAGAGAAGAATAGAAGAGGAAGAGAAGATGGCCCAAATGGAGGAAGCCGAACGTCTTGAGTACGAACGACAGAAGAGAGAGGAAGAAGAAAGAAGACGGGCTGAAGAAGAGGAGAGAAGACTCCGAGAAGAAGAAGAGGCAAGAATACGAATGGAGGAGGCCAGACTTCTTGCCGAGCGGATGGCTAAGGAACGGGCCCTCTTGGAGGAGAAGCTGAAGTTTCAGAGAGGACTAGCTTCAGAATCTAGCAACTTGGAACATGGACATAACCTGAACCCAGCATTTACCTTCTCTTACTATGAACTTCTGCAACTCTTGGGGCTTCAGTTCCCAACAGAGGAGGGAGACAAGGATGTCAATGGCTAGAAATGATATTAGCTCTCGTATATGCTAGATTTTAATTCATGACTCTCAAGAAGATTTTAGTCTAAGACTTCCAAAACTTAATTGAACTACTGGTAGCAGTGTATGGGCAAATATGTGATATGAAATATTATGGAAAACAAAGCTGGAAGACTAAATGAGTTACAAACTCTATTGCATCTTTTCAGATGTATTTCAGTGTATTTCAAGTGTCATGACAGTGTATAGATGAATTTTTTTTCTTCAAAAAGTCGGGTTTAGGTGAGTTGTGGAAATTTTTACAGGTATGTTGCAATGGTAGTGGCTATGTGTACAATTATTGGATTCACACACGTTTTAATTCTACAGAACTGCAAATCGTGAAACGTTTGCAGCGGTTTTGTGTTGAACTTCATGGTTTTTGCATTTATCTCTTGACTGATCACACGGTTAACATGTATTCAGTCTTACATTACCTTACAACAGTTCTTTATTGAACAAAAAGACACAGCTAATCATTGATGTAAAAGTGCTGCAGAGTTAGATACATTTTCAGTACATGTACATGCTGGTTGAGACATACATGTACATGTGCATGTTTCATGCTGCCAAACCCTTTCTACAACCTTGCCATGTGAGTAGCTAGTAGGACAATCAATGATGTCCCCAGACTCATTCAAAAGTCATTGAAAGAGTGAAGCTTATTCCGTCCATTGAGAAAGTCCTTTGTTGTAGAATACATGTTGGCCAAAGTATGAATTTATTGATTGAGTTTGCAATCATGGTCAGTTGATTATGCTGCCTTGTTGGGAGTTAAGAAACTATGCAAGAGAGACATGTTTATACTGAAAGTCATTATTTTTCTTTGTACAGGTATATTTGTAATATAATTTTTGTGATATGTAAATACAATGTATCAGCAGTGCCCTTTTAAATATTGCGCTTATATATTATGTGCCATATGTATGTGTAACTTGAATGAATTTTTTTCTATGACATGCTATGCTTATGAGCAATGGAATATTTCTTGAGATTTTGAGTTTGAGTGTTTTAATCAGTGCAAAACCCTCCATATAATGTGAAAAAAAACTTTTTATGTAAGATTCAGAAATTCAGAATGAATTAAAAGGGTCAACACACCCAAGACAATATGATACAGTTTCCACTTATATCATCATATCATACATTCTCCTATATATATACTGGTATGCTTACATGGAAGTTTTCCAGGACTGGTCTAGATTGCATAGGTAGCTATAGGTTATGATAAGGAAGCAATGTGAAAGAAGCAGGGTGCACTTAACTGTGTGTGAATAGTGTTCAGGGACAGGTGTGTTTACCTATATTTGGATGGTGTTCGGCATCAAGGACATATGTGCTTGTTGGTGTATGGATGCTGTTCAGCACCAAAGACAGATGTGCTTGCCTGTGTATGGATGGTGTTCAGCACCAAGGACAGGTGTATTTGTGTATGGATGGTGTTCAGGGACAGGTCTTGTTTTCCCGTGTGTGGATGGTGTTCAGCACCAAGGAAGGTGTGAATTCTACTTTTATAAGAAGAACTTCCTTGATGCCTCAGAAAATTGGTTATAGCAAAGAGTTTGATATACAGTATCACCAAACAACAACTAATGTCGGATCAGACCGGTCCAAAAGTCAATATTTTGGTGATTCTTTACATTATAAGACGGATGTACCTTTAATAGGGCTATCCTCACTGTCTATCACAATTAGCAGTTCAACCAATGAGAGCATGGGAATTATCAATTCTACCAATGGGTATTTCTAGAACTAGGAAAACGTGACAATAAGAAGTGAGTAAAAAAAGCGATCAGTAAATAAGTACCTTCTTTAAAATTTCATAGACAGGTGTCTTCTTGTCAGAAAAAAAAATTATTTTAATTTCAGATAATTTTCCCTTCATCATTTGTAAGATTGGCGCTTGTATTTCCTCGCACCTCTTCCGTTGCTACATCAACCTCGTTTCATTGTGTAAAAGTACACAAACAAACGTGCTAAGAACTTCTGAGCGTCCCTGCTCCCTAGTGTTTACTGAACTATCCCCCACAGAATGATGCTAGTCGATGGCGCACCTGTTGTCTAGAAATGGAGCGTCCCGTTTCTGTTCAGTGTTGAAATCAACCGGGCAGGTCTCATTCAAACGCCTTTTTCCTTTTGTATGGACAAACTTATTTTAAAATTTATTTGAATCATACGGTCTTGTATCGATGCCACAGGGTGCAGATTCTGTAATACATGCCAATTATTTCCAGATGATATCCAAAAACACGAAAATAGAAAATGTTTAGGTGTTGCATACCACCCGGACTAGAAAATGGTTCGTCCCTTACCATAAGCACCAATCACGTTCAAGGTCCCATCTAGGAATTTTCCATACAAAATTTTGGCGCCATTGCACCTGGCTTGAGAGGAGACTGTACATGGGGCGTCCTGTCAGAACTAAGGTAAGAATTTCTCTTTTTTTACGGGGAAATACCATGTTTCATCCAAGTTTTACCTTGTATAGTCACCGTGGAACGAGTTGCTATATGTTCTCATTCACTTTCAAAGCATTTCTTATAAATTTTCTCCGAAACTTTCATGAAGTGTTATGCACGACACTATGGGCTGAGATTACGTATGTCAAGATTCCCTACATTTCCCTGTCAGTAATTTCGTAAATGTTTCGCACGTTGTGCTTCTTTGATAAAGACACTGGTGATTCAAAACTGTGCAAAAGTGTAATTAATTATCCGTTAAGTATTGCGAATGTTCTGTCATATTTTCACCTTAATACAAAAATATGGCCGGTGTCACCACAATGGTTTAGCTGTTTGGTCAAAAGTTAACGAAAACTGTTTATTTTTCCCCTAGCTTACCTCAGAATGTCCGAATAAAAATGTTCTGAATGCAACAGTGTCACTTTTAACTTTCTTCATCCGTGAGAAATTGAAGAAAAAAAATTGCACGGCGCCCCTGCGTAGTTTGGCCCCGGGATAGCAGGAGCCTAGTCCCGTAACGCGTTAGGCAAAGCCCCGTACGTATCCCGTCACTAACTGAAGCTCACAATATATTTTCCCTCAACTTTCCCTCAGAATGTTCAGACAAAATGTGCCTAAATGCAGTACTATCAGTTATAGCTTTCTTTATCCGTGAAAAATTGAGAAAAATTGTGCAGTGGTCCTGCGTAGTTTGGCCCCGGGGATAGCAGGAGCATAGTCCCGTATGTCAATTTTTGCCCGGAACGTGGTACGGATCCCGTCACTATCTAAGATTCAAAATATATTTTCCCTCAACTTTACCTCAGAATTTCCTGAAAAAAATGTTCTTAAATGTAGTACTGATAGTTTTAGCTTTCTTTATCCGTGAAGAATTAAGAAAAATCGTTCAGCGGCTCTGCGTTGTTTGTCCCCTGGGCCTAGCGGCTCACCGTCCGACGGAGCTGTCAATCATTGTTCGTCGTGAGAGTTGTCAGGTCGATATTTTCAAAAATATGGAGTCTTCTCCCAAGTTTACCTCAAAGTTGTCGCGAAACATATTACAGAAACTTGTAGGGTCACTTTTGGCAATATTTTTCGTGAAATTTGGGGAGAAATCTGGTTTACCGGGTTCACCTGCTACGTCGGACGGCCATAACAAATGGAAAGGTCCCGCCCGGGATTTGACACCGCCCGGTATGCTCAAAAACAATACTCTCACAGAGATTTTCCTCAAAATTGTCAAGGAAAGGGTTCGGTCACCTAGTGATGTCGCTTTTACCTTCATTTGTGGCGAAATATGTTTTTAAAATGTGTCTGTGTGTTCTTTGCAACTTTTAAAGATTCTGACACCTGTTGCTCACTTCCAGATCAGCAGCGCCGCCTGGCCCAGCAGAAACAAATTGCAGAACAAGACTGACACAGCACCAGCTTGCATATTTACATGTGTACCAGCCTACCAGGTGAGCTAATGTTTTCCCCCCATATTTTACAGCACTTTTTAAAGCAAGTGATGTATAATTTCAGCCTTTTTGAGACACACAATCAGCTTTGAACCTCCAACTGTTTCCACTAGAAAACATGGACATCACCAATGTTACATTAATCTTTTGCCATGATAACATGTTAAGTTGGGATTTTGATGCTTATTTTTTTCCTCTGCCCACAGAACACTGAGGGAGGGATGACATTGATTCCTGACCAGCTGCTGAAGTAAAAGGGCTTCTCTGACACTTGCAGGTATTCTGATTTGTCTTACTTTTTTAATATACTTTCTACTCTCTTCATATGATACCCAAGACAAGTACAGTCTGAGACTTTCAACTCACTTATGTCATATCCTGACATCATATGTACTTATGCCAACATATCAGAAGCACTTCACACAAGAGAGATGACATCATTGCTGATGCAAACATTTGATATAGACTGACAATGTTTCCTGTACATTTTGATCATCATACTGTGTACTTTATAATGTTTTGTAGTTCATGTTCACAATGCAATGTATATAAGTAGCATAATGCATTGGGCTTACCTACAGGACAGTCACATATTGTTAAGAATAGCTTTGTAAATTGCTGTATATATATGTTACAATCATAGTGCAATAAAGCTTGATGTGTACAACAAAGTGGTCTAGTTGCTTTTAGATGGTTGCACCTGATTCACCAATTTTGATGCCATTGGCTTCCTGAAACAGAAAAACGACAAACTGTTACACACAGAAATTGCACTCAATATTTTTCTTCTTCTTATTTTGTACTATAAGATACATTCTGAGAAAAAGGGTTTGCATTTGCTGTATCAAGCTGTTTATGGTACTGTTTCGGGCAGGATAGTCAACTTGCATAACTTTCACTATCTTTCTTTCTTTCTCTCTCTTCTACAGAACATCTGTCCACCAATGTCACTGTTAAGGCCACTTAAGGGAAGGAAGGAAGTCTTAAGGACTGAAAGAACACAAACAGGATTTGTACGTATGGTATCCTTTTCTGCTGATAACTAGAATGAGTAAGGGTGGGGGTGTTTGGGGAACTTGAGCCAAACTCTACTTTGGTTTGGCTCTATAAATGAGATAAATGTAGGAAACATTTTGGAAAGAAATGTGCCTTGTGACAAATCTTGAAGAAGATCTTTGCATAAAATAACTGGGGTTCAGGGATAGAAATGCCAAGACCTTACATTTATGAAAGAGTTCACAAGAAGAGGATGGAAAAGAGGAATAACACAGAAGTTCATAAGTTGCAGTTGCCAAGATCATGTGACTATGTGACTGTATGGAATATATCTTGAAAGAGATGAAGAAGCAAAACTATGGAACAGTGTTATCAATGTTACCCAGCCATCTTGTAAGGGGAAGATGGAGCACTGAATTTTGCAAAGAAATTTATTTTAATCGTCCGTCTTGAAAGTTAAAGAAGAAGGAAAAGATTATGCATTGAAAGATGTAACAGTGTTATGAATGTTTTCGTTTTCATAATTGAACATTTCTACCCGTCTTATGAAAAGACGGAATGTATTACAATCAATCTCTCCCATCCGTATTGTAAGTGAAACGATGAACAAGTTGTATTTCATCCATGTTGTGAGTATGAAGTATGTTTTTCCACCACGATGTAAGAGAAAAGATGGACATGTTTATCTCTAATATCTTTCATCCATTCTGTAAGTGAGAGATGGATCAGTAAGTGTTACTGAAGATATTGAATAAAGATTTTGAGCACCAGCTGAAGAGACTACCATTCAACACTTGGGACTACTGAGCCATTCCTGAAGATGTCCCCAACAGGACACTTTGACCACTTTGAGGGAGCCACCATCATCTCCTGAGACAAACAGATGCACACATTGAATATAAAGATATTGAATAAAAGCTGTTGAATAAAGATTGTCAAGGAAAGATTGAATATATGTAGGATGGAATAATCATAAGACTTGTCAAAGAAACTAATGAAAATTGATTTTTGTGAAGTTGAAAGGCTATATTGATCTGCCTTTGAGCCCTGGCTTGCACTCCTTCACATGCACTTTGATTTTAGGCGTAGGAAAGGTGAGTTAAAAACCAAATTAGAGCTCGCGTAGGGACTAGTTAGTTGTCAATGTGTGTGGTGATTCAGAGCCCAAGCCTGGCCTGCAAGTTACTAGATTTTCTTTCTGGGGGGTGGGTGAAAAAAACAAATAATCTATTTTCAAAAATTCCATTAAAAAGTTTTGGATGGGGTTCTGGTCCACAAATGCCTTCAAATATTATGCATAATAATGAGAGATGTTAATCTCATTAAGTTAGTCCGTAAGATAGTTAAGTTATCTTTAAGGACGTTTGCATTAGTGTCCAACATTTGCATAATCACAAGGCACACCCCAAATTTTAGCTCATGCCAGGCCAAAGGACTTCACAGTTCTGTAGAACAGAGAATTTCTTTGGCCAGGCCTAGTCTCCGATCTTGAAGAGGACACCTGTTGATTGTTGTCAAGCCGCTACCTAGATGCCAGAGGTGAGTGATAATGGAACTGCATGCTGAACTAACATGTGCTTTCTCTCCTCATACCAACAGCTTGATAAAATGGGGGGTCCTTTTCCATACATTCTAGTAGCATCAGGGGTTAGGGCCAAACCATGCTTTGTGTTTTTCTATCCCATGATGGGGAGGGAACTTGGGTCCTTGCAAAGCTGGGAATTCTTTTTGTTTGATACTGTTTCTACACTCTGTAAGCTGCACTGAGATTGAAATAAATACAATGTCTGACTATACAACTGTGTGGTGTGAGTTACTCGCAACTAGTTACAAGATAGAGCAAGGACCACTTCATGACTTTTGGAGCTCTTTCCGCGCCAATTTTGATGATGGACACAACTTCTGTGGAGCTTTGAGGTTTGTATTCTCCAGCCAAGATGGAGAAACAGGTACTAGTGTGAGTACATGAAACTTTTTGATATTTCTACACTGAATCTTTTCTAAAGTTTTTGTAGTTTCCTTTGCTTACAGGTGTGTCATTGGAAGATCCTGTGTTTCCAGGCTACCCAGCCAAGCAGGCAATGGGACCATGAGAAAAGGTCTTCTTCCAGAAAGCAGATAACAATTTACTTATCTTATTGTAGATAAAGATCTATGACCTTGCCAAGTTCAGTGCATACAATTATGATTTGAGTAAAATCAGTTGCATAATGTTCATAGAAAATTACCACATATCTTAGGCTATGAGAAAACAGCTTTTAGAAATGCTAAATCTGTGCGCTTGGAAATGTTGATCTTATGCCAGACACTTGTTTTGTACTTTTGTTACAGGATCACCATGAGAAGATGTTTGATTCCTGGTGCCTCAGGTACAACGGAGGCTGCTGTCTGTCTGTCTGTCTGCGTGTTTTTGTTGTTTTTCTTCCAGAGTGGAGATATATGTAACATTTGTCAGTCTGTTGGTCTGTCTGTGTGTGTGAGTGCTTTTATAAATTAGTTTCCTTTTATTCCAGAGTAGAGATGTGTGTACATTTGTCTTTTCTCAACAGGTCAGTCTGTTGGTCTGTCTGTCTGTCTGTGTGTTTTAGTTTCCTTTTATTACAGAATGGAGATATATGTACTTTTGTCTTTGTCTAAACATGTCTGTTTGTCTGCTTGTGTGCTTGTGTGCATCTCCAACAGCAACATTCATCTACAGCATGCTGGGATTGAAGCCCGATTTGTCATTCTGAACATGTAGGGTTGGCACCTACAAGCAAATCACTTCTTTTCTTCTATTTTCTCTTTCCTCCTTGATAACAAATATATTTGCAGTATTCTGAGATTGGAACCTTTGACTCCTCTTGCACATACAGGATTTGCACTTACAGACAAAAAAGTTATTCCTTTTTTTCTTTCTTTCTTTCTTTCTTATAACTGTTGCTTCTTTGAATATTTAATATAATTACATTACTGCCAAAGTACTTCCTTCAGTCTTTTTTTTCTCTCTTTGGATATTTTTCTGGGATTTCAACCTTTGTCCGCGAGAACATAAAGGATTTGCAGTACAGACAAAACACATCTTTCCTTTCCTCCCTCCTTCTTTGACAGAGATCTCCAGACAGTGAGCAGGATATGGAAGGATGCATTGGGACTAACTGTAGGTAGAACATGTTAGACTTCTCAAACTGCCACATGCATCACGGCCTCTAAGTCAAATACTCATTCCTTGTTTGTTTCTGTCTTCTTCATAACATTGCTTTTTCAGTGGTGGCAGTCATCTACAAATTGCTGGGATTTGAACCTGTGTTCTCCTGAACATGCAGGATTAGCACTTAGGAGGTGTCTGCAGACAAAACACTTCTTAGATTTTCCTACTTTCTTCCTTCTCTATTTCTTTCTTACCGCCTGTCTGTCTTTTTTCAGTACTTGCAGAATCCTAAGGAGCTATTTGCATGAGAATACTGTTTGCTTGATTCGAAGCAACGACCTCTAGTAAAATAAAGGTTTCTAACTTCCTGTTTATTTCAGCATGTCTTGATCCAGATTCTGCAAATCAGAATGTTTTTACAAACATTCCTTTGCCTTTCAGTACATCATCTCAGTAATCACACCATGTGCTGCTATTTGTTTGTTTTGGATCTGAAGGAGCAACCTCTGGTAGTATACTGTAACCTCCTTTTATATAATGATATTGATGGCATGTCACTTAACTTAAGTGTTGTATATTTCAGAGTGACTCCAGATTTTGCAGAACAGAATGTCCTAACAAAAATATTTTACTTTTCAGTAGTATTCAGTAAGCACACTGTGTGTCCTGATAGAATGATACTGAAGGCTTTCCTTTCATCTTACTTGGTACCCTCTTTTTCAGCATGCCTCCAATTCTATATCTTAATAGTATCTTAATGCGTGATCCTTTACTTTTCAGTATATTTCCATTAAGCACACTTTGTACTACTGCTTGAAAATTTGGACCAACATCCCTAGCCATGTAGAATAATCAACTGATGGCCTTTCTCTCTCAGTGCACAATCTACAACTACATGCAGTTTGAAGCCACAACTCCTGGTAGATGATTCTATATTCTTTCATTATATCTCACCAGGAATTCAGCACCAAGGACAAAAATGAACGTTCTCCTGTTTCTTTGATCCAACTTTACAGGAACTGAGGCAAACAAAGGAGTCCTAATCTGCTTTAAATTTTTTTCTGTTTCAGTATTCTGCAGAATGAATGAGAATATTGATTTCTGCATTTCATTTTTCCTAGGTTTGACAATGGTCCTTAATTGCCCTGTTTCTTTCAGTAGAGCTCCAAGTTGATATTTGCGCTCTAGATTTGCTAAGACTGAAGGATGACAAGCAGCATGGAGCAGTTTCTGACTGCATGAAGCAGAGCAACTTAGCATGGCTGCGGTGTCTACAAGGTAAAGATTCTACTTAAAAGCTGACCCACTCTCCCTCCCTGCATTCTTCTCCTTCATCCTTCTCTCATTCTCGTTTGGTTCATCTCTTCATTTCACTCCTTCAGAAATGTAAGATTTTTTTTTACTATTCAATTTGTGTTCACAAGATGCTAAATGTTACATCTTAAGTCTGTTTAACTTCAGCCTGTTTTAAAATAAGCTAATCATACTCTGGACAAGAATTTGCAATGCATTTCTTTTGTCATCAAATTTTTCATTAAGATTAATTTCATTGTTTTTTTGTGCTTTCAGGTGAGAATTGATGACTGACTGACTGAATTGACGACTGTCTCCTGGCTACTGAAAAGGAAGCAAGCATCAATCAAATAGGATTTGTATGATATCCTTTTCTGCTAATAATGTAGTAGCAGGGGTGGGGGGCATCTGATCCAAGCTCTACTTTGGCTTGGTTCAATAAATGATTTCCTTGTAAATGTAGGGACCATTTTGGAAATAACGTGCCTTGTGTCAAGATCTCAAATAACACTGAATTAAAGTATTGGGGATCTGGGATAGAATGCTATGTATAGACAAGTAACAATTGCTATACATAGAGAGAGAAAGAGATACTATTGGATAGATAGATAGATAGAGAGTTGTAAGCCACATTCACTCCAACTGCTGCTGAGGCCAAAGAAGACGACATCAGTGGCATCGATGGACTACAAGAAGTAGTAAGAGCGATATGATATAGGTTGCAGATGACTGTTTATTCTTGAATATGCATTTTGGCCACGTCAGGCAAAAAACTGTATTAGATTCAAACTGCAAGCGATTCTATCAGTCCTGATCCTGTAAGTGGGAAGACGGACATTGAAAGATGTAACAGTGTTTTGGATGTTTTCACCCGTCTTGTAAGAGGAGAGGCGGAACACTGATTAAAACTTTTTTTTACCCGTCTAGTACGAGAAAAGATGCCAGCTTAAGATTAATTTCTTTTCTTCGCCTCGTAAGTGAAGAGACGGAGGGGTACTACATGTAGTCCTGAAGACGTTTCCCAGAAGAACCACCAGCCACCTGAGATGCTACCATCATCACACAAGATGAAAGGACGCACTGTTACACACTGAATAAAGATTTTCAATACAGATTCTGAATAAAGATTTTCATGAAAGATTCTGAATAAAGAGAACCGTGAACATAACAGAAAGTAATGGAACTTAAGAGTGAAGGAAACTCTGAAATGCTTGACTTTCTTAAGTTGGAAGGCAGCATTTCCACCTGCCTTTGGCTTGCTCTCTGATGTTCACATGCATTTGGCGTTAGATCAGGAAAGGTAGGTTAAAAATAAATTAGAGTAGGGACCTAGTTAGTAGTCAAAGTGTGTGCGATGATTCAGAGTGCAAGCCTTAAGTTACCAAATTTTTTTGGGGGGTGGGTTGATGGAAGCAAAATGCAAAACCTTTCAAAACAAGTTTAAAGCAGACAAAGTTGTGGATTGAATTCTTATCCACGAAGAACTTTGATGTTTTGCATAGTTATGAGATATTATTAAGCTAACTAGGTTTAAGTGGTTAAACTAGTTAAGCTAATTAAGATTGTGTAATTTTTTCACTTGCATGATCACAAGACACACCCCAAATTTTAGCTGATGCCAGGCCAAAGGACTTCCCTGTTCTTGGAAACTGGAGAATTTCTTTAGCCTGACCTAGTCTCCGATCTTGAAGAGGACACCTGTTCTTTGTATGTGTTGGAGACAACTGCAAGCCACTACCCAGATGCCAGAGGTGAGCCATGACTGCATGCTGTACTAACATGTGCTTTCTCTCCTCCAACCTACAGCTTGATAAAGGGGGGTCCTGTTCCATACATTCTAGTAGCATCTGGGGTTAGGGCCAAACCATGCAGGGTTTTTGTGTTTTTCTACCCATTGGTGGGAAGGGAACTTGGGTCCTTGTGGGAATGTGGGAGTTTTCTTTTGTTTTGATACAGCGCACACACTCTGTAAGCTGCTTTGATATTGAAATAAAGAGACGGTGTCTGAATATTGTGTTGTGTGAGTTACTCGCAATTAGTGGTAAGAAAGAGTAAGCACTACTACGCGACTTTTGGAGACCTTTTCGTGACCATTTTGATGCTGCGGACACACTCTGTGAGCTGCTTTGATATTGAAATAAAGTGACAGTATCTGAATAGTGTGTGGTGTGAGTTTACTCACGATTCAAGTTTAAGGATAGGGTAAGGACTTCTTCATAACTTTTCATGCCTATTTTGAGGATGGACGATGTGGAGTGACGATGAAAGGCTAGGTTTGTATCTTCCAGGTAAAACATGTATTACTAAGTATATCACTGCAGCTGTTTCAGCTTTCTTTATCATCTGAAACTTTTCTAACTTTTTTGTAGTTTCCTTTCTTTACAGGTGATTCCATGAAAGACGTCTGTTTCCAGGCTACCGGTAGAGCAAGTGTTGGGACCATGTCAACAGAAATCAAACAGTATAGTAAAGGACTCTTTTCTTAGGATACATTTTTAATCCAGTGTAATATGTGTGACTCCAGTCACTAAAAAAAGAATATCATTGCAAATTTGTAATAACTTTACTGGTGTCCCATCAAAGAATCAAATGTTACATTTTCTCTGAAAGCTTGGTAGCCTTTGATGACTGGTCTAGGCTTAGTTTTTAAGTCTTCTGTATTTTATGGCAGCTCTTTGTACATAGACTAAGTGCAGTTTTTCCGTGACACTGCACTTCATTTTTGAATCATGTTTTTCATCAATTCTTTGCCGCCTTCCACAGAACCGTTCTCTAGATCGATGCCCCCTGCCTCGAGACTACCTGGACGGCCCCCTGAGCTTTGAACACCAGGACCTGAGACAGATAACAACCCTTTTTTTCATAAATTGAGTGAAAACTTTGCTAGAGATATAAAGCAAAATGTAAACGATATGATAGTCTGCATCAAATGTAAAATTATGATCCGATGGTATTGTGATATTTTCATGAGCCAAGATACGGAAGATTGTAAACAGCTGATTATTAGGCTGGGACTATTCGTGATGTGTTTTCTTGAAAAAAGCTATTTAAGAAGGTGACATGACTAGGTCCTAGATGTATACTTATGAAAGTAACTTTTGATGGCTATTTTAAAACCAAGTTAAGTTTTCCTGACACACTTGTAATTATTCACACTTTGTTGTTTTTCTGATTTTCTGCAGGTACATTCACTGGACAGATGTCACTATACTTTGATGCTACTTGGAGGAGGATGCAGACTTGAGGCATCATAACACTCATTCTTCCTTCCTTCTTTCCTTCCTTTGTTTTGTCTCCTTGACATACCTCTTACAACAGTGACATTCATCTACAGCATGCTGGGATTTGAACCAGTGTCCACTCCTCCAAAACATGCAGGATTTTCATCTAACACAAAACATGTCTTTCCTCTTTTCCTCCCTGCTGCTTTCCTTCTTTTCATCCCCCTTTCTTCTTGTTAGTATTGCTTTTACAACCACTGCAGTAATATACATCTACAGCATTCAGGAATTTGGAGCCGTGTCCTCCCGAATAGGCATGACAAAACACTTCTTTCCTTTCCCTCCCTTCCTTCCTTCCTTCCTTCCTTCCTTCCTTCCTTCCTTCCTTCCTTCCTTCCTTCCTTCCTTCCTTCCTTCCTTCCTTCCTTCCTTCCTTCTTTCTTTCTTTCTTTCTTTCTTTCTTCCCCTCTCTCTCTCTCTCTCTCTCTCCCCCTCCCTCCCTCCCTCCCTCCCTCCCTCCCTCCCTCCCTCCCTCCCTCCCTCCCTCCCTCCCTCCCTCCCTCCCTCCCTCCCTCCCTCCCTCCCTCCCTCCCTCCCTCCCTCCCTCCCTCCCTCCCTCCCTCCCTCCCTCTCTCTCTCTCTCTTTCTATCTCTCTTTCTTTCTATCTCTCTTTTTCAGCAGCTGCAGAGTCCGAAGAAGATGTGAGCACACTGTTTACTGAAGTTTGGAATTCTAACCAACCACCAGTCTCATAGAATTCAATCAGGTTCCTAACTTCCCATTTATTTCATTGACAACAGATTCCGCAGACCGTATCTCCATACGCTCACTATATGCTGCTGTTTGGGTTTCCAGACACAAACCTCAGAGTCTTTTAAAATACATGACTTAAGTTCCCTTTCATTTCAGCATAATTACAGATTCCACAGAACATACCTGTTAACTAACAATCCTTTGCCTTTCAGTACATTCTCAGTAAGCACACTTTGTCCTGCTATTTGGATTCGAAGCAACAACCTCTGGTAAAATGCAGGTTTCAAATTCTCCATTTATTTCAGTGTGACTTCAGGTTTTGTTGAACAGAGTGTCCTAACAAAAATCCTTTCCCTTGCAGTAAGTGCACGTTGTGGTTCTCATTCTTTCCTTACTTATTGTCCTTTATTTCAGGGTGACTCCAGACATTACAGAATGAAATGTCAAAACAAAAATCTAAATTTAATACATTCTTAGTAAGTTATTACTGTTCAAGATTTGAACCAAAAGCCTCCTCTAATTGGATGATACTTCTACATTCTATTTTCCAAGGTTTGACAGGAAAGCCTGTGTCAATGTTTCTTCCAGCAGTGCTCCAAGTTAACTTCTACATTCTATTTTCCAAGGTTTGACAGGAAAGCCTGTGTCAATGTTTCTTCCAGCAGTGCTCCAAGTTAACTTCTACATTCTATTTTCCAAGGTTTGAAAGGAAAGCCTGAGTCAATGTTTCTGCCAGCAGTGCTCCAAGTTAACTTCTACATTCTATTTTCCAAGGTTTGAAAGGAAAGCCTGAGTCAATGTTTCTTCCAGCAGTGCTCCAAGTTAACTTCTACATTCTATTTTCTAAGGTTTGACAGGAAAACCTGTGTCAATGTTCCTTCCAGCAGTGCTACAAGTTAACTTCTAGTACATTCTATTTTCCAAGGTTTGACAGGAAAACCTGTGTCAATGTTCCTTCCAGCAGTGCTACAAGTTAACTTCTACTAGTACATTCTATTTTCCAAGGTTTGACAGGAAAGCCTGTGTCAATGTTCCTTCCAGCAGTGCTACAAGTTAACTTCTACATTCTATTTTCCAAGGTTTGACAGGAAAGCCTGTGTCAATGTTCCTTCCAGCAGTGCTACAAGTTAACTTCTACATTCTATTTTCTAAGGTTTGACAGGAAAGCCTGTGTCAATGTTCCCTCCAGCAGTGCTACAAGTTAACGTCTACATTCTATTTTCCAAGGGTTGACAGGAAAGCCTGTGTCAATGTTCCTTCCAGCAGTGCTACAAGTTAACTTCTACATTCTATTTTCTAAGGTTTGACAGGAAAACCTGTGTCAATGTTCCCTCCAGCAGTGCTACAAGTTAACTTCTACATTCTATTTTCCAAGTTTTGACAGGAAAGCCTGTGTCAATGTTCCTTCCAGCAGTGCTACAAGTTAACTTCTACATTCTATTTTCTAAGGTTTGACAGGAAAACCTGTGTCAATGTTTCTTCCAGCAGTGCTCCAAGTTAAGGTTTTCTTTCTATAGGTTTCTCTCCTTGTTTGTGTTTTAAAGGCCACACTCCAAGTCGAGTTTTCGGCCATTTTATGTTGTCTCCTCGACTTTTGTCCTTGCCTTTGTTTTATTGCCACACTCAAATTTGAGTCGCCGGCAATCAAATTTGAGTCGCCGGCAATCTTAATTGCAGGAAAAGTCTAGGACTGATTGATGACAAGCAGCAGCGCTTCCTGTCTGGAAGAACCAGAGCAGTAGCTTCGCCCATGGGTCTACAAGGTAAAGATTCTACTTCATCCACACCCAGTCTCTCCCTCCTGTATCCTTTCCTTACATCTCTCTCTCCTCATTCTCTCCTCTTTCCTTCCATCTCTTCCCTCCTTAATCCTTTCTCACATTCACTCCTGCAGAAAAGTAACTCAAGCTGCAAATCATATCTATTTTCCTGTCATACATGCTCAACGGAAAAACACGAAATCAAAAGGAGCGCTAATCAAGACTGATGTTTTTTTTTTTCTGATGAAGATTTGGTGACTCTGACACTGATGCCATTGATTTCACGAGTTTCTGGTCTACCTGAAGGGAAGCAAGCATCAGAGAAAGGAAGAACAGGATTTGTACGATATCCTTTCCTTTTACGTATTAGGGTGGGGGGTGTTGGGAAACTTGAGCCAAACTCTACTTTGGTTTGGCTCTATAAATGAGTTACTACACAGTTACTATGAAAATAGGAAACATTTTGGAATTAAAGTGCCTTGTGACAAAGGTGTTCAATAACATTAAATAAAAGTATTGGGGTACTGGGATAGACTAGTATGTAGATTAGTCTTAGTAGTAGTAAGATGCACACACTGCCGCCAGTCCTGTGCTCACGGAGGATTTCATCGTCAGCATCGATGGACTTCACAAGAGAGAGATGAAATAGCTATAGCTTGCAGTAGATGACAATAATACTTTACTTACGAATTTGATCTCGATATTCTTAGTCCATCTTCTTAGAGAGAAGGTGAAACATTGAAAGATGTAACAGTGTTGTGAATGTTTGCACCCGTCTTGTAAGAGAGAAGGCGGAACACTGACTGAGATATAATCGTGTTTCATCCATCTTGTAAGAAGATAGAAGTAGTTCACTTTCTTTTTGTCCGTCTTGTAAGAAGATAGAAGTAGTTTACTTTCTTTTTGTCCATCTTGAAAAGTAGAAGATTATCTAGTTTCATCCATCTTGCATGAGAAGATAGACAAGTAGCTATCGTGGACGGAATTGCTAAGCAAGAATCGGTCTGCTGAGTCATTTCTGAAGAGTCATTCCCGACGACCATCAACTACAAGAGACTTCAAGCGTACTACCATCATCACACACTGAATAAAGTATCACACCTAGAATAAAGAACCACAAATTGAATAAAGTATTCTTACCAAATATTTTTTTAAAACTTAGTAAACCTGCACTTAGCAACAGACAGTACCAAAATGAGTGAAAACAAGTTTCAAATTTTTGACAGTTTGTAAAGTTGAAAGGCATTACTTCCACCTGCCTTTGGCTTGCTCTCTGATGTTCACATGCATTTTGACATGAAAGGTGAGGAAAGGTGAGTTAAAAACCAAATTAGAGCAGGGACATTAGTGAGCAGTCGAAGTGCGTGTGATGATTCAGAGAGCAAGCCTTTAAATTACCAAATTGTTTCGGGGGATGGGTTGATGGAAAAAAATACAGAATTTTTTTTCAAAAAGAAGCAATTATAGACAAGACAAAGTTGTGGATTTACTTCTTATCCACAGAAAACTTTGATATTTTGCATAATCTTGAAAGATGTAAAGTTAATTAAGTTAGTCCTTAAGCTAGTTAATCTTAATAAGTTTCTGTGAATTTTTAGCATTTGCATAATCACAAGGCACACCCCAAATTTTAGCTGATGCCAGGCCAAAGAACTTCACTGTTGTGATAAACAGAGAATTTCTTTAGCCTGGCCCTAGTCTCCGATCTTGAAGAGGACACCTGTTCTTTGTATGTGTTGGAGACAACTGCAAGCCACGACCCAGATGCCAGAGGTAAGCCATGACTGCATGCTGTACTAACATGTGCTTTCTCTCCCCATACCTGCAGCTTAAAAAGGGGGGTCCTTTTCAATACCTTATGCTAGTGTCTAGGGTTAGGGCCAAACCATGCATGGTTTTTGTGTTTTTTTTAACCCATGATGGGAAGGGGACTTGGGTCCTTGAGGGAATGTGGGAATTTTCTTTTATTTTGATACAGTGCACACACTCTGTAAGCTGCGTTGAGATTGAAATAAAGAGACGGTGTCTGAATACTGTGTGGTGTGAGTTACTCGCGGTTAGGTATAAGATAGAGTAAGGACCACTTTGCGACTTTTGGAGACCTTTTTGAGACAATTTTGAGGGCGGACAAAACTTCTGTGGAGTGAAAATAAAAGGGTACGTTCCAGGAAAACATGTAAGTATGTCATTGCAATTTGTTAGTCTTCTCTGGACCTTTTCTAATGTTTTTGTAGTTTCCTTTATTTACAGGTGATTCTTTGGAAGACCTCAGTCTGTTTCCTGGCTACCAGAAGAGCATTAGTGATGGGACCATGGAAACATTCCTGACTACCCAACCAAGTCCACTGAGCTATTCAGAAGAGAACTTCCAAACACAAGTTGCCATATCCTTTATTGTTTTCCTTGATCAACTTTCCTTGATCCTTGATCAAGCAGAAACAGCAATCACATTGTTTTTACTACTTTAAACTCTAATAATCAATCTGTAAAGGGCTGCTGTTGATGATAAAGGATTTTGATAAAGCTTATTGGACGTAAATGCTAAATTTGATTGATAAAAGTCAAAAGTGCGGGCACTGAGGTTCATTTGCGATGTTGATTTCATCTGACAAATAAGTTTTAAAACACAAAGTAATTCAAAAGAGTGTGTCAATAAATACAAGTTCAGGCACAGTATTTCTCATGTAAAGTCTATTTTGCTTTAGAAACAAGCCTAGCTAACAGCACCAAGTAAAGCAGGCATTATAAGTTGTGAAAGACAGTTGTTGTTTTTCTTTCTTCTCTACTTTCTTTGCTGCAGGATTGCTCCCTGGACAGACGTCCCCTGCCCTATGGCTACCTGAAGCAAAAAAAAAAAAATAATTGTGACAACAGGACTTAAAAATGATAAGTACAGTGTATGATTATGTAATCTGTAATACTTCACTTAATACGTTTTTTGTAAACTTATATTGTAGCTATACTTACAGCACCTGTGCAAGTTGTAGCAAGGAATTTAGATCTAACTTCCTACCTCTTGTCTTCTTCTATGCAGGTCTAAATGTATTTTTTTTGTTCATACAGATACTGAATCACCCATTTGACAGATGACACACTTTGAGCTTTTGGCAACAGGACTGAAAAAAGATAAGAACCTATTCTTTTTCATATAATAACTTCCTAAAACTGTCTTGGTCAAAATGCTGTTGGTCAAAATGCTTATTAAGCCTGTTTTCTGTTCACATACAGATACTGAAGCACCCATGCGACAGACGACACTGCTTTCAGCTTTTGGCAACAGGGCTGAAAAAAGATAAGAATCTCTTCTATTTTATATATCTAACTTCCTACCTAGTCAGTGTCTAATGTTCTATGTTGTTGGTCGAAATGCTGACTAAGTCTTTTTCTGTTCACAGATTCAGATACAGATACTGAATGACCCATGCAACAGATGACATGGCTTTGAGATTTGGCAACTGGACTGAAAAAAGATAAGAACCTCTTCTTTTTCATATAATAACTTCCTACCTAGTCTGTACTTGTTCTACGATGTTGGTCTAAATGATGACTAAGCCTTCTGTTGTACCAAGACAGTCATTCTAAAAAAAAGTTACAATTACTGTTGTTGCTATCGGCACTTGTTGCACAAAATCCTAGAATTGTTTTTGTTGTAAAAGAAATTAAACTAAATGCTGTTCTAAATGCTGAGTCAAGAATATCTTGTTTTCTATTTCTGTACAGATACTGAATAACCCATTCAACAGACGACACAGCATTGAACTGTCAGCTTTTGGCAACAGGACTAAAAAAAGATAAGAAGCTCTTCATGATCATCTTTATACATCAGTATTGAAACAAGGCTGGACACTGAATATAGGTGTAAACTTAAACTATAACATTCTGAAGTTCGTGTATTGTATCTGTCATTAGTTTAAGCCTGGGTGCCATCCAATTTCTACCAGGGCTCTTAATACTCGCTTTCCTGAAAAAAAGGAGGGAAGCTCTGATAGTAATCAGATGGCACTTAGGCTAGTTCTTAGTTTGATTTGGTTAGTTTTTCAAATGCTAACACTGTTGCTTTTTGTTCATTGACAGAATGACTTCTTGGACAGATGACCTTGCCTCGAGGCGACTTGAAGGAAGAATGTCTTGAGAGAGGATGCAGATTTGTGACATCAGAAGATGTGTGCAGGTCTGTTCCTGTGAACGGCCTTACTGGGGAGATGGTGGCAGTGGTATAGGTCTTTGCATACCAGCTGTCATGATAAAATGCTGTAAATGCGTTTAAGTTTGCATGGTTTTTATTTTGCGGTAGGAAGAAAATGAAGTGTTTGCGGTGGTTTTAAGTTCACGTTTTAAACAATAGTAACGCTACAGTCATACATGTAGGTGGGCAAAAGTTTTGCGGTGGTTTTAAGTTTGTGCTCTTTTCTTAAGAGTTCACTACAAAAAACTGCGAACATAAAACCACCTCAAACATTTCTGGATTCATAGTATATTGCATAGACCATTGCACTGCATCATTATCAATGTTTTTTCATAGAATAGTTTTGCCTCATCGGATGGCTTTTCAGCACCATGTGTGTCATACTTCAAGCGAGTAATCAAGTGTGTGTGTGTGTGTGTGTTTATAAGAGTGTTTGCATCTGTGTGTACATGTGTATGTGTGTATGAAAGAGAGTGTGCGTGTATGAGGAGTATATGTGTGCATATGTTTGTGTGTGTCTGTACATGTTTGTGTATGTGTGTGTTTGAAAGAATTTTGATGTGAGAAGTGAATGTGTATATTGTGCAGTGTAAGTGTGCATGAGAGAGAGAGTGTGCACATATTGAGTGTGTGTGTGTGTTTTTGTAGGTGAATCTCCAAGAAGTACACTGCAATTCTGTTTATCAGTTTCCTTACATTTTTGCTTGTTTCATTGTTACTTAGGTCAACAATGAAAAGCTAGAGGGGTTCCTGACTACAAGGGGGCAGCAGCTCATTCTTGTAGCACAAGAAGAAAACAACTGTGAGAAGAGAGAAGATGGCTGAAGAGATATTGAAGAAAGAAAAGAACTAGTATCACTTCAGTCTTGACTTTGATCAAGGAAAAGAACTAGCTAGTGTCACAAAATTGATTTATTTCCTTTGTTTCTTTTTTTTCTTCATTTCAACTCAAGATTGTTTATTGCTTGTTTTGCCAATGTGAAAGGAAATAACTTTTTTCTTGTCTGTTTTGCTTTCTTGTGGTCAAATCAATGAACTAGTATCTTCTCTTTATTTCAATTTTTGCTACGTCAAAGAAAAGAACTAGTATCACAGATATTCTGGTGAGTTTTGACTTGGCCTTGGTGAGACCAGCAGCTGTGTGGTTTGTGACTTCAAGAGTGCAACTACTCAGCAAGAAGAGAAGAAGATAGATCGAAAGGAGCAGAGAAGAACAAATGGATGAAGAAGACTGGGGAAGAGAGAAGATAGAAGAAAAGAAGACTGAAAAATGAAAAGAACTAGTATCACTTTAATCTCCAGGCTTTCGTCAAAGAAAAGAACTAGCTAGTATCACTAGTTTCCATTTTGTTTTTGTTTTTTACTTTGGACTCTAGATAGTTTTTTGCTTGTTTTGCCTATGCAAATGGAAAGAACTTTGAATCACAAAATTAGTTATATTTTTCTTGTCTGTTTTGCTTTGTTTTGGTCAAATCAAAGGAAAGAACTAGTATCCCTGAGAATCTCTATGTTTTGCTTTTGGTTATGTCAAAGAAAATAACTTAAGTATCACAGGTATTCAGGTAAGTTTGGACTTCGCCTTGGTGAGACCAGCAGCAGTGGTTCTTGACAGGAGTGCAACAACTCAGCCTTGCAAGACTAGGAGATAAGAGAGGCAAGCAAAGGAGGAGAGGAGATGGGAGGAGAAGAGAGAAGATAGAAGAAAACAGACAAAAATAAAAGAGCTAGTGTCACTTTAATCTTGGCTTTCGTCAAAGAAAAGAACTAGCTAGTATCACTAGTTTCCTTTTTTTTTTTTTACTTTGGACTCTAGATTGTTTTTTGCTTGTTTTGCCTATGCAAAAGGAAAGAACTTTGAATCACACAATTAGTTATATTTTTCTTGCCTATTTTGCTTTGTTTTGGTCAAATCAAAGGAAAGAACTAGTATCACTGAGAATCTCTTTGTTTTGCTTTTGGTTATGTCAAAGAAAATAACTTAAGTATGACAGGTATTCAGGTAAGTTTGGACTTGGCCTTGGTGAGACCAGCAGCAGTGGTTCTTGACAGGAGTGCAACAACTCAGCCCTGCAAGACTAGGAGAGAAGGAGGAGAGAAGATGGGAGGAGAAGAGAGAAGAAAAGAAAACTGACAAAAAGAAAAGAGCTAGTGTCACTTTAATCTTGACTTTGGTCAAGGAAAAGAACTAACTCGTATCACATGCAAGACATACTTTTTTTCCCCTTTGTTTCTGTTTTGCCTTTGATTTTGGTCATTTCACATCTGCTTTCTTTTGTTTTGGCCATGTCAAAGGAAAGAACTGGTGTCACTAAGAATCTTCTCTTTGTTTTGTTTACTTTTACTTATGTCAAAGAAAAGAACTTATTATAAGTATCTTATTCAGGTAAGATTGGACCTCATTCCTTGGTGAGACCAGCAGCAGCTGTGGTCTCTGACTACAAGAATGCAACAACTCAGCCCTGCAAGAAGAGAAGAGGGGAAGAAACAGGAGGAGAAGACTCACTTTCCAGGAGAGGAGAGAAGATAGAAGAAAAGAGGACTGACAAAAAGAAAAGAACTAATTAAAAGTGTCACTTTGAAAAGAACTAACTTGTATCACAAGACAAACTTTTATTTCCTTTGTTTCTATTTTGCCTTTGATTTGTTGTTTTCTTATGGCCAATTTTGTCAAAGAAAAGAACTGAGTATCACAGGACTATTTTTACCTCTGTTTTGCATTCTTTTGACCACATCAAGGAAAAGAACTAGTATCACAAGTAAATTCTTTTATTTTTATTTTTGGCCATGTCATTAAAAGAAAGGAACTGGTGTCACAGAATATACTTTTCTTGCCTCTGTTTAATGCTGTCATTTGGCCATGTCATAGAAAAGAACTTGTATCACTCAGGTATCTGACTGGTAAGTTTGGACTTGGCCTTGGTGAGAACAACAGCAGCCGGGTTCCTGACTACAAGAGTGCAACTACTCAGCCCAGCAAGAAAAGAGGAGAAGAGATGGGAGGAGGAGACTGGAGAGGGGAGAATATAGAAGAAATGAAGACTGAGGAAAAGAAAAGAACTAGTGTCACTTTAATCTTGGCTTTGGTCAAGGAAAAGAGCTAGCTCATATCACAAGGCATACTTTTATTTCCTTTGCTTATATTTTGAGTTTGATCATTTGACTTCAGAATCTGTTTTCTTTTTGTTTTGGCTATGTCAAAGGAAAGAACTGGTGTCACTGAGAATCTTCTCTTTGTTTTGTTTACTTTTGCTAATGTCAAAGAAAAGAACTTAAGTATCACACTATAATCACAGGTATTCAGGTAGGATTGGACCCGTCCTTGGTGAGACCAGCAGCAGCTGTGGTCTCAGACTACAAGAGTGCAACAACTCAGCCCTACAAGAAGAGAAGAAGACAGATCTAAAAGAGGAGAGGAGAAGAGATGGAAGGAGGAGACTGGAGAGGAGAGAAGATGGAAGAAAAAAAGACTGAGAAAAGAACTAGTGTCACTTTAATCTTGGCCTTGGTGAGAAAAGCAAGTTAAGTGTGCAACAACTCTGCCCTGCAGTGCAGTGCAAGGAGAGAAGAGGGGAGGAGAAGACTGGAGAGGAGAGACAAAAAGAAGACATTGCAAAAAGAAAAGAACTAGTATCACTATATAGTCTTGAACTCAACTCAAAGAAAAGAACTTGTGTCACCAGTATTTTTTCTTTGCTACTGTTTTGTTTTGGCTATGAAAAGAAAAGAACTTTGTATCACAAGTATTTTTTTTTACATTTTCTTTTCGTCAAAGGAAAGAAATAGAAGCACTTACTAAAATCTTCTCTTTGTTTCTGTTTTGTTATATCAAAGAAAAGAACCAAGTATCACTCTGGTATTCTGGTAAGTTTGAACTTGGCCTTGGTGAGACCAGTAGCAGCACAGTGGTTCCTGACTACAAGCTAGTGTGTACAACAACTCAGCCCTCCTACAAGAGAAGAAGGGAGATTGACAACAGAGGAAGCAGAGGTCAAGAGAGGAAGCTGGAAGAAAATAGGACATTTCAAAAGAAAAGAACTATGTATCACTTGTGTCATGTCTCTTTCTTGTCTCTTTGATCATAACCTGTGTCCATGGCAATTCATTGACAGAAACTAGAAAGATAACATTTCCAAACAAGCCTAGATTGGTTCCTCTGCACCTTTGGTAAGAAAACATAATCTCCAAGCAGATCCAACAGTTGCAAAGACCGTGTCCAATTGGCAAAAGGAGTTTTTATTGCAACCGGGGCAATAAAAACTCTTGCCAACTTTTGCCAGTTGGATAAGGTCTTTGCAACCGTTGGATCTGCTTGGAGATTAAAGAAAACAACCCTTGGTGCATAAATGGCCAAAAATACATTCTTATTCCAAAATGAGCACCTTGGCAAAATTACTCTTCCTGACTAATTATCAGTACTTCCTGTACAAAAAATGCTTTTCCAATCACTTCCTGTACATAATAGACGGCTCCAACAATTGACCTCTCTGAAAAAATGTACTTTCAAAATTGCCCTTATATAAAAAGCAATCATTTTTAACTACCTTAGTAACCTGCCCTAAAATAGAGCATTCTAAGTTACCTCAATTGTAGAAATCAACTTTAAAATCACTCTGTTCAAAACTTTCCAATATTGCCCCCTTGTGTAAAATGGCCTGTTTCTAGCCCTCCCCATTGCAAAAATGTACATTTCCAAAAATATTGTCCCTATAGAAAAATAGCTAATTACAAACTTCCCCCTACAAAAAAGTGATCCTAAATTACCCCCTGTGCTTAAGTTATCTTTGAAATCACTTTGTTGTAAACTTTCCAAAATGACCCCCTTGTGAAAAATGGCCTGTTCCTAGCCCTCCCCATTGCAAAATGTACCTTTCCAAATTGTCCCTTAGAAAAATGTCTAATTCAAAACTTTCCCATACAAAAAAGTTGCTAGATTACCCCACGTTTAAGTTATTTTTGAAATAACTCGTGTGCAGAAATAAACTTTGAAATCACTGTTTGAAATTTTCCAAAATGAACCCCATACAAAAACAAAATTCCTAAATCACTTCTTGTGCTGAAGTTAACTTTGAAATAACCTGTGCAAAAAACAACTCTCCAAAAGACCCCATGTGATAAATTGGACTTACCCTTTGCAAAAATGTACCTTACCCCTGTTTAAAACTGAGTATTTTTCCCAACACAAAATAGGAATAAAAGAAATAGAGCATTTATAAATCAACCATGAAATTGGATGTCTAAATCACTCCCTGCACAAAATTGACAGCTAGAAAATGACCTCCAGTATAAAATTCTTCACAAAAAATTGATCTTGCAGACAGGAAAAACTATGATCTTACTTAGGTTAAGACCTAATAAGTTCTTGAAAACATCAAATTGAAAGTGTCAGGCAGGACTTGAAAAGAAATCACTGAGGAAATAAAGTGACCATAAACCAAATCGTAATCAAGAACTAGTATCATAAGACATACTTTTAGTTCCTAGTGTTTTGATAGCTTTTTGCCAAGTCAGAGAAAAACAATGTGTGTCCCTGGTATTCTGGTAATTCTGGCCTTTCTGGTGCAACAACTCAGACGACAAGACAAGAGATGAGGACAGTAGAAGAGCCAAAGATAGAAGAAAAGAAGACTGCAAAAGGAGAAGAACTAGTATTGATTATTGACTTGATACAAGGAGGAGGCTCTGAAGTATTTTTTTCTTGCTTCTGTTTTGTTTTCTTTCGGCCATGTCAAAGAAGTAAACTTTCTTACTTTTGTTTTGTTTTGTTTTGTTTTGTTTGGCTGTCAAAGAAAGGAACTCGTATTACAGGTTTTCTGGTACGTTTGGACCTCATCGTGGTGAGCCCAGCAGGAGCGCAGACTATAATATGCAACAACTCAAACCCACAGGGAGGAGAAGAGGGTTCTAAAAGATGTCAGCTGAAGAAGAAAAAAATATGGAAGAAAAGCAAAATAAAAGATCTAAATGTTTCAATTGTCTTTTGTCTCTTCTTTCTAGAAAAGTAATATTTCCGAACAGATGTAGATAGTTCCTAGTCCCTCTACATCGGGGAAAATACTAGTAACCTTTGCTGGACTGGTATCTCTTTTACATAACCGTGGTACATCATGAAACCAAACGTAACAATAAAGGTTTAGTACTACTTTTCTGAAGATGAAAACAAAGCAAACTTTTCTAAACTAGAGCCTTTTCCTGGATATTTGACCAATTGGTTAGGTTTCCTGAGTTTTCTATTTCTAACTAGACAACAGTTCAAATGGACAGTCATATTCAGCACCAAGGACAGGGTGGTAAATGAAAACATAACGGTACAATGTTAAAAGGTGAAATTCAGTGCCGAAACGAACATACAGAGCACACACTTGCAGGTCCTTATGTATGTGGCTGGGCAACCTTGTCCTTCATAAAGGTGCATGTGGGTATGAAACATTCAAAGTTAGAAGCAGATAAGCTTTACCTCGAAAGTTGACACTCGAGACTTTGAAACATACCTAATCGTTTGGTCTTAACGAAGGATGATGTCCCAAATTTTTCCACAGCCTTTGAGCCAGTCACTTTAACGCGATTCAGGGACTTCCCCTAAATTTTGGTAGACTTATTTTCATCAACAACAAAATGCACAGCCTTGGGAGGTGAAAGGTCAAAGGATTCTTCCATTATATGTAGGGAGTGTGGTTGAGACGATTCTGTTGGGGCCAGGTGCACCAGCACATCATTGAGATAACAAGAAAGTTAAATGAAACGTTAAGAATATCTTAACCATATCAGAGGCAACTTCGTTCAAAAATTGTTACAGTACATGTAGTAACTTCCTCGCAGTGTTCCACACGTGATAAAAAGTAAAATTGATATAACTTTGGATTGGCAATTGTTGCTTTTGTCTTCGGGGTGTGGCTCTCCTCATATACAGACCTCAATCTAATTGAACATCATTGTAAATCGTACGAAGCAGCTGCAAAATGAGAAACAACATCAACTGCAAAAAAATATTTCAGAAAACGGATATTGATATCATGGAATGCCAAAAATAATGCCAAAGCCAATTTCAAAAGTCAGAGAGGATGTTATCCATATATCAATATATTAATAAAATCAACATGGCCAAAAGTATTTTACGGATTTGCAGCCACTGCCAGCTAATTGCCACGATCTCATTGATCAAATAGCTGATTGCCACGCTTTCATTGGTTGAACTGCTTATTGTGATTGACAGTCAGGATCGGTCTATAGTGAAGGAAGGTGAGAATGTCTGAGGCATCCCTTACTTCACTCATCAATAAGGTCCAAGGAAAATACAATGTTAACGATCCCAAGGAGGGAACAATTTTCCAGATCCAAATTCTCCCGAGGGACGAACTGTCGTGAAGCCAACTTACCTTACAGTGTTCATAAGCCGTTAACGATATTTGATTACCTACAATGTCAGTCAATAACGCGTTATTGACTGACATTGTAGGTAATCAAATTTGCAGCTTCTGATTAATTACTTAATTAGCGCTTGATCCCCAACCTTTTCCCACAATGCATGTCTTGAAATCTGTTATTCTCGTCTTCAAACAAATGTTCTTGTAAACTCTTGTAAAAGTAGGTGAAATTTTAATTTAGGCAAGCTAGGTCCAAAGGAAAAATGTGTGCAGGCACCCTTAAGTATACACCTTGAGTGAGAAAGTCATAGAAACTTTCTTTCACCGTTTATAACGTTTTTAAAGTGTGAACGTGTCCAAACCACAGACGTTGTTTACAAGTAAAGACCGTGGCATATATAGCGGTGTGTGTCTCTCCTCATTTGTACCGACGTGCTCGTGTGTCCCCACAGAAACCGATGGAAACTAGGTGGGGCTAGTTCCGGCCCGCCAGCATTCGAACGTTGATTCTGGTTGGACTCACTTGAGACTTGGCTGTGTGAGACGCTATGCTGATCGCTGGGTTTCCCATGGCAGAACAAGTCCGTATTCGTGGGGGCGAGCGTCGTCATTTTTGAGGTGGGGTCTTTTCCTGCTGATTAGATGGTGGCGGTCCGGGTTAGTCGAGGAGAAAACAAACCAACCAACTAACTAACATAGGCGGTTTTGCACCCCTGTGTGAAGATCACAGTTGGCACAGTCCGGTTTAGTTCGTTCAGCTCAGGCGTGTGTGCAAGGATGCTCCATGTGCGGAGATGTTTCGGATGGATTTTTTTGCAACTTTTCGGGACAATTCCGATCGTTTTCTTCTTAACTTTGTTCCTCTAATGTGTGTGGTAACTGCTTGAATATTGTCGTGGCCGTTTCCAGGTTGTTTCAAGGAGTTTCGGGAGGAAATGGAGCCCTTCTTTACTTGTTGTGTTTCGGAGAGACGACAAAATGGCGAGGCTGGCGTGCTGAACAGACGGCGTGGTGAAGAGACTCGTTCTTACAAGGTAAGACAACAAACTGTTTCCTCGACATAAGGTTAAAATGTAAAATTTGGTGTATTTCTCTGAATCCTGAGCGGAAAATGCCGTCTTTACGACAACCTTTACAAATGTCTATTTCTTTCGTATTTGGTTCAATATTTTGCTCTTTATTTTTGCTTAAATAACGTTGCATATATTTGGCGAGTTGTGTGAAAATTATAGCAAGTATGAGTTGATATTAGTAGCAGAAAAACTGCAAGAAAATTGTCCTTTGTTTGTCTCCACGTGGCCGTCACACCTGTTGGAATGTACGTGACGTCACACCTCAGTTTTCCCGCCAAAACGCGGCGTGGAGGGGAGAGCGGGGCTTGTGTTTTAGTCCTGCGGATTTAACGACTGTTTCTCATAGTTTAGACGAAGAAATTGGCCTTTTTTCTGTGCAATTGCAGCCTCGGGGGAAGCTGGCGAACTGGCGGAAATGTTGGAGGGCCTATTGCTGGTAAACTCGGTCTTTACTGGAGGTAAAGCAAATGGACTTGCTTGTAATTTAGTGTAATTTTCGTAGAAAACAAGGGCGTCGGTATTTTTGGCGAGGCCTTTTGATATCAGATATTGAGCGGCAACTCCAAGAGAAGACAGGCTTTACAAATGTCTATTTCTTCCCGGTTTGGTTAGGATATTTTGCACTTTATTCCGTGCGTAAATAACGTTTATATTTATGTAGCGAGTCATGTAGGAATGGTATGAGTTGATATAATGTATGTGGCAGAAAAAATGCGACAAAAGTGTTAACTTTAAATTTGTTTTATAATATGTCCACGTGGCGCGGTCCGGCTGTACCGCCACCTGTATGAACGCGCACGTGGGCGGCTTTAACTTGGTCAGTTATTCCCGCCAAAATGTCTCATGGACAGGAAAAAACTTATGGCCTTCCATGCGTATTTGAGAGATTTCTTTAAGTTGCTGTAAGGTTGTGCTTTGAGGTGAAGAAGTTGAGTGCTGTTGCGCTTAAAATTTAATTTTGAAGTTGTTAGCAGTGAGAAGTAAAACAATGCTGTTTTTGATGCATTTTATGAAGTTATTATGCAAATATGCGAAACAGTGAGTAGATGTCACTACTATGAAGATATCAGCAATTTGTTATTTCCGTTTTCGGGGGACCTAATATTGCTTTGGTTGCCGAGGTACAATTAAGTAATGTGTTCCATAAAGGGGGGTTACTATTGTTCTAGAAATAGCTGTTAAAATTCTGCTTCGATATATAACATCACAAAGGGTAACATTTGAAATGACTTGACTACTGATGATACTTGTTACTTACTGTGACCGTTTTATTGCCACAGGGAGGAACATTGAAGAAAACCCGCACTTAGAAGAGACGTCCCGGTGAGTGTTTCACAATTTCTTTGTCGAGATCATGTTGATGTTTTCGGTGACACTTATTGTGTATCGTATATTGTTCAATTTCACTTATCGGGTACCGTATTGTACAGCAACATTTAGACTATCAACTCCTCGTATACATTGACTTGATGTGACGAGAATGTTAAGGAACATGAATATGTTTAATGTGTATTTGACCTCTATACTTATTTGATATTAAATTTGTGTATATTTTGTGGGAACATCACAATTCAGACTTTCATGTTTGTTCCAATCAAGATTGAATTGATTTTTTTTTCAAAAATTAAATAGTAACAGTGTTTGGTAGTGTTAAGTCAAGGTAGCAGCACACAGTATTCATCAAGCAGTAATGAAATGGTGCGGCCTAAATCTTGAACCACATGTTAAAATGTTTTGTGAAAGCCAGCAAGGCACAAACTTTACTGTAGGATAGTACGTTTTTATGACATAAATAAGTCTGCTTTTAGATTGTACGAATGAGATTTGGAAGTTTGCCCATTCAGTGTATAAATGTGCTTCTCTTGAGTACCCTAAGGCCTAACGTTACTATAGTTTCATCCACGTCGATGTCGGTCACTTTGTAGCCCTTAGGCTGGAAACTGTGCTTTGCTACCTTGAACATCATTATTGAAACAAGTTTATTGCAAGTTCTTGCCCGTAGGCTAATTGCAAGTACATGTAACATGAAAGGACGGACAGACAACGGGTAACAATATAGCATGTGACTATTCTAGTCTCAATACTAGCTCTATCTTATTATCTTCGCCGAGTACTTGTACTCGGGGAAGATTATGTTTTCGGTTGAAAAATATGTTGGGTGGGTCTTTATGTATGTCAGGAGCATAACTCAAGAAAGCTTCAATGAATCTTTATGATTTTTGGTAGGTGTGTAGTGGTTGTGCAAAGGAAGGTCAAGTTCAAAAATGGTTCACCTGGCGTTTTCCAACAGTACTGCAGCAGACTTTGCATTTTTTTGTGTTTGTATGTAGGCAAAAAAAGTGACGGAAACGTTGATGGATCTTCGTGATTTATTGCAGGTGTGTAGATGTTGTGGAAACGGAGGTCAAGTTCAAAAATGGCTTCCCTTGCATTTTCCGTCGGTACTGCAGCGGCCTTTTTATGTGTGTGAATTTGTATGTCGCCAGCATAACTCGAGGTGCTGTTGACGGCTGTGCATGATATTCAGTTGGTAGGTAGGAGTGTTAAAGAGGAAGGTCAAGTTCGATAATGGGCCTCCTAGCGGATAAGTAAGGTACTGCAGCTGAGTTTTAAATTTTGTGGACGAATTTTCAGGAAGTGCCAGGTTCATGATTTTTCACCAATACATAGGGTCTAGAACAGGGAATAGGTGGTGTAAGTTTGGCCCCCCTAGCGGCTTGTTTGGACCTGCAGTTGGCGTTTTTGTTGAAACCTTTGGAGGCTAATAACTACAGAAGGGGTTGACAAATCGTCATGATTTTTGGTATTTAGATAGCTTGGGTAATGTTTTACATAATCAAATACATATTATGAAAACCAGGAACTAATTTGCATAATAAATGCAGAAAGTTTATCTATCCGCTTAAAGTTTGTGGTCGAATTTTTTGCAGGTACTAAGGTTATGATTTTTTGAGTGGTAGATAGATCTTGGGGCAGAGAGTACGTGATGTAAGTTTGGGCCCCCTTGCGGCTTGCCTTAAACTGCAGTGGGCCTATTTGTTTGTAACTTTTGGGGAGGAATGACTCAAGCAGGGGTTGATGGATTATTCTTGTATTTGGTATATATGTTCCTTAGGTGATGATGAACATAATGATATGCTCATTATGCAGATTATGACCTACTTTACATCATAATTGGCATATATAGGACTGCCGCACCATAGTACGCGGCATGTGTTAGTACACACCTGGCGTCCAGAATCTAGGTCAACAGCTGGCGTCCTGAATCTAGGTCAACAGCTAGCTTACTAGCTGGGCAATTGAAAAAAACAGGACTAAAATGTATCTGTTATGTTTGGTATGAAGATTTAAAAGTGGATCTTACGATTGACATAACATTGTAATTATGCCAAACAGGACCTAATTTGCATGATTAATGAAATGTTTTGAAATGCGCTGAGTTCTATGTTTGTGCCCGTTTATATGCATTTAAGTCGTATTCTAGTCTTAGTGAAAGCTTGTATCAAGGTGTGTTTATTGTTCTGTTACTAGGGCTAACCCTTTGTGATAGCCTTAGCCTTTGGTAGCCGTGGCTGTACTTATCTACAGCCGAAAAAACAAATAAAAACAAATCACCTTTGAAAACTGTGTCATCCTTCACTGAGAAAGAGAGGCTAGTAATTATCGATTATTATCGAATTCGAAATGTCAATTATTCAAATGACCTCATTTGGATTATTGCTGAGATTATACTAAGATAATAACACTATGCTCGTAAATGACAGGACTTTTTATATTCATGTTGGGCATTTTGAAATAGCTGAATCTGATCATTGACATAGCCAAGCCAAGTTAAACAATAAGATGCTGATTATGCAAAACAGGGTCTAATATTTGATAGAGTTATGCTACTTCACTACGTTTCGAAAATCCATCCAGTTTTATTGCGTATCTTATTACCTGGATGTCTAACCGTCATTGACATTCCATGAGAGGACTTTCAGACCTGTGGCATATCAAGCCATTGAGAAAGAGGGGAACATTGATAGATATTATTTAAGCAAATAAAGACTTGAATTTAGTTATTGTTTAGAAAAATGGCTATGTAATGCCATATTGGTAAATGGCGGGAATTTGGTACTTACATCTGTCGGTACAATTCATATTATTTGGCGAAGATATGAGGTCGTGGAACTCTAGTTTGGGTTTGACTTCTTTTCCGAGACAGTGGAAGACGAAAGATCCCACTTTTTCTGTAATGTGCAGGTTTCATGATGTTAAGAGGAGACATAGTTCTCTTTTGGTCTGTAAACATGGAGAAGTTTGGATGGAATTCGGTGGGCTCTTTAAACAACGCTTTTCTTTCTTTCTTTCTTGATCGTAGAAAGGGAAATAAAATGTGTTTCGTCTTCGTGTTTGACATGCCGTATCTACAAGTTCTTTAGAACTCAAAAAGCTATGAATGGATTGATGTGAAGTTCGTTGTGTGATTCGGTCTTATTTAAGTCATTATCAGATTTTGGAGCCCCTGCCAGGGTTTCTGGCTAATGCAGCTGAACTTTGTTTCCGTACAAAATGTTTGTTCATAGTGCTGTGTACCTAAACCCATGTTCAGGTTCAGGTTTGGATTTAGATCCAGAGGTCCAGGTGTGGACCTGAACCCATGGCATATGTCTGCTAGAAATATTTTTTAATATTTGAAATTGGCATATATTTTACATGCAATTTGATATGTGAAATTATATACAGTCAGTGGTAAACACGAAAATTCAGTTATAAACACAAAAGCAGCAATGTTTTCATATCTTTCCAGTTTAAATTTCACCATCTCAGGAGGGTTTAAGACAAAAAGGAGAGTATAAGTGAGAGATTTTTTAAGTCCGGACTTGTTTCCAGACGTTCAGTTTTTTTTGGACTTGAACCGAAACGTTAGGTCCAGTCAGGATCAGGTCCGTGGTTAAGATGCGCAGCACTATTCACACAATGATACAAATAGGGGGGTGGGTGGTCGTGGGTGCTACCTTAGATCAGTAACACATTCTTTTTCATACATTTTATATCATTGCATTGTGCATATTTGTTTGGCCTACGCATCAATGTACAGGGCTCTAAATACTGTGTGCATGTGTATCCTCCGTTGCAGGCTTCTCCCACAGCAATTTTTCAACTCATATATATAATTATAAGGGACTGTGGTGATTAAGAAAGTTTTTCGAGGGCCAGTTAATTTTACCGCGAGAAGTAATTCACAGTAATGCGAGAAGCAATTCAAAGGTTGCGTTGCACAAAGCCCACGTGAAGTGACGCATGCTACAAATTTTCTGAAATGTGGCCTGATGTCTCTTTCAATTGCTGATATCTTCTGTGAATTTAGCTGTTGTTTTCTTCAAATTGTTGTCTTCAAAGTCATGTTGCAAATTTCTCAAATGTGGCCTGATTTTTCTTTCTATTGCTGATATCTTCAGTGAATTCAGCTGTCGTAGCTTAGAGATCTTAGAGGTTTTTTGTATGAAAAAGGAGACAGTCGCTGAAGTACCATTGACCTTTCCTGAAGTACTGTAAGAAGCATTGAAATGTTCGCATTGTTGGAAGGGTCTTTTGGGGAATTCAAGAAGTTGATCGCTATTTATTACAGTAATGTTTGCCCTGAGTTCAGGCTTCAACGTATGGTAAATTTGACAAGACAAGCTGGATTCAAGCATAACAATTTAGTCTCTGATGAATTATGATACCCGCTTCTGGTGTGGAATGTTCCTTTAGTCTGTTAAGAGTGAAACATTGGAAGTCTAAGAAAATTTGCATGACTATTTGCCTAAAGTAGATTATGTTTCAAAGTTGAATCACTTAAGCCCTGTTCGCGACAGAAAAAGGAAAACGGTTTGAACCGTTTCAGCAAAGTAAGCCTTTTTTCTTGTAAACATGAAATGCTCCTCAACGGTTTTGTTCCTTTTTTTTCGGAACCCTCTCGCGAGGTAGTCTGTTACGGAACCGGTTCACATCGATTGTTATGACGTCGTACATGAGGTCATAGTTCGCGGCGTCACTTGTGCTTTAGTGTGGGAAAGAGTGAAAGTTCTTAGTGCGTTTTTTAATATAGTAAAATTTTGTAACATCATCAGTGCGCTAGGGGTCACTATTGTACCATGCCTTCCTAGATGTCAGAGCAAAAAGTTTTATGTGACCAGCGTTTGACCCAAACAAATGATGATAGCTGGTTCACTGGTGTGACAATGTTGTCTCTGTGTTGCATTTTCTTCAAACTTTCTCTGGTCTTATTGCAGATTGTCATGCAACACAGCATTGCTGCCGACTCCAGCCTGCAGTTTACACCAGTGCAAGGAAGAGCCTCTTCCTGGAAGCACGTGTTTAACAGTTAAGTTGTTCATTGTTCTGACCATATCTTTTTGAAATTTGTGCTTTTTAAAGTTGTATGCAGAAATAGAACTGTTCGTCAACTGAAGTAATTTGACTTGCTTTTCCAAGTTGACTACAGATTTTTTTTTATCAAAGAGTAAGAGTGCTGGAATCAACGTAACTGCTTTTTTTAACTTAGATTGAATCGTTCCTTTGTAAACTAAGATAGATTATTTTGAGTCTTGCTTAACTTAACGGGGGTCCCATAACTTCAAACGTATATTTATAAGTTTGACATTGCATCGCACCAGTGTCGGTTGACTGAAAAGTGTTGCGTTTTGACGAATGATAAATTAGAGTGGCGGTGTTTAAGGATTTTCTGTTGTCGACTTGATTTTACATCGTCCATGCATGACAATCGGTAAAACCAGAAAAATGTTATGAATATAGCGTTCCATATTGTTCCATTCTAATTAGGGTACTACAAATTTGGCATACAAATACCTTTGTCTCTCTTTAATTTGTCAGCACAAAGTAAACAGATGGAATAATTTTGTGTCAACTAACTTCAGCTTCCCTGTAGTAAATAATTTTTGACCGTTCGTAAGTCGCCACCGCTGTGACTTAGCAACTGTTTACGCCACTTGTTGCGTTCCAAGCCATGTCAACTTTGACAATCCGTTCTTTGGTATGCCGCATTGTTACACTGGAAACTGAAATGGTTACATTTGCATTCGGCACGGCACCACATCCGACCAGAAAGTATGCAGCAAATCTTGTTTTTCCAGTGCAAAGTTCTGACATATTTTAAACATCATCAATTGTTTTTAGAGCTTGCTATTCATGATTTTTTTTGGAGCAAGCAATGAGAACTCGCCATTTACATTCAATAAACTTCGTGTTTCTGATACAGGGTATGGGTCAGGTTAGTAATACATGTTTGCAACAACAATGCGTTTACATTTTGTACTTGTCGAACCATGTGCAAGCATGCCGACGGGAACTTATCAAATGCAAGTTTATCCGTTTATCCGTGTTTCAAGCTAGATTAATAAGATTTGCCGTTTTGGAGTCACACTAGCTAGTACTTGATTTAGACAGGGAGACCGTGAAATGTCAACACTGTAGCTGCATCACATTCGAATCCTGGTCAAAGGAATGGCCGCGACGTAAAGGGGGGGGAGGGCGTTCAAAGCCGCCGTTATTTCGTTATTTAAGACAAGTTTAATCGCAACATAATCTAACAAGCACAGACATTTCTTGTTTGTTTTGTGGAGCTTCATGCCTCGTGTGTAAAACAGGAAAGTTTGCGTAACGATTGTTTACAGTTCTTTATGTAAGAGTTGCCATTACACAAGCCATTGTTTATAGCCAAATTTTCCTGGTGGCGCAAAAATCCGTGTACAGAAATCTGTTTCATTCAGATATGCAGAAAGTTGGGTTCTCAGCATTTTTATTCAGCACACTAGTGGACAGAAACAAACATGTCTCTCTTCTGCATAATAAGACAAAGCAAAACTCGTTGAAAGTTATGGTACTGTTGAAGTTATGGGACCCCACGTTATAATTGTAACCGTTTTTAAATTTATCAATATGTTGAGGTATGACACTTTTTTCTTCTTTTCATTTAGTCAAATGTATCTAGACGGGCGACAGCAACAGACTCCAGCCGATGGGATGCAGAGAAGAGTTTCTTCTGGCCGGGAAAGACCTGACTCCAGTCTGGAAATTTGCTGCGACACGAGATACAAGTCATGTCAAGTCAAGGCCTTTATTTACATTCGAAGTGTTTTTATCATTCACATGATAATATTTCATTACAAGTTCATGCTCAAAGGTACATGGAGATACATGGAAATCGAAGAAGTTATCTAGTCTACTGTGAAAGTTCTATGGTTGACTATGGTTGGGTTTGACTTCTTTCTTTGAAGGCAGTGAAAAATGAAGTGACCCACGTTTTTTATCGTAAGTGGGTTGATTGATTCTAGTAGAAAGATGGATTTGTGTAAATTATTCAAATGGTGAAAGGTAGGAGAATCTATAGAAGCTGTTTATATAATTTGCTTCGTTCGGCATCATATAGAGGACATTAGAAGATAAAATGTATTTCATTTTCCACTGCGTTCATTGTACAAAACTTAGTAAACACATTTTCTCGTGAGCAGGCAGCTTTTTATATCTAGTGGGTGTGCGCTTATTGTATCTTACACACAGCTGACTGTTGGTCCAAATCTTTGTTGGAGATATACGTTTGCCATTGAGTATTCTGTTTTGACGTTTGTATAAAATGTTAACTTACAGTCATCGATAGATAATTTGTAATGAAAACTTGAATACATATGTCGGTCATCCTTTTTCTTAGCAATGTACAAAATGCGGTACATGTTTGTCTAGATCGAGATTGTTGACGTTCCAGATAAAGAAGTATCCGCTATTGTCGAGTACATGTTTCACATGATGGTATTATATAACTGTACAGGTATAATCAAGGAGCAAAGATTGTTTTTCCAGATTAACTTGATTTTGTGTACCAAGACCGTTAACTTTGTGTAATGTTGAAAAACTGTAAGTTGTGCTAGAATCTTTGCTATTTGTGCTACGAATGCACACGACGAACTTTGTAGTAATTTCGAAAGTATTCTCAATATTGTTGGGCTAAGCTGATGTTGTGTAGCGAGACTGTCAACTTCCTGTAATGTTGAAGAACTGTTGTGCTAGAATCTTTGCTATTTGTGCTACGAATGCACACGACGAACTTTGTAGTAATTTCGAAAGTATTGTTCTCGATATTGTTGGGCTACGCTGATGTTGTGTGGCGAGACTGTCAACTTTCTGTAATGTTGAAGAACTGTTGTGCTAGAATCTTTGCTATTTGTGCTACGAATGCACACGACGAACTTTGTAGTAATTTCGAAAGTATTCTCAATATTGTTGGGCTACGCTGATGTTGTGTGTCGAGACTGTCAACTTTCTGTAATGTTGAACTGTTGTGCTAGAATCTTTGCTATTTGTGCTACGAATGCACACGACGAACTTTGTAGTAATTTCGAAAGTATTGTTCTTGATATTGTTGGGCTACGCTGATGTTGTGTGGCGAGACTCAACTTTCTGTAATGTAGAAGAACTGTTGTGCTAGAATCTTTGCTATTTGTGCTACGAATGCACATGACGAACTTTGTAGTAATTTCGAAAGTATTGTTCTCGATATTGTTGGGCTACGCTGATGTTGTGTGGCAAGACTGTCAACTTTCTGTAATGCTGATGGTGTGTACCGAGACTGTATGATATTGTTTATTTGTGAAGATTTTACATGAAGAAGAAAATGCCAAAAAGTTAAGGTTAAATGACGATAAATGAGCTAGGCTGGTAAGCATATGTTTGTAGGAATGTGTAGAAGCCAGGAATTCATCTGAATTGTGTCCTTCTGCTGTAATATGAGAGTACTTGATCAAGTGTGAAGACTAAATAACACTTCTGTGAAAACCATCAACCATCCCCAAACAATGTCAACGGTGGCGCATAGTTTGAGCAAGGATACTTACTAAGTTACTTGTTCAGAAACTATATGGCACTAGAGAGTTTGGATTGGTTTTTGACTAGGCAGAAAGTGTCATTTCAATCTTAAGACTGAATCATAAACTCGTATGTTATATCAGAAGGAGATGATTTAGGAGGATTGTTGGGTTTTACTTTGAAGTTATTCCTGTAAACATCCTTGGACCAGCTTAGTTCATGTTAAAGTGTGTCGAGTCTTTCATTAACATCCACCCATCCACCCCACCCTCCATCCATCCACCCCCTTCCTCCCTCCCTCCCTCCCTCCATCCATCCATCCAACCAACCCCTCACTCCCTCACTCCAGACCCCATCCCCTCACTCCAGACCCCAACCCCTCCATCCATCCAACCCCTCACTCCAGACCCCAACCCCTCACTCCAGACCCCAACCCCTCACTCCAGACCCCAACCCCTCACTCCAGACCCCAACCCCTCACTCCAGACCCCAACCCCTCACTCCAGACCCCAACCCCTCACTCCAGACCCCAACCCCTCACTCCAGACCCCAACCCCTCCATCCATCCAACCCCTCACTCCACTCCCTCACTCCAGACCCCAACCCCTCACTCCAGACCCCAACCCCTCACTCCAGACCCCAACCCTCACTCCACTCCCCAACCCCTCACTCCACTCCCCAACCCCTCACTCCACTCCCCAACCCCTCACTCCACTCCCCAACCCCTCACTCCAGTCCCCAACCCCTCACTCCACTCCCCAACCCCTCACTCCAGTCCCCATCCAACCCCTCCATCCAGACCCCTCCCCCTCACTCCAGACCAGTCCCCAACCATTTACCCATCCATCCAACCCCTCCATCCAGACCCCAACCCCTCACTCCAGACCCCTCCCTCTCACTCCAGTCCCCAACCAACCCCTCACTCCAGACCCCTCCCTCTCACTCCAGTCCCCAACCAACCCCTCACTCCAGACCCCAACCAACCCCTCACTCCAGACCCCAACCCCTCACTCCAGACCCCAACCAACCCCTCACTCCAGACCCCTCACTCCACTCCCCAACCCCTCACTCCACTCCCCAACCCCTCACTCCACTCCCCAACCCCTCACTCCACTCCCCAACCCCTCACTCCACTCCCCAACCCCAACCAACCCCTCACTCCACTCCCCTACCCCTCACTAACAAACTTCATTTCAATAAAAGAAATGCTACAGGAGATAACTCGTGTTGACCAGTTCTTTTGTCAAATACTTATAAAATTTTATTACAGAAGAAATATACATTTCAAATACTTAGGAAATTTTTACCGATATAAAATAGAAAACTCCTAATGCCGCCGCCAGGCTACCGGCGTAAGCCGCCGCTAGGCAACCGGCAAAGCCGCGGCCCCACGTGCCCGGTCGGCAGCAGAAAGGCCCCACCTGGGCCCGAGGCAAATATGTCACCCCCTCAAATTCACTAAGAGGGGGACGGGGGTGTAGTTCATGTTAAAGCTTGTTGTGTTGTTTTTCCTGTTAAAATGCACATTTCAGATAACCTTTGCATTGTTTCCTTGCTATATTTATTTTAAATGATTTCACTGCTTCATTTTATTACTTCTTTTGGCCACTATTTATTATCTTGTCAGTTCTAAAACTATAGCCACCAATTTGAAAGATTAGTAAGTGACATTGATCATAAGTTTGATACTGAAATTATACTTTCAAGAAAAGGCGGAATAATTCTTCATGTTAATATCAACTACCAGACCTTTTTTTCTAACTAAATTACTGTGGCCTAATGTCATTTCGAACTTAATTATAGACTAATATCAAAGTTGTGCAAAAAAAATTAAGGGCAATTTGGTTGCAAACTTATGCAAATCCTGATTAACTGTGGCGGGTTGTATGTGGTAACAATAGATAGGAAACAATATGACAAGTAATGCACAAAGACAACTTTTTAGATTGTTAGCATTCTAGTAATATTCTGTTTCATTAATAATCGTAAGTATTTGGAAGAATTACTACTTTTCACAAGTGTTTTAATGAAGTCTTCCAAATACTTTAGATTATTGCTAAAACGAAATACCACTAGCAGTAACTTACATTATGAAATTTTTCATTGCGCGTTATGTATTACTTTTCATATTGTTAGCTATCTACTGCTTCCATATATAACCCGTCACACTTGCGCTTAGAATTGGCTTAGGTTTGCAACCAAATAAAGATGTTTCTGCACAACTGTGACAAGTCTATAATTAACTTTCAAACGACATTAGGCCACACCAGTTTAATCCTTTCATAAAAAATTTCAGTACTAAACTTATAAAGAATGCCAGTAATCTTATAAATGGGTGGCTACTTTTACAACTGACAAGATAATAAATTGGCGTGACCTTATGTGTAATAAAATGAACCAGAGAAATCATTTAAAATACATATACCAGGAAAACAAACACTACCAAGAATGCTTTCTTATATTAAAGAAAAATTGCAACACTTTCCAAATTCTATTAAGAAACTTTCTTGGCAAGTTTTCCTACCAAGTCTAAATTTCTTGTTTTCATTAAATTGATTATTTTTCTTAAGAAAATTTCAGTTTTTTTCTCTCCCCTTTCATGGATTATATGCAGAGAAAAAATAACGCATTTTTGGTAGTGAAGGTCATCTAAAATGTGCCATTTAACAGGAAAAAACAACCCAACAAGCTTTAACATGAACTACACTGGTCATGTTTACAGGAATAGCAATTCCTATAAACATAGAAACCAGCCTAGTTCATTTATCAATCAAAACTCTTTATTTCAACAAATACATTCAATTCTAGCCATCTTTACACTCAGTACCAAATTGCAAGCTTTTTTTACATTTACCACATAAATTAGGGGATTCATGCAGTTAACTCACATTACAACTAAATTCCGACAAAGTCCACATTTCTTTGCAGTTTTACTTCATATGTTCATACAAAGTGACTATTGGTTACGAGGAATTTTATACCACATAAATTATATGATCTATGCATAGTGAATACACGTTCCAAGGTTCAAACCATTACAACTAAATTCCGACAAGTACAGTTCATTCATTACATCATTATAGTGAAACAATACTATACGTAGGCATATCTTTTGTGGTTTTACGTGATAAAAACATGTCACATTTTCATGAAGTACTGAAAAGTGTCCGGTTGACATCTATCTTCTTGAGGTCTTAACACGTATGCTGCTACAGCGTCTTTTCTGAAGATACGGCATGTGTCTCAACAGTTCACACGATGTCCGTCTTACACCTTGCATTTCCTGAAACAAAAACCACAACTGTTATTCATATAGTACTGCAGGGAAAAGTCAGAACCACAAGTCATTATCGTGTGCGTAGAGTACAATTTAGACAATGTCTTCAAGGGTACAACAAATATACATTGATTCCAGTTTTACAAGTCGGAAAGTTCCCCGGTTTCGTGGAGCATTTATGGACAGATACATAGGCAATGGAAATTACACAACAATAGTAAGACTACAATTCAATTAACACCATAGACTCATTTGAACAAGGCCAATTTTGACTGGAAAATGGTTTTATGTGCCCCCTCCCTACTACAGTTTCCTTCAAAATTGACAAATGCCCACGTATATAAAGCAAGCTTTCTGTTGCAGGCACTTCAGAGATTTGAAAGACTTGAAAAACTTAAAGGTCTTGACATAAGCAAGCAAGCTTGTGCGTGAAAAGTGTTTTGAGTCTCCACTCTGACAAAAAAGGCATCTAAAATAAGTGCAACATTCAAATATCAAATACTGGTTTGAAACCAAGAAACTTTTATAGTCATGTATGTCAGCATTACTTATCTATGCTTAATACTCAGGGGTGCCAAAGAATTCATACAAATTTTACGGAATACATACGATCCATTACGCAGAAACATACGATCCATAGGGAATACATACGATCCTTACTAATTTGCTGGCTAGCACCGAATCGAGCTTTGTCTGGTCCTTCTAGTTGGTCTAAGCCTACATTAGTCTTAATTTAGTGCAGCTTGAGATTTTTAAAGTTTAGCCGGATGGGATACGCCATTATTAAGCTCTTAAAAGCCATGATATCGTACGAAGAACTGGTTACGTGTCTGCCATATTGAATTTGCCGCTGGTGTCACGTGATCCAGGTACATTTCTCCAAATTAGTAAGGATCGTATGTATTCCGTATGAATTCTTTGACACCCCTGATATTGGTCTAATAAAACAAAACATCAACACTGGACAGACCTGGACCTAAACTAGTGGGAACAATTATTGTACTGTCTCAAATATTTGCGATGATAAAATTTTAGCTGTTGACGAGTGATCAGCTACTACAGCACATCGCCATATTGGCCGGGCTCTGAAACACCAACTCAATGGGGAAATAGGACAATGATGACCTCTGAGATTACAGATAACGGTGCACGCGACAAAAAAGGGACGAAAGGGTTTCCAGGGTCGGTTGGAGTTTTCTCTTTCTGGCACTAACAGTCATTTTCGTGTCAAAAAATTTTGCACCTCATTTTTGACGGAAAAATACTTTTTCCCTCTTATATCTACTAAAATTACAAAGGTTGAAGAAACCGAAACTCAGGTTTTCTTGTAGCTAGAGGGATATCCTTTATTCCCATTCAGTTGTTTTGGCTCAGAAGTATTTCCTGGAAGAGACGGTCGCTAGACTTGGGGGTGTGCAAACTCGAATTGAGACCCAAAATAAACTAGGGGGTGCCCCCATAACCGTCTACAGCGACCGGAACGACAACCCCCACCCTACATCCCGCCAGTGATTTGGCAAACAAAAACTACCTAAAATTCACAACCATTTTGGTGAGGAAAGTTTCCTCTAACTTCCATACTGATCCATCCACAAACTACTAACAGCAACAAAAACATAACCTTCTTTATGAAGGCGATCTTGTAATTCATTTTTGGAAATAGGTGGGCAGAAAAAGTTGAATGTCAGCAAAACATTACTTCGATGCGACTGCCTCTCTTAAGAATTCTATCTGGATCAAATTTCAACCAAGCAATACATCAAATAAAGTAAAACAAAAACTTATATTGTTTTTTTGTTACTTGGATTTCACTAATATTCTGTAAATGTACATGAGAACCATAACCATATAGAGTTAGCCTCCGTTGCAGTCCAGGTTCTTTGGCTGGGGGCCGTATCTGCTTGGGATCCTGTGGAAGGACTGCGTTTTGTCACTTTCAGCAAAGGCCTATCAAAAACAATTATCACCATTTGGCATAATAAACCACGACCAGCGCAGAGAAATCTTCACGCTCCTTTGAGCAGCAACTCGTAACATTCTATATGAACGGTTGCCAGGATGTCTATTCAAAATACGACGGACTTACGGACACCTAACTCACCTTTCGCAATTTTTTTTTTTGTGTGTGTGTGGACACGGCAAGGAAACATGTCTCACAAAAGCGTGCCAAAGCTGCTAAACAATGGCCGATCATAATCTGACCCTTTGTTGTCTCCTTTTTCGTACAAAAACAACACCTCAAACATCTCTAAGCTACGACGGCTTAATCCCACCGAAGACATCAGCAATAGGAAGAAAAATCAGGCCACAGCAACACGACTTTGAAGACATGATAAGCATGCGGCACTTCACAAGGGCTTTGTGCAAAGTAACATTTAAAATGCTTCTCGAGGCTACATTAATTGGCCCTTTGAAAGACTTTCTTAATCACCACAGTGACTGCCTTTGCTGAAGCTGACAAAAGCGCAGGCTTTCCACACGGCAGATACGGCCCCCCAGCCAACGAATCTATCCCTGATAAGTTTTTAAAAATCGCCGTGGGAGAAGCCTGCAAATGGACTTAGAGGCTACACATGCACCCAGTATTTGGAGTCCTGTACATTGATACGTAGGCAAAAAAATCATGCAATGATATAAAAGGCCGAAAAAAGAATGTGTGATTTTCTGTCACAGGATCCCAAGCAGATAACCTGGACCCGCTAGTGGGAAGGACTGCAACGAATGCTAATATAGAGTTTAAAAATATGGTGCACGTGCACACAGTATTTCGAGCCCTGAAACTCCGAAGGTAAGTGTACAGTCAACTTTGAAAAAATCAAATTATGAACAATTTAACTGTCAAACACAGGTCTTCTCCAGAAGAAACTCTTCTCTGCATCCCATCGGCTGGAGTCAGTTGTCACCCCTCCGGATACATTTCACTAAATGAAATGAAAAGAAAAAAGTGTCATACCTCAATATATTGATAAATTAAAAAACGGTTACAATTACTGTAAATGCATCAAATGTACATTGTAGTTCTTGGGAAAATGACAGCGACTGGTATTTGACCGGTTTTGACTTTTTCAATAATTGCGGTGCACTTAAAACCATTGCAAAACTTTTTTACACCTACGACTGTAGCGCTTCTTTGTTTCAAACCAGAACTTAAAACCACCGCAAATACTCCATGCAACCTGGCTCAATAAATTATTTCGCACCCTGCTTGGTCTTCATCACCGACAATTTTCAAGTGTTAACACTTCATTGTTGAGCGGCCAGAAACAAAAAGTTTGACAAACTCTTTACCGCGAACATGAATGCATGTATAGTATTACAATTCTGGGAATTGTGGCAACTTAGAAAAGCAAGGCGAAAATCACAAGAAGATATAGCCACAACAATTAACAACTTATCTGTTAAACATGCGTCTTCCGGGAAGAGACACTTCCTCGCACTGGTGTTAATGGCAGGCTAGAGTCGGCAGCAATGCTGTGTTGGACGACAATCTGCAAGAAGACCAGAGAAAGTTTGAAGAAAATGCAACACAGCGACAAAATTGTCACACTCAGCTATCATCATTTGTTTGGGGTCCACCGCTGGTAAGGGACATAAGATTTTGATCTGACATCTAAGAAGGCATGGTACAATAGCGACCCCTAGCGCACTGATGATGTAACAAGATTTTACTATTCAAAAACGCGGCCAAAATATCCTATAAGCTAGTGAAGGCCCCCGAGACGTGAACAAATCCAATCGGGGCGTTGTTATGCAAATCTAGACAATGTCGAGACGAGCACTGTATACAAGCCGGGGGCCTTCACCTTTGACACTGCACATACGTAGTAGCAACTCCGAACTAGCTTATTGACAGCTAAAACATGCCGCTTGATGATCCCCTTAGTTTCGCAAGCCTACAAAAACCATGTCAACGATTTTTAGTAAGCTCTCACATCACAACGATGTAGTATTTTTGCATAAGGCCACAGCAAGTAATTTTTATGGATGAAATCAGCGCGCTCATTAATTTTCGCCTGATTTCGAAATAAAAAGCAAGAAATTTCATTGCCCTCCGACGGTGGTCAACGTGCCAAAAATTGGCAAATATGTCGTAAGCGTTGACAGTCTAAGGTGTTTCATTGCATATGAATACCCAGTGTAGTTCCTGCCCATGATGGTATGATAACAAGCTGTTTTCTGAATTTGTTCTAGCAAGGACATTATATAAATAATGGGGGGGGGGGGGGTCTAGTTAATTGAGCTGTATACACAAGGTGTTTCATCGCATATGAATTCCCAGTGTAGTTGCTTCAGATGATGGTACAACAAGACCTTTCCTGCATTTGTTGTAGTTAGTCTATTGAGATGTATACACAGCTACAAGGACATGTTTACATTAAATCAAGGTTTTATATTATATATGAAACCTCATTGGTTGAATACAGGAATAAAAGACCATGATATCATATTTCGTCGCCTCAATTCTTGTTTAATAAGACTTATGATCTCAAAATTTGAAAATATAGGAATCTTGTTTTGTTTGGCCGGCCTTGTTTTTTTTCCGCCCTATCTCATTAATTTTGGAGTCTGCAGAGGATGTCATCCATAAAATTTACTTGCTGTGGCCTAATGGCCGTTGCTATACATTGTGATAGGATAGTTTGGACTTATGTATAGCAATAAATTGACGTTAAAAATCTGATTTTCGGGCCAAAATATTGCTTGGGTTGCCTTTAATGATTGCATACGTCATGTTAAGAATATCACCATCCCCAAATATCAAGACAACAGGCAAGCTGCCATGGAAACACGAAGCTGGGAATAAATAAAACCTGCAGACATAGAAAATTTATCAATCTTGATTTCGGGTTTATCTTGCCACTGGTCTATTATAAAATGTTGCTTCAGTGTAATATAATTAGATAAATCAGTCATAATGGATTACAAATGTACCTTTTTTCCCTTAAAATACATTTTTTGGCGTATGAATGTCACAATCACAGGGCCATTATTTCAAGTTTCAAACGACATTAGGCCACAGTAATTTTATTATAAAAAAAGGGTCTAGTAGTAGATATTAACATGAAGAATTATTCAGCCTTTTCTTTGAACTATAATTTCAGTAGCAAACTTATGATCAATGTCACTTAGTAATCTTTCAAAATGGTGGCTATAGTTTTAGAACTGACAAGATAATAAATAGTGGCCAAAAGAAGTAATAAAATGAAGCAGTGAAATCATTTAAAATAAATATAGCAAGGAAACAATGCAAAGGTTATCTGAAATGTGCATTTTAACAGGAAAAACAACACAACAAGCTTTAACATGAACTACACCCCCGTCCCCCTCTTAGTGAATTTGAGGGGGTGACATATTTGCCTCGGGCCCAGGTGGGGCCTTTCTGCTGCCGACCGGGCACGTGGGGCCGCGGCTTTGCCGGTTGCCTAGCGGCGGCTTACGCCGGTAGCCTGGCGGCGGCATTAGGAGTTTTCTATTTTATATCGGTAAAAATTTCCTAAGTATTTGAAATGTATATTTCTTCTGTAATAAAATTTTATAAGTATTTGACAAAAGAACTGGTCAACACGAGTTATCTCCTGTAGCATTTCTTTTATTGAAATGAAGTTTGTTAGTGAGGGAGGTTTGGTGAACAATGGAGTCCAGCGCGGCGCACATTTCAGGCCGGGAAAAAAAACGAGAAAACTGAATAAGAAAAATGAGAAATTATCGGCCTGAAAATGTTTTATCTTCATGGCACTGAAAAGGTCATTGTTTTACCAACTACTCTGTAAAATATTGAAGAATAGAACGAGGCCGACGGTACATAAAATGTGCACGTGTTCGATAGTTTTTCGAGGAAGACAAGACTGAAGGATAAATTTCTACACGAGGCCGCGTGACGGAATCCTCACTGTTCCCGAAATAACGTCCAATTTTCACAAAATTTCCACAAAAAACGACCACAGATATACAAACAACAAGGTGAAATAAGTCTCACCCTAAAAAATGGACGTTTCGCGTCTCCAAGCACGGATTTCCGACGAGATATTCTCTCCTCGCCCCCGCCGCCATGCCGTCTTCTTCTGATCCTGCACAGTCCGGGCGCATTGGACTATGGGTAATATGACGTCAAGACTTAGCTTTTGGCGCCAAAACTGGACACCTGTTACTCTGACAAGGTGGATGACGTATTTATACTTAAAGCGTCAAGAAACGACCAAAATATTGACTTTTGGATACTTTCGATCCGAATAAAGGCTGTTCCAGGTTACGTCTACAGTGACCATATTTCTGAGAGCACTTTTTATACCAAGAAAGTTAAATGATCTTAAATAGAACTTCCGAATCTGTGCTTTTACAAAGATTGAATTTCCTTTCCAGCTGCCTGACAAGGGCTCCCCACAGCGGAATAAAAGATCACTGCAGTACTTGGAACGTGATAAATTAATTACTTAAATTTGTCAAGATGTCAGCTAAGATATAACAGCATGTGGTAGCTACTGAATGATTGGTTGCATTGGATGAAACATTTATTGACAATGCAATCGACATTTTATTGCATATTCATTATGAAGTCTCATAATAAGGGTTCAGGAAGCTCAAACAAATGACTAAACACAGATCATGGTATACAAAACAACAGATTCTTTATTTTCCTTCTTTCACATCTTCTTGTTTAAGTTTGGAAATTGATTTTGTCATTCTACCATATCAGCAGTAGTTTATCAATATTTCACAGCATATGTTTGGTTGCAAATTATCTTACTAGGTGAACTCGATCTTCCATTCCACAGTACACCACACATTCATGGAGTCCTTTACGCAATGCTTCCACATAAACACAAAGGGAATGTCAATAATAATCATTTTGCAATATGCTGTCTGGGAAAATAATCTTCAAAAAGTTCATGGAAGTGATCAAAGTATCTTTTGTACGGTTCTAACACAGCTCCCTATTGGTAGCTACGCCTCGCTGCCACAGCAAATGAACCAATGAATGTGTTTGATACATAGTCACATGGAGTAATGATACATTGTATAAAAAAACTAACTCAGCTGGACTCATAAGATAATGTTATCATTTCTGGGTTTGCTTTTTTTCCCCCTAAATTTCTCTCCTTGTCACGTTAAAACTTTGACATGCAACCGGATGGAATATACTATTAAGTTCAACATTCTCATGTAAGGGGGATATGTTCAAAATATAACTTTATAATCAAATAGTACAGGTACAATTTCCCGTCCTTGGTGCTGAACACCTTCCACACATAGCCAAACATTCCTGTTTCTGGCGTTTAACACCATCCACACAGGCAAACATTCCTGTCCTTGGTGCTGAATACCATCCACACTTATAGCCAAACATTCCTGTCCTTCGTGCTGAACACCTTCCACTAACAGCCAAACATTTCTGTTTGTGACATTTAACACCATCCACACTTGCAAACATTCCTGTCCTTGGTGCTGAACACCTTCCACACATAGCCAAACATTCCTGTTTCTGGCGTTTAACACCATCCACACTGGCAAACATTCCTGTTTCTGGCGTTTAACACCATCCACACAGGCAATCATTCCTGTCCTTGGTGCTGAACACCATCCACACTTATAGCCAAACATTCCTGTCCTTGGTGCTGTTCTAGATCTGGAGTCGGTGCCTAGTTCAAGGTTGTTGGCGTATGCTGTGTCAGGGGCTTTTCTAGGAAGAAATTGCAAAGGGGAGCACTGCGAGGGAGTGGGGTTTCCCAACTTCCACAATGTGGAGTTTTAGAGAATTTTAAGTTAAAATGGGGCATTATAAGGCTTCCTGAGGGGCCAAATTACTGTCAGACAGGTCACAGTTGAAGACTGTGGCCACATATGACATGGACACATGGTCTGGGCATGGGGGGGCTGCACCCGTTCCCCTGTATTAAGCCCTGCTTATGTTCGGTGACTGCTTGCTTCCCAAGTTTACATCTACCACACCATATAGTCCCCATATGTTGACTCATCAGCATTTCCCAAACTCTGAGACCCTCTCAGCTTCTTAACTAAAGACGATATAGAGAAGTCACTACTGTCTGAGGAAGATTTTCTTTCTTCCTTGCGCATCTTGGGCAGGGTACTGGGTACAGAGAGTTTGTGCCAGAACTGGAGTGCTGATGACGCCTGTTGACCTTCTTGCTGGGAAACAGACGACGAATCAGCATGGATCCTTTCACACGTTTGTTTCTTTGTTTATTTGTTGTCCGGAAGTCGGAACTACTTTGTTTCTGTAAAATAAATTAGCATTCATTAGTCTATATTCTTTGATAAAACAACAGCCTTCAGTATATGTATACACTTTCATTTCTTTTTGGTACGACCTTTTTAGAAGAAACTCATTAAAACTTTCCACCATCAAGTTACAAATCAATTTTCTGACTGATTTTGTTTTTTGAAAGGTTGCTCTTTCTGAAGCTGCCTCCCTGGCCATGATTCTATCCAGGGCATCATTAATCTGAACAAAGGAAAACGCTGATTAAAAAGTGAAGTCTGTATCACTATACAAGGTCTAACCTGGCATAGGATAGGGTTGGAACTACAAATATTGTACTGTAGAACTAGGAGTCAATATGAACTGTCTTATGTTAACAGTCCTATCACACAGTTTATTGTTTCTGTCATCATTAAAGACCACAGGTTACATTGATACTGAATCTTAGGCTGTTGGCCTCGGAGTGAGTGTTTGTACTATATATATACCGTATATATACCGGAATATCGGCAAAAGCGGTGTTTGTACTATATATATACCGTATAAATACTGGAATATCAGCGAAAGCGGGTGAGCGGATGCTGAAGTTATCCGAAAGCCTACCGCACCTGAAGGAGGGCCGCAAAGGCGCCGAGCGAATTCCTTGAATATTTTGAAGTTAGCTCAGTTCGGCTGTTGTTGCGCATAAGACGACGGGGGGCCGTCGGGAGTATTTGTATAACTATCGGTTGGAATGTCTTATGCAACTGCTCAGCGGGGAAGAAAAACTTGCTATTGATTGAGTCGACAGCCCATGATTGAATCTGGACCGGACCTGTACCTTCATACACTGTATACAGCCCTTAAAGCTAAGCTTGTCTTAACCTCTGTGACTGTTCTGTCATGATGGAACCTGCTACTTAAAGGCATCCAGAGCATTTTATGAGGCTTGAAACTTGAATAAAAAACTCCAATTCTAGTCATTCCTACACAGAGTTAGTTTCAATAACACTATACCATTACATATCGACATTAAAGGAGCAAAGATCTGATGTCGTTGTGTGGTGAGAACTGATAAAAAATCCAAGCCCTAATAGACTGATCCTGACTGTCCATCACAATTAGCGGTTCGACCAATGAGAGAGTGACAACATGTCCATCAAATATTTGCATTTTTATGTTTTAATTTTGCACTTCTACGTTTTGACGGAGGTGGGCGGGCTATGGTATCGGTCTATTTACACTAGGCGCGTGAAACTAAAAGATTATCATGTAGCTTATTTTTGGGCCGCTTTTGAGCACTTTTGATAAGAAATCCGCATGGAAATGTGATAAACAGTGGCGTTTAATGTCAATTTCATAAAGATTACAGCAACTAGAATATTTCTAGTTTTCAAGCCTCATAAAATGCTCTGGGTGCCTTTAAACTGTATTTACACTCAAAATACTGTTACATGTTGACATCTCTACCATGGTTTAACGCTCACGGGTTTGGGGTGAAATCTTCATCACAAATATGAAACCACTGCGGAAATGCTAATGTTCTGTCTTCTGCATGCCTTAACCCCCTTGTTCCAACTGCAAACTAAAAACCAACACAAACACACCATTTCATCCTGATAAAATCAAATCACCGCAAACTTAAAGGCATTTACAGTAACAGCATACCTTCAAGTCAGTTGATTTGTAAATCATACTACTTAGGCCACACTGACTCTATGGATGAAGTCTCACTGATTTTATGGATGACTCTTTGTGAAAAACACATCATGTGCCATCCTCCATACTAAAAGCAAAGATTTGACACCATAACCTGGGTGCCAATTATCCTAGGTGGCTACTCTCCCCGCCCCTACTAGGCTACTTGGCACCATTGTCAACTGGTATGTCATCTATGTTGGGCAGGGTGGGTTGGGCAATAGTATGGTTAGGTTCGGCGCCTATATGCCACCAGGACAGGTGGCACCATTGTCAACTGGTATGTCACCTATGTGGGGCAGGGTGGGTTGGGCAAGGATGGGTTGGGTTGGGGCATGGTAGATCTAGACTTGATTTCTCTTGGATTAAATACCTCACATCAGTTTTTGGGGATGTCCAGATGATGTGGTCTGTGAAATCAATTTTTCAGTTTACTACAAAAAAAGGTTTAAGTGAGATGACTTTAGGAAATACCTTGGATCTACTGAACTTTCCACATAGGCTTACCAAGAGCCGTGCTGACAATTGGTCTTTGTTGTCTGTTGTTTAAGTTTAAGCCTGTGGGAGGGTTGGTACAGGTCACAAATAATTACTCATAATCGGTTAGTCAACCATGGCCATGTCACTTATAATTATCTTGTCAGTTCTTACTTGTTTGACGAGTATGTGCACCCTGGGGTCACTAACCCACTAGACTACTGTGTCTTTAAGCCTCAAAGAGTTCTCGAAGGCACCCAAAACGACATGATTTCTTCTTAAAATCCTGCTCTTTGATTGAAGCATCGATCCCATGTCTGTATCCCAATTTGCGAATCCTGATAGGAATGGGGTCTAAGGCAACCATTTCATTGCGCCATTTTGTCGATTATCGGTGATGTAGCGTATGTCACATACAAACAAACATTATGAATGATCAGTTTTCACATCCAACTAGGTGGCTGCATCATTACATGTAAGTCCTCAATTATGCATCTCCACCCTCGCAGATAAACAATGTTTGTGTACATCTCACTAAGAACGAGTGGTGTGAATGCATTCTCTTGTTACGAAAATACACATAATCCACCAAATCTGAGGAAATTTTGCCATCTTTGTTAGGCCACAGCAAGTAAATTCTATGGATGACATTAGCATGTGTATTAATTTTCACCTTGTTTTGAGAAAAAAATCAAGAAGTTTCGTTATCCTCTGGGATGGTACCTCAACATCATCGTAAAGGTGGTCCCAAAGCCTTTTGAGGCTGTAGGGGCAGTGGGTTATTATCCACTGTGTCTAGGGCACGGTATTAGAAGGCGGCACCCATTCCTCTCTTTCCACCATCTTTTACCTCCTCAACCAATTAGTCAGGTACAAATTCATAAGGACACAATGTCAATCCAGGAACGCATCTCGCATGTGCTGGCCTAGTCACTGGGCTATTCACCGTCACCAATATGGTCAACATACAGTGGAAAAATATGACGTAAACTTCTATCAGTTCCATCTCAATACACGTGTACACACACTGCTGTAGTTTTTGGTTTTCTGACTGGAAGAGCATTCTGGGCTGGTCAAGTATGTAAAAACAAAGGTTGGTAAGGGGGTGTACGATACTTAGGGGGCAGGGCTGGTAAGTAGGGGGGTCTGAGGAAAACATTTTGGAGCATGGGGAGAGCCAAAGGAAATATATTTTGGCTAAAAGGGGGAGGGTAAGGGAAAAATGTTGTGGTCTCCTTCAAATATCATTAACACATACAAATGTGTAAAATATGCCACTCCAAAGCACTCATGCAGAAACCCCCCAATGGTAAGGAGTGAAATATAAACTTTAAGATCTTGTTGATTATTTTACTGCTCGCTACATATGGTTGAGAAAATGTATATACTAGGTATCTTGTTTTTTGGTCTAATTTTTTTCACATGCTAACATTATATTTGGCATCGCAGAGGATGACTGTCATCAATAGAATTCACCTGCTGTGCCGTATTAAACAAAGAAAAACAACCAAACTTTGGAAAAACTGGTCATACAGTATTAAATCCCTGAGTTTAAAATCCCTAGCTGAAACACTCACTGTAGTTGTAATGTACATTATCATGAGTGCTGTACGGCGGGAATCTCTTCTCTGTTTACTCATATACATATTGTATATAATGCAATAAAAATGAAATAAAAAAGGTCTCTCATTACGTCTGGCCTAAGTAGGCGTCTGCAGCTCGAGTGTAAACGTCTGCAAGGCCTTATATCTTTGAGTTCCGTTCACGCCTGTTCTTGTCGCATTCTTGAACTTAACGACACGAACAGCTCCGAATGGGGAAAAAGGGGGTGAACGGGTAGAAATGGAGGGAATACCAATCAGATGCTGTTCGGGGCATTTTCATTTTTACAGATCTGGCCCATCGTGCTAGGAACATTTCCAATCAAGGCTCCTCTCCCAAGTTATTCAACTTGTAATTTTTACCACACATAGATAAACAGAGTCTGTCTGGGCACTTGAAATCCTTTAATCCAGTTTGTATGTCATGTTACAGGCCTACATCACTGATGTCAATGTGTCAAACTCTGAATTCAGGATGTTCTTCTCACAGTCTCACACGTGATAGTTTAGGTCATTTCTTGCATGTGTGCGGAGCTATATTACTTCTCGCGAGACAATTCCCTCGTATATGACTTGGCATCATGAGATCACAATTTGCCAATCAGGTACAAGCACGTTCAACAGACAATCCTGTCTGTCATACACCCACTAATGTTTGGAACATTTCCAAACGAAGCTCCTCCCCCAAGCCCTTTACTACGTCATTTTTCTAAACAATTTGCCAATCAGGTAGTACAAGCACGTTTACCAGACAAACATGTCATAATGTCATTCACCCACGTGCACTCTTTGGAACATTTCCAAATGAAGCTCCTCCCCTAATTATAAGTTCTTCACCACCAGTCATTTTAACCAAATATGGAATCTGGTCCCGCCTTACACAATGCTTGGTAGGAATCGCTTTCCTTAAAAGGCAATGAAATCAGGTAAAGTATTTGCATAAATACAGCTATAAAATGTACTGTCCCGGACCTGGGAGGCCAGTCACAGCGCCCAGTTTGGAAGAAGAGAACAAGACAAGAACTTCGTTCTTTCACCTCAGATTCTGTAAGTTTAGATTGTTTTCGTTTCTGCACTATCCAAGTGTCGGCTTTTCTGACTTAGCTTTATGTTAATGTATAACACTAATATTTAGTGACTAGGATGTGGTTTTCTGTTGTGCTTTTTTTTTTCTTCTTTTTTTTTGGTTACTGATGTTCGGAAAGTCAGTCCCTTTTTCAGGACATGTACAGGCAAAACGATATCCTAACAGCTATTGTGCATGGTAAAATACAGCCTTAAATATTTCTGATGAAAATTGTTCAACATGTCAAGCGGAGAAGGGAAATTTTTAAATCTTGACCCACTGAAATGCTATTTCCTTAATCTTGATTGGGGAAGTTTGCTGGTAGACTAAGCTATGTTAAATGGCATCTCATAAGTGAAAAAAAGATTCACAAGGGTTTCAGCTAGACTATGTTTACGGATTCTTGCCATACTTTGTACCATGTACAATTGTCGTGCAATAAAGTTCTTCTTCATCAATAGGAGAAAACGGTCAGATTCTACTATTAATCCCTATGAACAGACAAGTAATTGTCATATTCTTTGCCCTCACTCACTTGATGTTTCACATTGTATGTCAGAGGTTCTACCTCAATACTTTATGTAATGACAATGCTATATGTTTGATCTAGGTGGAATCCCAAAGTTAAGCAGGATGAGTGTACCAGGAGGTTGGAGCGATCCAGTGCTTTTTGACCAAACTGATACCGACCGGGCCAGGGCTAGCTGTAGTGTGGTAACTTTTGGAACCAATAATCACAGCTCTTGTTTCAATTTCGTATTCTGTGCCCAAAAACATTCAGCATCTGAAGTGCCATTCATAATATCAAGCCATAAGAACTTTAGATCTCAATCTTGTAACAACAGTAACTGTTTTCTAAATCATTAATGGAAAATCACTGAATGTGTGATTCTTACATATTGTTTACCGTCTTTTCCTATTCTGATACCTTGCAGTTCCGAGGTGACGTGGAGATGAGGATGGTTAACGGCAAATTCGAAGTATTCCAACCCATCTCGTACCAGACCCAGATTGTTGAAGGGAAGAACTACAAGATACTGGTAATGTTTTCCTCGGCTGGTGCAATATTGTTGTCCTTAAAGGCACCCAGAGCATTTTTTGAGACCTGAAAATTAGAAATATTCTAGTTGGTGTAATCTTTATGAAATAGACAATTAATGCCAGTGTTTAACCACATTTGCATTCAGATTTCTTTTAAAAAGTGCACAAAAATGGCACAAAAATTATGTAAAATGGTAATCTTTAAGTTTCACGTGCCTACTGTAAATACTGTAGGTACCATAGCCCCGCCCACCTCCGTCAAAACGAAGAAATGCAAAATCAAAACATAGAAATGCAAATATTTGACGGACATGCAGTCACTCTCTCATTGGTCGAACCGCTGATTGTGATGGACAGTCAGGATTAGTGTTTTAGGGCTTGAAATTTCTATCAGCTCTCACCACACAACGACATCGTATCTTTGCTTATTTAATGTCGTTATGCATTTGTATGGTGCATTGAAACTTACTATGTGTAGGAATGACTAAAAATGTGAGTTTTTATATTAAGTTTCAAGCCTCATAAAATGCTCTGGGTGCCTTTAAATATTTGTTTTCTGTAATGATTTCAACCATTGTTTGCTGCCTTTAGTTTCTCACGTGGGTTTTCTGTTTTTCACACTGTCATGCCAAGTTTGGTGATCAGCAAAAGGGCTACAAAAGTCAACATCCCCGGAGTGTCGAGCACATTTTTTAGCCTGAAAATCTTAGCCGTCACTTTTGACAGGGCTCAGTGCCCTGCGAACATTCTTAAAGATCGTGATCGAGAGAACAGCTGACGTATTGCTGCCGAAAATATCATTTCAAATATCATGTCTAAATTAGAGCTCACAGACTTATTTTCATCTGTGATGCAGCTATAGCTACTTTGGCTTACATGTGATATTCTGCAATTCCAGGTTAATGTTGGTTTGGACCAACGTGTCAGTATGATCGTGTCCTGGCCACTGGGCTCGACGGGCCAGGCCACTGGGAATGTCACCCCTAAACTGCTGAAAGCGGGGTGGGAGAAAGACCTTACACAGACCAAGAAGTAGGGAGTTAACCTTCAAACCAACAATGCGTTACACAATTACTGTGTTGAAAAGTCAGAGTTTCCTACAGACAGTTGAATGTATAATTATCAGTATTATAGTCTAGGCAGGATTTGGAAGCACAGTTTTCATCAGTATGAGTTGAGGGAAAGCATGTCTTAAGCACAGTAAATTGTGAACCTTCTTGAACAGCTTAGATTTGATCTATAGCAGCTTTCAGTAATTTTGACTGCAGAAACTAAGCAAAATATGCGATTTTCACTAACATTCAAACTAAAAATAAACTTTAAAGGTAAATCTGCATTATCCGAACATGAGTTATTGCTCTAGTAAACAACAGTCGCCTATTCTGTGTTTAGATTTTCATTTCTTCTTCATCTACATCATATCAAAACTTTATGCCATGGATTAAATGCCTGATGAATGATAAACTACCTAAACCTGACTTTGTCTAGCTGTGGTGAGATCTTCAATAAAATGGGAAAATGTGGGAAACTTTCTGTGTTGATGTATACAGTCAAACCTGCCTAGGCGACCACCTTTTCAACGCGACCACCTGGCCATGGCGACCGCTTTTCCTCGGTCCCGAAAATTTTCCCCATAGGCACAAGCATTAAGCTGCCTGCCCAAGGCGACCACCTGTCCAACGCGACCGCGACCGCCACGAATTGGGACCGCACAGAGCACAATCCCTGCCCATGGCGGCCGCCTAATTTTCAAGCGTGTGGTGACATCGGATCATTTTGCTGTCGGATTTCACGGAAATGTTTTCAAGACTTTGAAGGACAAAAATAAGGACAAAAATATAGCAATGTTATAGCATCGATTCCTTCATGAAGTGTTTTAATGAAACGTTCCCCCTGTAAACATTGTAAAGACAAATGTTTGTGATGTTGTTGTGCCTATCGTAATCTTATAGTTTACCGCAAACTCAGTTCGGTTTAAACTCAATTTTCAAAACGAATACGTAGTGCATGGCGTCAAAAAGTCACATTTCACAGAAATTACTACCTATTTCTTGTATTTTCAACAAAAATGTGTCTGTGTCTTACTAAATTCCGCCGAAAAATTACTTCGCGGCTGGCAAAACATCGGCCGAGAAATGTTGTTCCTTGGTCCCGACGCCATCTTGGATTTGGCGCTGCCCGGATTTGGCGTACCGCTGACCTTTCTAAAACACGATGCTTTTGTGTATGAACATTAAAGAATACTCTATTTATGATGAAAATTAGTATTCTTATTTTCTTTTTTTTTCCATGAATCTCACAAACCTTTATTTAGACGCTGTGCGTTTTGCTGCACTGACTTACCTTTCGATGCAGTCGCACAGAGCTTGGCGGCGCGCCTCGACGAAATCACACCGTTCCGTGTTCATCTTAAGTTGTCAGATCGAAAACTTTTTGCCCCTTTTATCCAGCGGTCGGCGCCCCATAAAAGGCTGGGGCCAGCAGGTGTTTTCTAGGGATTTGTCTTAGGCCTTAAAACTTTGATGATGTGCGTGTGTGTGTGTGGGTACTATTTAATGTAACGTGTGAATGCGGGAGGGTGCTGCGAGATCATCGAGGCAACCATTGTTTTGTAGTCAAAATTATGACGAAAATTTGTACACGATGTAGCGGTATAAAATTATCACAACGATAACGGAAAATATAATTCTTGTAGGATCTTTCTGTCAATGAGAATTGAACCTGGTGGCGGTCATGCTGTCTAAATTCACATAATTTTCCATCCATTTACGTACTGTATTTGAAAACCTCGACCTGGAAACATGTGAGTGGAATCCTCTTCATGGCGACCACCTGTCCATCGCGACCGTTTTTTCTCGGTCCGCCGGGTGGTCGCCTTGGGCAGGTTTGACTGTATTTCTGTGTGAGAACTTTCTAGTCTTTATTTAGTACATAGAAGAAACCACTTCCCAATAGAACACACATTTTGTACAGGACAATAGAACATGATCCCAAACTTCATTTGTTACATGTTTAACATTACAAGTTTTAGAAATTGAAAATTTCTATAGGTTTGGACTTTGGACGCAACCCAATGTAAGATCAGTGAAATCGGGGCTTTGTAAAAATTAATGTCAGAAATATGATTGTGTATCTGGACAACATGCACACACTTGGCCTTCAGGCATCGGATGTTCATACATGCCTGTGGGGTGGGTTAACACAGGTCACATATTTTAAGGCAGGTCAGGTCACATTCGTCATAGGTAACGTCGTATGATTTTGATGCAGTAGAATTTTCTAGCAGGCTGTGACACTCACTCACTGAACCAGCCACCCACGGGGGTCTTATTTTCTTTTAGTGTAACAAGGCAGCTGAAGTTTGTAGGACAAATGTAGGACTACTCCAAGAATGGATTCTGCAATGACCTTTTGCATATAGCGCACAACTTTTGTAGGAATACCTGAAAAAACAGGCTTGTTCCCTGTATAAATAGATAAGATAAATGCGACCGAGCCCCACGTAACCATCTGGTGCTATTGAAACACTAGAGTTAACTCTGTTAGTGTTTATACCGCCCCCCTCCCCAATCGTAGTCACCACAGTCCGTCTCCCATCCTTCCACTTGTATTACCTCTTTGGTCAGCTGGTGTGTTACACTGAAGGGCGGTTAATATACCGGCTATGGATACAGATTATATCTTCATCTGGCATTGCAGTGTTGATGCCACCAGCAGCTTAAAAGTCCAACAGTACCCATTTTCACATCAAAACACATAGAATTCCATTTCTAAAAGGGATCACAATCATTGACAAACCAGGTTGAACAGGTTTTCAGGTCAAGAGTCAAATACTAGTAAAGGTGGCATCTAGCAGTAAAGATGCCAAAGTGCAGTAACGACAGGTTGCTGACATGGTCTAAAAGCGCCCCTTGGCGGTTTGGTTACAAATTACACCTTTGATGTGTGCTTTAATACTTTTCTGACTCAGTCTGGCATTTGTTTGGACTCATGTCTCTGTACATTTTATGCACATAGTCAATATTACAATTAGTCCGATGAAAACCTTGATATCATTCAAATCCTTTTTTACCAAGCACATTTACCACGTAGATGTGTCTATGTCATACTTAATGTTTGGAACATTTCCAAATGAAGCTCCTCCCCAAGTCATTGACCTTGTCACTATTAGAACAGATTAACCAATCAGGTACATGCACGTTGACCAGACAGAAGCGTCGATATCATACCCCCGTTAAAGTTTGGATAATTTCAAAATAGCTCCTCCCCTAAGTTCTTCACCACCAGTCATTTTAACCAAATATGGAATTTGGTCCCACCTTACACAATGCTTGGTAGGAATCGCTTTCCTTAAATGGCAAATCAGGTAGACAATTTGCATACAAACAGCTATAAATGTACTGTCCCGGCCGGTGACGGGCAGAGCGCCGCCCAGGTTTGGAAGAAGAGAACAAGAGCCTAAGCTGACTGATTTCGTAAGTTTAGATTGTTTTCTTCTTAGCTTTATCCAAGTTATTCATTTGTGTAACACAATTTTCTCTTGTGCTTTCTGTTGCTTTTTTTGTTTGGTTACCGATCATGAAGTTTGTGCTCAAAATTATGAATTTTTCTAAATTTTTAAAGATTTGCAAATCTAAGCAGATCTACATCGGGCGCGAAAATCGTATATGCTAGCCAGAGAAGGTCCAGTCAGCCAGAGAGGGTCCAATCAGCCCGGACCTTCTCTGGCTAGCATATATGATTTTCGCGCCCGGTGTAGATCTGCTTGGAGATTAGCAAAATGCCACAAATGGGCGAAAATGCTGCAAAACTGCCGACATGTAACTGCAAATCTCTTATTGACGAATTTCAATAATTGTACATTGGCTATTTCTAAGTCAACGGCAACACTGCCTTTTCCAATAAATTTAGATTGTATCTGATTTGGAGCCAAATTAAGCTGAGAATCTGACATTCCGGGCGTGACCATTTTGATTGTGACATATTTTTGCCGCGTGCCACGTACACATTGGTTTAACCACAAGGAAAAATTGTTATACAAATGTAAGCTTCACAGATAATTGTTTTGTTACTGTGACGGCGGTTTTAAATCATTGCAACATTAGAAGGAAACCAACTGAACAGAAATTCTGAAAGCTGGAAATGGCAGATTGGTTGGCCACACCTAAAAACCTCCACCTTAAGGTCCTTGCATATATAATGAGCTGCCTACGTACAAGGCTCTATCCCACCTGACATTTTGTGCACTTGAGGGGGAGGCACAGAGGTGAACGCATCAAACTTTGACTTCATAGCGAAGTAAGTTTTATGATGTTTGAATTTTCCTGAAAGCTGACTGTTGGTTTACATAATTACTTAATTTTTCCTTATCAGGTGAACAAACTTGTCCATTTTCTACAGAAAAGAATTTTGTGTGCAAGTAACGTTACATGCATGTGCTGCAACCTTCGTAAATAAACAATGTTTTGATTTACGTTAAATGACACGGAGGGTGGAGTTTGTGAACATTTTCTTCTTGCTAAAATTTAAAGATGCTTTTTAAACCCTTAAAACTAGAAAAAATGCTCATCTCTGTTACATAGCAAATCAACAGGGGAAGTTTTGGGGAAATTGTTTGGGCAGTACAGTAAACCCACAGCTACAAGGCTTTTGGTACATGTATTAAAGGCTTGGGAAGTTGCAACACACAGCTATGAGGTCCTGAGGTAGTGGTGTAAACGAACATCTATTAGTATTACACTAATACAAGGCTTGGGTAGTTGTAATGCACAGCTAGCTACATGTGTTAAAGGCTTGGGTAGTTGCAACACAAAGCTACAAGGTCCTGAGGTAGTGGTGTAAACATACACAGCTACAAGGCTCGGGTAGTTGTAATGCACAGCTACACGCGTTAAAGGCTTGCCTGGGTAGTTCTGACACAAGGTTCTGAGGTAGTGGTGTAAACATACCTACAAGGCTCGGATAGTTTTAATGCACAGCTACATGTATTAAAGGCTTGGGTACTTGCGACACAAGGTTCTGAGGTAGTGGTGTAAACATACACAGCCACAAGGATCTGGTAGTTACAATTGTAATATAACACACTGAGCTATAAAGCCCAGGTAGTGGTAAAACACACATGTAAAGATACAACTTACAAGGCCCAGCTACAAAATTATCCTTAACAATTGTCGAGTTGCATAAGTCAAAAAGAAAAAAAAAGATATGAAAATATCATTATCTAAATTATATTATATCATATAACGTTACATATGGTTTAAGTGCATATTTTTTCCAGAACTGAAGAAAATTATGGTACTGAGGGGGGGAGTCCCTTTTCTTTGCTCCTTCTCCCTTGATGTTTCACACTGTATGCTGTATGTAGGGATCCGAATTCCATAGCAATCTTCTATAGTTTCCGATAAGGCCACACCAACTTGATTTTATGGATGACATCCTCTGGAGACCCCAAAACTAATGCGCGCGGGCGAAAAAAAGAAAAATCCAGCAAAAAAAATGCTGCTAAACCACAGGACTACTGGTACAACGCTGGTATTGCGAATTGAACCACAGAACACAGATTATTTGTAGGAGGTACATGTAGGTTGTCTTGTTCATCATAGCAGACTCAGCGCAAGTGATTGATTTTTAATATATTGACAAGAACGACCAAAGAAGTATACTATTAGAAGGTATTTGGCTCCAAGGACTGTGGATGATATATGACTGTGATGAGAATACTCATATACACATATAAGGGCAGTTTCAACATACATGGCATTGAACTCCATATTAAGCATTCCATGGTTTACGCTCACAAATCCCTCTGCCAATCCCTCAATTCCTCTCCCATGTCTCTCATTGTTGCAAAAGAAACGTGTGAGAGCCACTCTGGATAGGTCGTGTTTGAAATTGTCTGGGCGATACTCGGATCCTCTCGTACAACTGTGCAAACGCAAAGTCCCCCAGCCAACATCGATGGCATACCAATCCACAAATACGCCCCAGTTTTCCGATAAGCCGGCACAATGCTAGCCTTTTGCGGCAGTCTAAGTCGGCAAGTTCCGGAGGTCTGTGTAGCCTTGGAGGAGGTGATTTTTTTGTTGTTGTGGTGACAACAGGCGAAAATCAATGCGCGCGCGGATGTCATCCATAAGATTAAGTTGGTGTGGCCTAATCTATGTTTCATAGGTGATCCAACCCCCCCCCCCCAAACTTCAGCAGGATGTCTGGCTCAAATACTGGCTATGGAGGCTGGAGTACATCACGGCCTTTTGACATTGACTACAAGGAAGCGCAGGCTTTAGTTTCCGCTTTTGTGGTTAGTAACCATTTTGTTTACAGCTCTTCGATTTTCGTAACTAAAAAAATGTAAATCTGCATAATATATATCTGGTGTGATGTTTACGTTTTATGTTGTTTTGGTTATTCTTGGCAAATTATGTAGCTAAAAACCCTCACAGGTGACTTGGAAATGACTCTATGTTCTTTTCTTACTCTGACTGCAGGTCAAAAAAATGGTGGAGACACGTTACAATGACCACAAATCCTTTCAAACATACAAACCCATCTCGTACCAGGAACTGAATGGAGTCCTGGAGTTAATCTACAGGGTTCTGGTAATTGTTTTCCGTGTTTGCTAGCATTTTGGCCAGAGGGTGTAACTACAAGATTCTGGTAAATTGTTTTCCGTGTTTGCTAGCATTTTGGCCAGAGGGTGTAACTACAAGATTCTAGTAAATTGTTTTCCGTGTTTGCTAGCATTTTGGCCTAAGTCTTCATATGGTTGTGCCCCTTCCCTATTTGCTTACTGTGCCACTCCACATTTTAGATATTTGTGCAATTAGGGATTTCACAGTTCCCATTTCTGAATTTTTCTCTCAATGTAGGTCACAATGATACACAAAAAGTAACAAAGTCAAACCTGGCCTCTGCAATATTAATCACTCAAGGGACTGAGGAAAAGTGGTTGCTACAGATCTACATGTAGTTATAGACAGCCGAATTTTGGTTATTTAGTAGAGTTATAATGAAATTGCCTTGGGACTGCAAAAAATGTTTGCTGGTTGAGTAAGACGGTTGGTTAGCAGAAGGTCTTAACTATGTAAAAATAGACAGGACTGTTTTAATGTGACTTATGACTGGAGGTGGTTGCCTGACCAGGTTTCAGAGACCGTACAAAGTCATACAGTAAATTCATGATTTACTTTTGGGAGAATTTAATTTCGCTTCATTTTTCATAGTCAAATCAATAACACAAAAAGAAATATTTGCAGTGTCATGATTTTGTTGGCAGTGGATAGACATAGAGAAAATCAAGAAAATACAACAAATTTCTAGATTTACAGCACTTATTAAGTAGTCATAATTATGACATTCTCCAATTCCAGGTTGATGTGGGTGAAGGCAACAAGTGGCAGGTGGAAGTGACCTGCGACCCACATGGGGTGGTCCCAACTGAACTGACAGGCGCGTGGAAGAAATAGACCAAGAAGTACAGTAGGGAGTCGACCTCCCAACCGCCAGACTAACAGTGCATTACTAGTACACAATTACTGTTAATCAGTCAGAGTTTCCTACAGTTAAATATACATCATGTACCGTTGGTATTAGTAAAGGCAGAATTTGGAAGCGCAGTTTTGAATTTCATCAGTATGACTTGAGGGGAAGCATGACTTAAACAGTCCCCGGGATTGTGAATGTTCTCACTCGAACAGCTTAAATTTGATCTATAGCAGCTTTCAGTAATTTTGTCTGCAAATACTTAGCAAAATATGCAATTTTCACTATCTTTAAAACTAAATGCAAACTTTAAATTTAAGGTAAAGTGCATTATCCAAACATGAGTTATTGCAAACTCAAGTAAACAACAGTCGCCTATTCTGTGTCTAAATTCCATTTATATTTAAGTTAATGCATGACGAATTATAAACTTCCTAAACCTGACTTTGCCTAGTCACTGGTGAGATCTTCAATAAAATGGGAAAATATGGGAAACTATGTGTGTTGATGTATATTTCTGTGTGAGAATTTCTTATACATAATATAACAGAGACCACTGTTCAACATATACAGGACACAAGCAGAAACGCCATTTGTTACACACAGGGTTGGACATTGTATTGTATCACTAACTGCATGCAATCCAACCATCGGCAATGTAAAATCAGTAAAACCCTTGGTAAAAATGGATTTCAAAAAGGGATTCAGACTGGACTGATAAATTATAAGATAACATGTAGTAAATATCTGGACAACATAAGTACACCAGGCCTTTGTTCAGGCCCAGGATGTGCGTACATGCCTGTTGGGTGGGTTAACATGTCACATATTTTAAGGAGCGTTAACATTCAACATAAGTTGTCGTATGGTTTTGATGTTGTAGTACTTTAAAGCAGACACATGCATGCATGACTATTGCAAGAATGAATTTGTTCCGCGATCGTAATACAAATTTCTTCTTCAGATCAACAAGAGAAGAGCTTAAAATAAATGCTGTTCTGTCCATCTGACTGAATTCCTATCACGTTTAAAGCGTCTTGAGTAAGAATGTAGCAATGACACCTGGTCTTTGTTTTCTGGAGTTACCACAGGTACAAGCCCGGGGGAGGGTTAGTACAGGTCACTTGTCTGATTGAACAGATAATTACACATAATCAGTTTGTTAATGTCATTGGTTATGAACAAGGCTGGGAATGGGTGCAGCTGTCATTAACTTCAATTATCTTGTCACTTTTAACCTGTTTGATGACTTTGTGCACGTGTATGCAGGGGTCATCTCCCTTCAGGATGTCGTGTCACGCACCTGTGTTATCAAAGGCCAACGCCCAACTGACATACTACTAGTATTGGGAACTAATTTCTCCTAGTGCTTCATTTGAGTTTTTGATTCTATACAATTTAACTTTGCTCTGAAGTCAGACATAATACTCAACAACTGGTCAACATTCTGTACGGATATGCTGAAGTTCTGACCAGTTCCAGACAAAACATAGCACCTCTTTTACAGTCCTTTAAAGCTGCAACGCATTCTTGACTTCTTCTCTACTGATCACAGACCTCTCCAGGCACTAGTTGAAGTGGGTCTTTACCCTGGACCAATTTTCTCGTGTGTAAAGTTTGTAAACAACTCTGTTATCGCCCCCCTCCCCAATCGTACTTACCACAGTCTGTCTCCCGTCCTTCCACTTCAATTACCTCTGCAATCAGCTGGTGAGTTACGCCGAAGGGCGGTTATACCGGCTACACAAATACAGATAAGATACAGATACATATCATATCTTCATCAAAACCGGCATAATTGCAGTGTTGCTGCCACCAGCCACTAGTTCAACAATACCCATTTTTACATCAAAACACATAGAATTCCATTTCTAAAAGGGAGGACAACCACTAACAAATCAAGTTGAACAGGTTTTCTGGTCAAGAGTCAAATAAAGGTCACCAGGCATCTAGCAGTAAAGATGCCATTTAAGTGCAAGTAACAACAGGTTGCTTACATGGTCTAAAAGCGCCCCTTGGCGGTCAGGTTACAAATTACACCTTTAGTGATGTGTGCTAAATATAAAAGAAATTGTACTTTTCTGACTCAGTCTGGCATTTGTTTGGACTCATGTCTCTGTACATTTCATGCACAGGATTACTATTAGTCAAATGAAAACTTTGATATCATTCAAATACTTTTTACTGTGCACATTTACCACGTAGATGTGTCTATGTCATACACCTGATAATGTTTGAACATTTCAAAATGAAGCTCCTCCCCAAGTCATTGACCTTGTCACTATTAGAACACATTAACCAATCAGGTACATGCACGTTGACCAGGTAGATGCGTCGATATCATACCCCTGTTAATGTTTGGATCATTTCAAAATAGCTCCTCCCCTAAGTTCTTCACCACCAGTCATTTCAACCAAATATGGAATCTGGTCCCACCTTACACAATGCTTGGTAGGAATCACTTTCCTTAAATGGCAAATCAGGTAGACAATTTGCATACAAACGGCTATAAATGTACTGTCCCGGCCAGTGAAGGGCAGAGCGCCGCCCAGGTTTGGAAGAAGAGAACAAGAGCCTAAGCCGACTGATTTCGTAAGTTTAGATTGTTTTCTTCTTAGCTTTATCCAAGTTATTCATTTGTGTAACACAATTTTCTCTTGTGCTTTCTGTTGCTTTTTTTGTTCGGTTACCGATCATGAAGTTTGTGCTCAAAATTATGAATTTTTCTAAATTTTTAAAGATTTGCAAATCTAAGCAGATCTACACCGGGCGCGAAAATCGTATGTGCTAGCCAGAGAAGGTCCAGTCAGCCAGAGAGGGTCCAATCAGCCCAGACCTTCTCTGGCTAGCATATATGATTTTCGCGCCCGGTGTAGATCTGCTTGGAGATTAGCAAAATGCCCCAAATGGGCGAAAATGCTGCAAAACTGCCGGCATGTAACTGCAAATCTCTTACATCACAGAAAAAGTGGGATCATTCGTCTTCCTCAGTCTCGGAAAAAGAAGTCGAACTCAATAAGTTAGAACTTAGTGGCAGTAGTTAAGACTAGAGTAGACATTTGTTATACTGTTCATTATTGTCTGTCCGTCCACTCCGTATTACATGTACATGTACTTGCAATTAGCCTACGGGCAGGAATTTGCAATAAAACTTTTCTTATTGACGAATTTCAATAATTGCACATTGGCTATTTCTAAGTCAACGGCAACACTGCCTTTTCCAATAAAGTTATCTTGTATCTGATTTGGAGCCAAATCAAGCTGAGAATCTGACATTCCGGGCGTGACCATTTTGATTGTGGAGGTGACATATTTTTGGCGCGTGCCACGTACACATTAGTTTAACCACAAGGAAAAATTGGCAAAAATTTGACACGATAATTTGCATGGCACAATTCGTGAGATACTCACTAAAGTTCTGAGGGGACAACACTATTTTGATTGATGAAAACCAGCAAAATGTCATCCAGAAAATCGGGTCAGTGTGGCCTCAACACTTGAAAAAAATAATCAATCCGTATGGTTCAATTTTGTGTTATACAAATGTAAGCTTCACAGATAATTGTTTTGTTACTGTGACGGCGGTTTGAAATCATTGCAACATTAGAAGGAAACCAACTGAACAGAAATTCTGAAAGCTGGAAAGGGCAGATCGGCTGGCCACACCTAAAAACCTCCACCTTAAGGTCCTTGCATAGATAATGAGCTGCCTACGTACAAGGCTCTATCCCACCTGACAATTTGTGCACTTGAGGGTAAGGCACAGAGGTGAACGCATCAAATTTTGACTTCATAGCAAAGAAAGTTTCATGATCTTTGAATTCTCCTGAAAGCTGACTGTTGGTATACATAATCACCTAATTTTTCCTTATCTGGTGCACAAACTTGTCCATTTGGTTCAGAAATGACAGGATTGTATTAAAGGCTTGGGTAGTTGTAATGCACAGCTACATATGTTAAAGGCTCGGGTAGTTATAATGCACAGCTACATATGTTAAAGGCTAGGGTAGTTGTAATGCACAGCTACATGTGTTAAAGGCTCGGGTAGTTATAATGCACAGCTACATGTATTAAAGGCTTGGGTAGTTGTAATGTACAGCTACATATGTTAAAGGCTCGGGTAGTTGTCATACACAGCTACATGTATTAAAGGCTTGGGTAGTTGTAATGTACAGCTACATATGTTAAAGGCTCGGGTATAGTTGTCATGCACAGCTACATGTATTAAAGGCTCGGGTAGTTGTAATGCACAGCTACATGTGTTAACGCCTCAGGTAGTTGTAATACACAGCTACATGTATTAAAGGCTCGGGTAGTTGTAATGCACAGCTACATGTTTTAAAGGCTCGGGTAGTTGTAATGCACAGCTACATGTATTAAAGGCTCGGGTAGTTGTAATGCACAGCTACATGTATTAAAGCCTCAGGTAGTTCACTGTGTGAAAGGGGGTTATTTCCGGACATTTCAACGTTTGTATATGTCCGGACAGGGAACGTTTTAGGACATATCCGGGCAATATCCGGACGATACGCCCTTACGTGTTTGGATAATATTCGAGTCCAGAATGGGAACATAATACTATTTCTCATATCCGGATTTCCAGTAATGGAATATTTTCGGACTCAAATGAGTCAAAACACGTTCCGAATACGTCATATTTTCGGAGCCCGTTCGGAGTTACCACCATCCGGAAAGGTTGCAAACGCTGAAATTATTCGGAGTCCAAAATGGGAACATAATACTATTTCTCATATCCGGATTTCCAGTAATGAGACATTTTTTGGAGTCATTTGAGACAAAACACGTTCCGACTATGATATATTTTCGGACCGCGTTCGGAGCTGTTACGCTCCGGAAAGGTTACATATACTAAGGATATTCGAACGAAGAATCGGATCGTAGCGCTTCTCCTCATATCTGGATTCCCGAGACTGTCCGAGAGATGGTGATTTCCGGACATTTTTAACTACATATACGTCCGAATTGGTAATGCTTTAGGATAAATCCGGACAAAAACATGACTCAACTTCCTTACGTTTTCGGATGATTTCCGTAGTCAAGAACGGGACCACAATACTCTTCATAATATCCGGACTTCCAGTTTCGGACTCATTTAAGACAAAATACGTTCGGAATATGCCATAGCTTCTGACCGCGCGTTCGGAGCTGTTACGCTCCGGAAGGTTTACATATAACTGAGGATATTCGGAACCAAGAATCGGACCGTAACACTACTCCTTTCAGAAACTCTAGTAGGCGTTACATTTTCGGACTATTTGGGAGAGAAAATAATCCTCATACATTATAATACGTTTTGAATTCCTAACTCTTTACACATAGAATAATATACTGCACGAACTAAGTATAACAGAAGTACCACACCAAAGACATAGGCAAATCAATACACGAGTGCAAAACAGAAGTATCATCAAATGCAAGTTGTATTGGAGAACTCTCACTAACACCACTATCACAAAGACGTGAGGAACTATGCAGAAACTTTGCACACTCTCTACTGAGATCCCCGACCTTCAGGGACTGGTTCCCACTGTGCCGTGAGATGATCTCCGGCAGAAAGACTCGCTCGAGTAACCGACTACAACAAACATTTAATGCCAACACTGTGAGATATACAAAAAGTCTTATCTACGTACTAGTACTACGGGTCAACTTGCTAAACTACGATAGTAAAAACCGACTACAACAAACTTTTAAAGCCAACACTGTGAGATATACAAAAAGTCATATCTTCGTACTATATGGTCAACTTGCTAAGCAGCGATAGTAAATAGTGAAATGTGACGTTTTGATGATGAAGTATGTGCTTCTTTTATTGTTGTCAACAAGCCTACCAATTCAGCCTTAGGGCTGCCATGTGGTGTGTTTTATAAGTTGTATAAACCAGTCATCATTCATCATCACAACTCCTAGCTTCAGTCGCTGTCTTCCTCTTCCTCCGTGTCTTCCTCTCCCTCTGCGCGTTCCTCTCCCTCCGCGCCTTCCTCTCCCTCCGCGCCTTCCTCTTCCTGAAAGGCCACAGCCTTAGTGGCTGTGCAGCCCTGCTGGATGGTGGACATCTGTCTGTAAACTCCTCCCCTTGCTTTCTCTCTTTGTTGGAGAAGGGCAGGCGCCTGTCTCTCCTATTCTGGTCTAGGACCGCCTGGAACCTTCGCGTTATGTCCGTTAACTTGTCCGCCCGCCAGGCGGGTGGCTGAACCCACACCGATGACTTGCCATCCTCATCGCTGACTTCATCGGATATGTAAAGATGTCCGGATGACTTCAGATAGTCATATTCTTCTCTGTCCAAGACGTCCCCTGCCACCCGAACTCGGGGCTTGAACAGCAGAGTGGGTACAGAAAAAAATCTTATTATTAAGCATGGCGGGCACCTGGACATGGCTGCACTGCAATAAACGATTTTGAACGACACAAACCAATTTCATCATAGGTGCACGATGTCCTGGAATTTTGTGTTTACCCCCCCCCCCCATGACGGAATGTTTGTGTCATTAAAATTGGTCTATTGATCCTCTTGTGCAAAGAAACCAAGATACATATTACTTTACCATTCTAATTAAAAGAAATAGAGTTCCATCGAAATGGAACTTTACTGTATAGCGGACCTACCCTGTATAGCGGAGTACCTCGGCTGATTTCTACTATTTTCCCAACGATAGGACGGAGCCTGGTAGAGGCTAGAAGGACAATGCAGCCTCTATTATTATCAAAATTAAGGAAATCCATCTCCGGGGCATTAGTTTTGGCAAGGAGGTTAAAAATAATTTTTTTAACCTCCTTGGTTTTGGCGGCCGCCATGATTGTACAAAAATAAAGAGCCGAACAGAAATGGGAACTACAAAACGGGGAGCCAAAACAGTCCAAAACAGAATAGGTCTAAAACACAAACGAGATTTTGAGCTAACGATAGTGAAAGAATATGGAGTGGGGCACAGAAAACTGACAACAATGGTATATTCAATTTGCAAGTCAAGGCGTCCGAGAGAGCGGTCTTCTTTAAAAAACAATGGGCCGGAATTAAGGCGCACAGCGGGACACTAGGGGACGGAGACGGATCGTCGACCGCGATGTCGGCGAGGTCCAATCAATTATGCGGTGTGAAAAAACGGACGCGAACCCCACGCTATACTAGTACCACAGCTGGAAAACGGAAAATATGCAGAAAACTGCGGGCAAAACAGCAGGACAAAGAATTTGGTAGTACAGGAAAAGCAACAACACTCGTACGGCACAAAAACAGCCGGGAAAAGTTAACTAGCTACGCAAAGAAACGGGCCGAAAACAAGCTAACACGCGTTTATTCTGTGTTATATCAAGGAGGTTAAATTAACCTCCTTGGTTATATGCTGTACTATACAAGCCAAGTCTGCTAAGGCCTACAGGAGGATACACAATAATCTAGAGCGTTACGATTACGGAAGGTTGAGTTACAGATGGAAATGTGGGATATTCTACAGCCATCTAGTATTTTTACGAACTAAATACAGAGAGCTAATCTACGTGTGATCACTAACCTTAGTCACAGCCTCACAGGACAGCTTCTGAGTTCAAATCGGCGGGCTTATGCTAACGAGCTAGCTGCTATCAATAGCTAGCCTCGCTATTGGTCAATACTAATCTATTCAGATGAGCTTCCGAATACGGCCTGGTCACGTGTCTTAGTCATAAAAATAGCTTATTTACTGCCTAGCTACTGAGGAACCTTTGTACAAGATACATTATGTCGTCTATTCTATCTGTTACAGCTGACAGGATCATCCTGTCAGCAGTGCAAATTTTTCTACTGCTGACAGGATGATCCTGTCAGTAGCCACTTCCATATGGCTGGTGGAAGATCGCGAAACGCTCGTTCCCGGGAACACTACAGCCTCAAATTGCCTGCTAAGTATCCACTGTAGTGTCAGCTAACCTGTCCTCCACGCATATGTTAGGCTTGTTTTGCATAACTAAAAGACAGAGGCTATTGACAGGCTAGTCTTACCCTTAATATACAATAACTTTGAACATAATCATGTAAGATGTCTTGGCTTGTGCTGGTCAGACTGGTATCGGGCCATTGGCGAGTTCATTCGGCGGCCCAAAGCAGTCAGCCCGCCGGTGTAAATAGATCTCAGCGGTTCTGGGGAGTTTCCCGGCCCCGCCCAGTAGTACCTGAGCCCGGCTTTTGATTCAGCTTGTATGCCCGCGCCGCTAAATGCATTTTATGTGTGTTGACGACTCCCAAACATGCAGCCCTAAACATCATTCGTTGAAATGGGAGTAGATTATTAATGATGATCCATGTCATTTGTTTGAAGGTAGTAAGGTTTCGGGGGAATCTCCCGTCAGCGCTTTTAGGATGAAAGATGCAAGATATGACGCAACATGAAAGATGCAGTTGAGCTAACGGGGTCAGGTTACATGCGATAAAAGCTTTTTTTTGTAAACAAATCCACTGTGTACTTACCAGTTCAAACCTTGCAAGTTGTACACATTCGCAAACATCGTGGTGGCGCGGTATAGACCGTTGTTTGTCGGGCTTTGACTGCTCCAAACACGGGTGGTACGGTCCCATCAGGTCAAACTGTCGCACGGTTGACGTTTCACTAACAACACCTCACTCTTTACATCCGCACAAAAATAACACACAGATATTAGGCACACATATATTATGTGCCTCAGCTCCGATCCGTTCTAAAAAAAATCTGGTTCCAACGACCTGACTTTCCCAAACTGCACCACCTGTATAATTTTATGTATATGTACTGGCCGACAGGGCCTTCCAAGAAAAAATAATGGCTTACGTCTACTTACTACCACTGTATGCATTTTGTTCTCGGTTGAATTTGGCTTCCTGATACTCCTTGGTGACAGCAAGGAAAGACAACCAATTGCTGGCCCCTATACTTTCAATGGTAGACATATAAGGAAAGGGCTGTCAAAAGTCACCTACCTGAAGTTAAGGTCATGGAAAACTCACATTGGCAGCGTAGTCTGACCTCTAAAGTGTCAATCTACTGAGTTTCGCCGATTTTCCACCGGCGCAAAGTGGTGAAATAATATCAAAACATCAGGAGATGACCTTTGACCCCCCTTCACAAGACCTGATCACACCCAAACTACACCTATTTCAAAGTGTACCGGACACTTCAAACACAGCTAAAACCCTGTTTTTCTAACTAAATGAAATAGCCACAACCCTTACCTGTCAATTCCAGCTCAAAAACACCAACATTTCCAACAAAGAGGCCTCCTGCAGCTACTTTTAAATAGCATGTACATGCGGTTTCTGTCTGGCATTAAAATGGACCCTCTGCGCATGACTCTAATGGTGAACTTTGGCCTTTTACAGCCTACAGGTTCAAGATTGACAAATTTCAATCGCTTCACATGTTGCGGGTAAGAGTTGTCAAGAACTGACTCATGTTTCAAAGATCTCAGACCTGGAACGGTCCCCTGGGAATACTTTGGGAGACAGGTGTCAGAGAGCTTTTCTCAGGCTGTGGCAGTTGAAAGGCCCCATGTCATTTTGCAAGAAAAACTGACATAAGCAGGAGAAAAAGTTAAAAGCTGCTCACCCTGACATAAGTAGGTTACTCTTCCTCACTTTGGCCACCTAAAGTTGTATTCAAAAGCTGCCAGGATACACTTTGAAGCATTCAATGACAGTGCATACAACAATTGTCAGCACTGTCACTAAAAGTTCCAAAAAAGTTTTAAAAATGGCAAAATAACTCAGAAATGGAAACATTTCTAATACATCTGACTCAAGTGAGTTAGCTGAAGCCAAAGCCAATCTCTTCCCCCCCCCCAAAAAAAAACAATTCGAAGGCAAATATAAGCCCTTAAGCCCCACCTGACACCCCCCCCCCCCCAAGTCTGTGCACAGTATGCACTCATTAAATGCTTCAAAGTCTGATCTCTCAGCTTGTAAATGCAACTCCAGGTCCCTGAATGTATTGGGAGCTATCTCTATATGCCAGGGTGACCAGCTTTTAACATTTTCCCCTCTATATTTCACTTTTTTTATCAATCATATGGGCCCTCAAACCACTACCATAGCCTTCATAGCACCTGTCTCAAGAAGTACTCCCAGGGGACCATTCCTAGGAGAATAGTCCCCTGGGAATCTTCAAAAGTTGTGACGATGCCCTGCAACTCTTCCCTACATCACGTGAAGCGACTAGCAGCTGTCAATATTGAATTTGAATCCCCTATCAAAACCCTTCAAGGGGAAAGACTACCAATTGCTGGCCCCTATACTTTCAATGGTAGACATATAAGGAAAGGGCTGTCAAAAGTCACCTACCTGAAGTTAAGGTCATGGAAAACTCACATTGGCAGCGTAGTCTGACCTCTAAAGTGTCAATCTACTGAGTTTCGCCGATTTTCCACCGGCGCAAAGTGGTGAAATAATATCAAAACATCAGATGACCTTTGACCCCCCTTCACAAGACCTGATCACACCCAAACTACACCTATTTCAAAGTGTACCGGACACTTCAAACACAGCTAAAACCCTGTTTTTCTAACTAAATGAAATAGCCACAACCCTTACCTGTCAATTCCAGCTCAAAAACACCAACATTTCCAACAAAGAGGCCTCCTGCAGCTACTTTTAAATAGCATGTACATGCGGTTTCTGTCTGGCATTAAAATGGACCCTCTGCGCATGACTCTAATGGTGAACTTTGGCCTGGTGACAGGATCATCAAATTGCCTAGAATGCTGCCACCATGATAAAGTTGCAGCGCCACTGTACGGCGAACAGTAATACTGCATATTGCATATTCTGACCATGAATGACTCCTGTTTTTGTCCGAAAATGGGACTTTCCCATGCTGCAACGCTTCCATGGAGTATTCTGAGTAAATTTGGAGCATGATATTGTCCGTATATGGAGCTTTCCCATACTGCAACGCGTCTATGGAGTATTTTGAGTGAATTTTGAGCATGATATTTCCGGATATGTAACTTTCTTATAATGCACCGCTATCACTAGTATAGATCTATAGTATTTTGATGGAGTATGTGCTTCATGTGATATAGTGTCAACTCCTAATTTGTCTAAATTTATTTCCAAAATATATCATCTCAAGGGCGACATAATCCTTGATCAATTGCAATGAAACCTACATACAATATATGAACCGTATCACAGCAAGAATCGCCAATGACGCGTATCTTGAAAAAAAAGACGTCTTATTTGTCCGGACACGCAACAGAAATGAACCCCCAAAACCTTGCCCGGAAACGGTCAGAATATGTGGCATGTCATGTTACTCCAAATATGTCCGAACACTGTCACTGATTCTTGGTATATCTCTAGCTCTCTAGCTCTTGTATCTGTGTCGTGAATTGAACATGAGTACGGAACAAGAAACGCCAATGGCACGTATTCGGAAAAAATTGGAAGCTTTTACCCGTCCGGATATGCTTCGGAACAATTTCTGAATCATGATATTTGCGGATATAGTAAAAATCGAATGTCGTCCGAAAATGGTCAAGAAATGAGGCATATCATGCTACGTGTCAACTCCTAATATGTCCAAAATTTATTCCTGGAAATATAATTACCTTGGATATGTTCAGAATATGAAGCGTGTTATGTATTCGGAAGCAAGAAACGTCAATGGCGCGTATCTTGAAATATAGGAAAGTCCTATTCGTCCGGATTCGCAACAAAACATGTCCGGACTCAGGATATTCCAGGATATGGTAAATATCAGACATCTTGTCCGGACACATTCCAAATATCAAGCATGTCTTGGAATATATCAACTCCGAATTTTTCCGGAAATCAGCCCCTTTCGCATAGTGGTTGTAATGCACAGCTACATTGTACATGTATTAAAGGCTCGGGTAGTTGTAATGCACAGCTACATGTGTTAAAGGCTCGGGTAGTTGTAATGGGGGGTGGGGGGGTACCGGTGTGATTGGCAGATTTACTACTCTTATCCTCATGGCCATGGACAGGTCGTTTTTATGCATTTTCTTTGCTCCTTCTCCCTTGACGTTTCATTAACTGTATGTAGGGAATTCCAAATCAATCTTTGATAGTTTCAGATAATCTATGTTCCATAGGTGAAATCCAAAACCCGGCCCAACTTCAACAGGATGACTGAGCCAGGACGACCTACTCCACCTGGAGGCTTTACCGATCCAGTAAATTATCACATTACTGATTTTCGTCAAGTCGAGGCTTTGTTTTCCTGTGTTAAGGTTAGTAACCATCTTATCAAATTTATTATCACTAAAAGAAAACGCTCTTTGTTTGACTTTCATGACTAAAAAAATGTACATCTGTGTATATGTCGGGTGTGATGTTTACATTTTATGCTGTTTCTGTATCTGTATCTATATAGCCGGTATAAGTTTATACTGCCATTCGGCATACCGGGTAACACACCAGCTTCACAGGCACGTGGCGCATTGTTTCCTGTTATTCTTGGGAAGGTAATTATCTGAAACCCTAGCGGTGACTTGGTATTGATTCTAGTCTAACTTCGGGAACAGGTTTTCTGCGCGTGAAAAATTTGCGCATGAAAATTTGTGCGTGAAGAATTTGCGCGTGAGAAAATGAATTTCTTTAAAATGTGTCAGAAAATGTGCAGTATAATTTTCTTAGTCAGGAAAATGTGATCCCATGATACAATTTTTCATCTGACACCTGAAATTATGGTTTGAAAACTTTTGATTTTTTAGTCCCTTGGGAATAGGTCCCTTGGGAATAGTTAAACTTTTGGGGTCTTGAAACCTAACCATCTGAAAATCACTTAAATCTTTTAGAAATACATAGTAAACTTATTTATATAAGGTTCTGTACTGTAAAATGTAACTATTTGAAGCTTTTCTCCATTCTATTAGGCTAATTTCATCTTTTCTCAAGAAGATTCTTTCACGCGCAAATTTCGAACTATTTTGCACGTGAAAACTTAACATTTGAAAATCACTTAATCATTACTTGAAGATTGATAGAACAACATTTCGAACTGTAGAATGCAACAATAAGATACTTAATTCCATTGTGGGTCATCTTATTTCAAGTTTTAAGCTTAAAACCTCCAAAAAGGTTTTAAATCCCTTGGGAGTCAGTTTAGATATTCCCAAGGGACCTAAAATTCGAACCCAAAATTCAGGAAACAGATGCAAAATCATATCATGGGGTGACATTTTTTTGACTAAGAATTTTGTAGTGCACATTTTCTGACACATTTTTGAACTTTATTTTTTCACGCACAAATTTTTCACGCGCAAATTTTTCACGCGCAAATTTTTCACGCGCAAATTTCTCACGCGCACAAAACCCCAACCCCTTACGTCAATGTTTTTTTCCTATTCTGACTGCAGCTCAAAGGGGAGGTGGAGAAACGTATCTATGACGGCAAAACCTTTCAAATATACCATCCCATCTCGTACCAGTCACAGGTTGTTAACGGGAAGAACTATAAGTCTCTGGTAAATTGTTTTCCGTGTTTGCCACCATTTTGGTCTCTTCATACATGACATGTGTAATTGTGCCTCTGCCTATTTGCCCACTGTGCATCCAGTTGGTTAGCAAAAAAACCCACACTACATTAATTTGCACGATATACACCTTATATACCTTTTATAATTTACAAGAGATGCACACCGAGTTTATAAACTCCATGTTCTTAATGTTAACTTAACAAATCATGCTTGTCTAACAATCAAACATGTTTTGTTTTTTTAGGTTGCAAATTCTAGCTGTTGTTCAACTACGTTCTTATTCTTCACCATGCAATTGGCGTTATTGTTGTGAAAATCAGTGTGTATCAGAATTGTTTCTGATCCTCATGTTAGAATGAAATCAATGCCTGACGGTGCCAAAAGTTGCAGAAATCCTCAATTTGAAATGACTGGGTGCTGCAGCTGTCAATCAATTTTGGTTTTAGTAATGTTATAACAGTTGGGTTCATGAAAGCAACCTTGGGACGTACTGCAAAAAAAATGGTTGCTGGTTGAGTAAGACGGCTGGTTAGCACTGGGGTCTTAAATTTGGACAGTGTAAAATTGGACAGGACTGTTTTCATGTGATTGGAGGTGGTTGTCTGGCCAGGTTTGACTGTACATACAGTAAATTCATTTATTTTTGAGAGAATTTAATTTCAAGGTAGGGGTGAAAAGAGTTTTTCACTCTATTCTATGTTTGCACTAATTTTGCAGTTGAATCAATAAGACATATTTGTGGTGTCATGATTTGGAGTGGACAGGCATCAAGAAAACCAACAAAAAAAAAATACAACAAATTTCAGGATTTACAGTACATATGATATTCTCCAATTTCAGGTTTATGTTGTTGGTGCACGCCCTGCTATTGGAGCCTATGTGGAGATGACTGCAGGCTACAGCCTGGAGCCAGCAGCCATGCCATGCCTGCTCAACGCAGAGTGGCTGGGGGAAGGGCTCACTCAGCGGACCGAGAAGTAGGAAGTCAGCCTCCCAACCATCAGTGCGTTACACAATTACAGTGTGTTAAATCAGAGTTTACTACTGACAGTTGAATGACCATCATGTACCATCAATATTAGAAAAGGGAGGATTTGGAAGCACAGTTTTCATCGGTATGAGTTGAGGGGAAGCATGACTTAAACACAATGAATTGTGAACGTTCTGGAACAGATTAAATTTGATCTAAAACAGCTAGCTTTCAGTCATTTTGTCTGCAGGAACTATTAGCAAGCAAAATATGCAATTTTCACTATCTTTCAAACTAAATACATGTATACTTTAAAGGTAAAGTGCATTATCCAAACATGAGTTATTGCAAACTCTAGTAAACAACAGTCACCTATTCTGTGTTTAGATTCCATCAGCTGTTTTCTTTACTAGTACATCATATCAAAACTTATAAGTTAATGCATGACAGATTATAAACTTCCTAAACCTGACTTTGCCTAGTTGTGGTGAGATCTTCAATAAAATGGGAAAATATGGGAAACTTTTTGTTTTGATGTATATTTCTGTGTGAGAATTTCTTATACTTCAAATACAATATAATAGAGACCACTGTTCAACATTACATACAGGACAAAAGAACACAATCGGAAACTTCATTGGTTATACACACTAGTCACAGGGCTGGACATTGTATCACTAACTGCATGCAATCCAATGTAAAATCAGTAAAACCCTCAAGTTGGTAAAAATGAATTTCAAAAAGGGATTCAGACTGGACTCAGATAATCATGAGTACATGTACATATCTGGACAACATAACTACACCAGGCCTTTGTTCAGGCTTTGGATGTGCGTACATGCCTATTTTATGGAGTGGTAACATTCAACGTAGGTTGTCGTATGGTTTTGATGTTGTAGTACTCTAAAGCAGACACATGCATGCATGACTATTGCAAGAATGAATTCGTTCTGCGATCATAATACAAATTTCTTCTTCAGATTAACAAGAGAAGAGCTTAAAATAAATGATGTTCTGTCCATCCGACCCATCCCTATCACGTTTATAGCGTCTGGAGTAAGAATATAGCAATGACACTGTCACACATGGTCTTTGTTTTCTGGAGTTACCACAGGTACAAGCCTGGGGGAGGGTTAGGACAGGTCACTTGTCTGATTGAACAGATAATTACACATAATCGGTTTGTTAGCGTCATTGGTTATGAATAAGGCTAGGAATTGGTGCAGCTGTCATTAAGTCCAATTATCTTGTCATTTTCAACCTGTTTGATGACTTTGTGTATGCAGGGGTCACCTCCTTTCAGCATGTCGTGTCACGCACCTGAGTTTAAGGCCAACGCCCAACTGACATACTATTAGGAACTAATTTCTCCTAGTGCTTAATTTGTATCATTGATTCTGAGCAAGTTCATGATCTTCGTTCAGTATTCAAACATTATAAGTGCTCAACAACTGGTCAACATTTCGTATGGAATTGCACAAGTTCTGACCAGTTACAGACCCCCCCAAACGCACTTTTACACTCCTTTAGACTTACGACACATTCTTGACTTCCTTACTGGTGATTACAGATCTCTCCGAGCACTATTTGAAATGTATATTTATCATGGACCAGACTTTTGGTGCGTAAACAACTCTGTTACCGCCCCCCTCCCCAATCGTACTTACCACCGTCCGTCTCCCCTCCTCCCCATTCTATCACCTCTTCGATGACGTCTACATCAAAATCTGCGCTGCTGTGTTCCTGTCGCCAGCTGCTGGGCCCAAAATACCAATTTTCACGTCAAAACACATAGAATTTCATTTTAAAAAGGAGGAAATCGACTAACTATTACCTAAACCACGTTTCGCAGGTCTTCAGGTCAAGGGTCGCATAACATAGTGGCATCTAGCGGTTGAGATGTAAACTGCAGTAATGACAGGTTGCTTACACGGTCTAAAAGCGCCCCTTGGCGGTTGATTTACAAAGTACACCATTTGTAATGTTGCTGTGTACGTGTGCATGTGCATATGTGGTAATTCCTTACCTGACTCATGTCTCTGTAAGTTACACGTTATGCGTTTTAATGCACAGTATGAGTCGGATGAAAACCTTTTTGTCATTCAAAATACCCTTTTACTGTAATTTTTACCAGAGAGATCGTGAAACTTGGTCCCAACTGTGACTGTTCAGAATGTTCGGCATAGAGCGAAACAGACAGACACAGAGGGTACAGAGTCTGTAAATAGAGTTTTTCTCAGCGGAACATGTTACAGTTACTGTAGTTCTGTTTGAGGATGATCAATTCAGCACCATCGACCATTGAGCTGTATTCAATTCAAAGAGAAGCGCTGTTTTGGTGGATACGGTGCTGAATGAAAGAGACCAACATGTACATGTATTTGATTTTCGTGGACAATACAGCAGCGCCTCCAGCGGCTACTTTACAACGTGCAGTATACTAGTACTGAATTTGGACATTCTGTTTTGTGTTGCTTTCTTTCATGTCAAGGAGCTGCATCTACAATAGTCATAACGGACAATGTTAATTGAAAGATTAGAAATTTTCCACCTTAATTCGAAGCCTCTACCAGGCCCTCTACAAAAATCAGAGCAAACGCTTCCATAAAACGTAATCGTCTTGACAAAATCAAGTGATGAAGAAAATGGACAAGATCAGATCAAGTGGACTCTTTATCAAAACCGGATATGGCTGTTTCTTCGAGTAACTGACCTTGACATGTCACGCCCAAGGTCACCGGAAGTCCCCCCAGCAGGTGCGCGTGCTCAAAGCTGTGATGTTCTGCTTCATTAAGGAGCTAGTGAGCCGGCAGGCCGTCTTAATGCTAATGACAACATGTCTTCAGAAAGGTGATAGGCGCGAGGAATGTTCCTCAAGGCTGTAGAGCACCGCGATGTTTGTGATGTTCTGTGTATCGACAAATTTGAACGTCAAAACTTTCAAAACTCAACGAACCCCTATTCCACCTTCCCCAATACAATCTGGGTATATCAAGTAAAACGGTAGGTAAATTTTGACCAATCTAAAACGCCAAAGCCAAGCAACCAGACTGAAGAGACACGTCAACTTCACTGTTTTCATCGCCTAACAGGGTCTAGCCAAATAGTCTAACGTGTGATTCTGGATGGCTGGTTTTCAGATAGCAAAGGTTCCCATGAGTTTTCGAACGTTTACGATTTCGTACCCGCCCGGTAGGTCGTTATGCAGTGTGGGTGGGTTCGTTTGCATGTACACACACTTGAATAACGTCACTGAGAGGTCTGTCCTCTTTCCTGTTGTACAGTCAGTTCTGTCAAAGTCTGAAGACTGACGGGGAAAATCCACCTGCTTTGGTAAAGAAAGTTGTATTTGCAGAGAACGAAGAGCGGGTATAACCATAGCGCTGTGCACCGGCACTGCATGTCCTCGTGGCGAAAGCGGTAACGTTGCTAGGCAATATGGATCAAATTGTTCCGTAGATCTGTAGCCCGGGGTTCTATCCTAGGGTTGGTCCCAGCTTGGACAGGTTGTAAGGGATTGCATTCGTCATTTCGGATGCCGGTGAGGTAAAGCCGACGGCCCCGTGTATGAGAGAGCTTCAGGCGTAAGACTCAAGCGTCAAAACTCTGCACGTAAAAGAACCCAACACACTTATCGAGATGAGTAGGGGTAGCTTGACCTAAACACGCGAGTTGTGTCGAAGCCGCATTGCACTACTATAGCTAACGAAAAAGGGCCATGCTCCGCCCTCACTCTAAGGCTGGGTTTACACACAAGTTTTTGAGTGGGCTGTGTGTTAAGAGCTTTGGGCTTTCTTACTAGAAAACGCTACTTGAGTGGCCTAGGGTTCTCCTTGCACAGTCCTGTGTCGACTCCAAGTCGTGTGTAAATGTGTAAGGTTCGACCACACCTGCACTAGGGAACACTGCACGTGCGGGGCACCACTCACCCGGCACTCACCGGTCACCCTGTCTCGGGTGACAGTCAAGGTGTCACACACCTGCGCCGTAAGGTTATAAATTTGCCTGTCACGGCTAAGGAGGGGTTTCTTGGCTTCCGTGTCGGGGCTTTTTAGCTGTTGTGGGTGTAAACAAGGTCATTGTGGGATTATTAACCCGGGGTGAGATGTGTAAACACACGAGGTTTGGACCTGGGAGAAGAGACCGGCACAAGGCCACAGGGAGCGGCAACGATGAAGAAAAAAATACATTCTCGCACTTTCTCGCGAGTGTTTGTATACGTGCGAGAATCCTCCCTGTGCACCTAATAGTACAAAAGTGAACACACAGTTAGAGATTATACCTTCTTAAGGTATTTAAAAAGAGAGGAAAGACACTAGGAATGTGGGAAACAGAGAACAAACCTACACAGACAGCTTTTAAGCTGTACATTTGTACGTGTTTTGTCTTGTACTTTAACTCCTAAAAGTTGTAATTCCAAACTTGCGAGAGGATATTAGTGCTTGAGTATGGACCTCCCAAAACAAGTACAGTCACTGCCATGCACAGAAATCTCTTAAAAGGAGGAACAACTGGAGAAAACATCCAAAAGAAATACTCAATTAACCTTCGGACCCCTTCCTACTTCAGTAACCACCCCGTCCCTCCTCCAAGCCTCCCGCGGGAAAACGGCTTGAAATTCCTGCCATAATAAAGTTGGTTCCATTCCATGTCGTGTTGACAGACATACACATCAATTCAAAACAAGGGAATACTCCACTTATGCATCTTCGTGTGTGTTTATACTAGCTTTAATACCATCGCCTGATGACATGATCTAGTCTTGTAAACCCTTTTGTTGTCAACATATGTGATTGGGAAAAAGGGTAAAATAATGTGACATTGTCGACGAAAACCATTATGGCAAACCTGCACAAGCAAGTCAGTATGTACGACTAAAAAGTATTCGGCAATCTTCACTTCGCCTGGTAGGAAAAATATCTTACTAGCACAGAAACGTATCATCAAATTATACCACAAGTATAAAGCTCACAAAAAGTGGACAAAGAAAAATGTAGAAGAGTTTGTGTACGTCACTCTATATCTTCGAATCATTGGTTTTGCTTATACTACGGTGAATCTGTGGAATACTATTCTTAGTCACTCGACACCAGTTTCTGGTGCGGAAAATAAGCCCACCCCTGCGGCAAAGAAGTCCCCCTCCCCCCACTACCATCTATACTTAGAAATACCACTGAGAAGGTGAAATTATCGGCGCTGACGGACAGCAAACAAACCTGTCTGAAACCTCCCGGCGGTCGGGCGTTGCACCTGTCAATCATCACTCCACAGGCTCTCAGACTTCACGTGACGTGTCAATCCAACCAATGAGGTTAATGCCACAGATTTTCCGCTGATTGCCACGTGGAATGTCACGGTCGGAAGAACTTTCTCACTATCTTTTTCCAGTTCAACAAAACAGCTACACGAAAATTACACGGGCATTGGGCAATATTTGATACATGGAATATGCGGTTTTTTTCAGCAAAGATAACAGTTAACAGTTTATCATTGTAGATAGCTCCAAAAGTTCATAAGGTAACGTTTATGGAAATTCCTTATACCTAGTTTAAAGAAAATTCTAAGAGAACTTGTTGTCTTTTCAAGTTGATGCTAGCTATTGAAATGAGCTATCATAATGCGTGTTATTTTTCTTTTCAAATTCTAATGGACATATGATACCACCTAAGCAAAACTTTGATCTTGTTTGACATATAGTTCAATCAGTTATTCCCTTTAAATCGTCGGTTTTCTGTCCAAAGATACTCCTAATACCACCTCTGATGAACCAGCCTCCCTCCTAACCCCACGGTGGTAGGTAGACACACCCCTTACTAAAGGTGGGTCGAATATTTGACCTACAACTCCAGCCATCGCGCTCTAAACCCCCCAACAATAAACAAACCTAAGTGGCTATCGCTTACCCCATCTGACAGCTATCGCCCTGTGGCCGTATTGCCAAAACGTTCGTACGTAAATACGCAACCTTTCTTTAAAACACATCCCCCCAACAAAGTGCGTCTTTGTTCTTGAAGACGTCGTACATGTCTTGTTTCAGGCGGAACTTGAGAGCAGCTATAGACCAACACTTAACCCTAACCAACGGCAAGTTTCTTTTCATCTTGTACAAAAAGCGTGTTGGTGGTGAAAGGTACTTCAGAGCGCGTGTTCCACCATTGGTCTCTAGTGTCAAAGAAACGGGGCTGCTGAGAAAGGGGAGGGGGGTGCTTACAATTCACGTGAACTACACGTGGTTGTTCTATTATAGTAGATCAAAATCATATGATGATTTCAACACGGCGTCGCAACCGTAGTATGGAGGTCCCGTGTTTGAGGATCTTTGAGGAGAGCCACACGTTGAGCACGTTAAAGAGCCCACAACACTTATCGAAAAAGAGTAGGGGTCATTTTCAGTGTGAGTGGATCAAATAAATCTGTCCGGACATGCAGCTTTTTTTGTTCAGTACAAACCATGGGGCGGTACACCGGGTATGCAATAAAAACAAACAATGGGAAATGGACTTTACCCATTTTTTTACTGAACGGCATAAATATATTAATCTTTGTCAATGAATGGTAAATACACACAGTTTCTATGACGTCATTCTATGCAGATAGAAGGCGTGAATATACAGAAAAAAATCATACAGATGTGTGAATGTGTTTTCAAGGTCTCATAAGAATAACATGGTCTTCACAAACATCGAATAAAACCAAGCAAATGCATCCAGTCCCAGGAAAGAGCAGAAAGAAATGTTTATTGCATGAAGACATAACAGAAGATCACCCATATAACAGATACAAATCAACCCTCTGTGTCCGTGAATAGTTTAATCAGGTTGGTAATATGTCACTTAATAGAAAGGCAACAACCCCGTGTAAACACCGCATTTACCTTTTTCTGTGTATATGCAGAATACTTGATTTCTGGGCACAGCATCTGTATGCAGCGCCACCTATCGCTGCAGTGCAAAGTGAACCAGTCAGAATTGCCCTGAGGAAGGTGTGTTTCACGCTCCTCTCTACAAAACTCTCTATCAGTGTATCTTACCAAGGAGGTTGATCTTACCGATAAAGATAGCAGATACGGGTAGATACCATCTGTAAAACTAGCTCGCAATTTGTTCACGTTGATGCCATTGCAGATTCCAGACCCGCTACCCTGGTGTGAGGGAAATGGACAACATCCGTTTCCACTTGAGTGTTGCTTGTTGGAGCCGAAACATGGCTGAAATAGATTTTGTCCTAAAAGGTCAGGTTGAACAGATTAAAGACAGGGCACTGTACTGACATTAACTCTACAATGTAGGAATTATGTCTATACAGATGGCGACGAGAATTGAATGCTGGCAAAAATACATTCTGGAGAATTTTGAAACAACTTTGATCTCAGTCTTTGTTGCGAACAAGATTTCGCTAATTGGGAATTCAGTTACAAACACAAGTTGTTAAAGTAATAAAACATCTCCATGATTATCAACACGCAGAATTACTGAAGAAAAATCAATTACAACAGTCAAATCTTTCAAACTCAAAGTCAATGCCCAAAATTTTGTGTTGTTTCTTCGTTTCACCACCGAGAAATATTGAAATAAAGATTTTCTGAGGTAACACACATTTAACCAAAACATATTGATACATGAAGTCATTAAGAACTTTTACCGTTCTCTATAAAAACGGGAAATTGAAAATATACTTCTGAGCTATATACACTAGTACTAGCCTAGGTGTTAAGGTTAGGCTACATTGATAAAGCTCCCCGACTGACAGGAAACGATGTCCTCAGGGGGCCGCGTCTCCAGGCTAACAATATCCAAACATCAGATAAACTCCGCTGTGAGGGCTAGCAGACACATTGGATAGGACATTCACACTGTGTGAAGAAATTGCGACGAGGGTTGGGCGACCATTTAAGGCCAAGCAGTGTACTTGACCTAAGATGACCCACACAGAAAACCAGCACGTAAAGAATTGTCCTAGTTACCTCCATGAAAAATGGAGGTATTGTTTTTGGTGACTGTGTGTGTGTGTGTATCTGTCTGTCTGTCTGTGTCACGCTGTGTTTGTATTTCCGGATAATTGTGGTCAGCACAACTTTAGAACCTCTGGGTGGATTGTAATGATATTTGGTATGAGGGTAGGTGTTGTGAGACCAGGAAATCAAGGTCGGTCCCCCGCTGTGTGACCTTGGTACTGCAGCAGAACGTCCGCTTTTTGTATTTTTTGTCCTGGGCATGCTATATGGTTTTGTTTTTTAGGTGGCAGTTAGCCTTTGATGTAAGGAATAAGTTGTGTAGGCCCACTAGTTTAAGGTTGAGAATGGTGAACGTTTAGTTCTATAGTTTAAAAAACCCAGGAAATACCCTTTCTATAAATTAGGTTTAGTTCATTAAGTATATAGTTCTGTAATCTCCAAGCAGATGTTGGGGGTGAAAATCATTATGTTTTCTGTCAGAACATCCTACCGGTAAGTAATCGTCATGATTATTCACCCAACATCTGCTTGGAGATTTAGTATTATATGTTCTTCTGTAGCAAACTGAACTATAGAGTAAGTTCTACCATTGTCAAAACGAAGCGCTAGAAAAGAAAATGGCGGCCAGTGCGTGAAATTAAAACGGAAAGGAACTAAAAGAGCGACGCAATGAATTAGAATGCATGAAACATGCATGAAATTGTAGCACAGAAAGGCATAAGAAAAGCCCGGAAATTTCGGTGTACCGACTTTCCTCCTTTCGTGTGTGTTACTGGATGGTCCCTAAGTCTACACTACAGGGGTGTATTGAATTTAGGACGGACAGAGTCGGCCATAAACCTGACGGACTGGAAGATAAACTGGGGACCGCGGGGAGAAATCAAATGAAAACACACTCTAACGCGATTTCCACGGGGAATCCATTGGACACGGACAGTACGGCTGTGTTCACGTAGGTGGAAGGGAATTGGAAAGGACAGGTTTTCGCCTCGACGTCGGATGGAATTTGAGGTGGTCAGCCGTGGTCTAACGAACTTACCTCAGATTTACCAAAAACCTAGGTTATTATCTCCATGAAAAATGGAGATATTGTTTCATATTGAGCGAGTGTCAGTTCCAAAACCGACTACCCTTCGTTTGTTCGTTCGTTCAGACCCTTGTAGTGACTAGTGGCACAAAGGACAGCAATTTGCGTTGTTGCTAGCCCTCAATCCCATTTAACAACGCTCAAGGCACCTCCTCGAACACGGGACCCCCATTTTACGTCCCATCTGAAAAACGGGTGCAGCCCTAACCGACCCAAGTCTGACCGAGGATTGAACCGGGGTCTCCCAGCTAGCAACTAATTGGAACCAGGACCTCAACAGTCAGGCTGCTACCAGTTGAGCAACAGGGACATCAATAAAATCGATTGACAGGAGCTTTTAATTTACGATAGAAGCTGATCGATCACTTTAGAGAAACAAGCCAATCGAGAAGACTTAAAAGCCTTAAAAGCCTGATCAATCATCTCATTATCTGCTCTTGATTTATGTCTATTAAGCGTCTGTCAAGTGTTCTATCGTCTTTTTCTTTACCGGCTTTCAGCCTAAGGTAGCCAGTTGGCACCAAATTCATATAAGTTATAGGGTTAGGCTGCAACAAGAAGGTTAAGATCTCTTATTTCTTGTTCATTTTTCTCTTTCATATCCATCAGATACTAATTGCTTAACCTAGTGAACGGAGCTATAGAGAAAGGAGAAAAACTATCACCGCATGCGCACAGTTCAAACAAACAAACAAACAAACAAACAAACAAACAAACAAGATATAGATGACGAGACAACAGCAATGATATCGTTGACGATTACGTTTTCGATACCATTGCTCGCTATATATCTACTTCGTGATTACACAGACACTATACCATACAATACCACTATAAATGTATATGTAGGATAGACACTATACTTTATAAGATGACTATCCAATACCAAGATTCATAGACAATGGACACTCCCTCAAGCCCCGAGCTCTTAGTAGCGTTGTCGAAATAAATTGGCATGTGTGGTAAAAAACACAATTGTCATTAAGACCACTTTGTCTAAGACACATATGGTTAGGTCTTATTTTGTACTGAACCTCCATTCCAATCGTTTTTTGTAGCTACAGACACAATGAATATAGTTAAAAGATGACATAGCAGTTTTAATTCCTGATACTAATAACTAAGATATACAAGCGTTTGGTAACTTCGGTATGTACGAATAATAGCAGTATCGTCCCAACTATACCCAGTAATTTCACTTTCCGTTTGACAACAATGGCAACAATACCTTTCAAGAACAGTATGCAGTAATACACGTCAGGTTGTCACCGGTTAATCAAATTGGGGGCCTGCTCCCGGCGGGACAGTCGTAAAATTACCTTCCTAGTCATGTACCTTTATGGTAAAATCGAAACGTCTATGTCTACAGTTAGTGTTAGTCCATGCGCCAAAAGTCTCCCAATTTCCTAATCTCCAAGCAGATGCTGAGTGGAGGGTCGTAACGTTTTCTGACTGCCTGGCCTCTGATAGCATTACCATAATGCCAATCTCAACGGTCAGAAAACATTTAATACGATATTCCGTAACCCCAACATCTGCTTGGCGATTCCCCATCAGGTAGGAGACACGCGGGAATATATTTGACATGGTGGCGAAGTATTTGTGGAATTCTGTGGTAGGATTTTCCTCAGTGTGGCAACGTTACATGGCTGGGAGGGGGATTGCGAACTCTCTCTGTCCAAACAGTGTCCGCAGACTGGGAGCGCTCATTTTCCCTGAGAGACAGCGCACAAAATATCGTCTGCAGACCTGTCACTCAATCCCGCCTCCCCTCACTCAGAATCCCGATTGGATACAGTCTAAGTGTTAAGGTTCTTGTTGAGACGCTCTCGAATGAATGGGACCCTGCGATCACATGAGCCCAGAACCATAGAGGCGAACTGGTAACCTTTGTGTATGGTTGCCAGACCTTCGACAAATAGCAGGGCTCGACGTATTTACTGTATTCTCCAATTTGGTACGCAGGCCGGCGGGCGTACAGGGGGCGTCCTTAGTACATGGTAGCATTCAAGTCCAGTCAACTCCCCCGGGGTTTGCTTCACCTGAGCGCGTCCCTATATGCTAATGCCAGTCGTCCGTCCAGGGTCCTGAATCAGACATAGCCCGAATCGGACGCGTTTGCCCGAACAAGAGTTATGTACGAAGATGGGACGAGCTCGTCAGGAGCGGCCGGCAGAGTGAGGATCGGCGGGAGGACACCAAGATGAGACCGAGGGGATTTTATCTTTTTCTCGGTGCCGTTCTGGGACTACTTTTGCCTCCTTACGCCCAGGCGGCCGAGGGCGGGGATGTTCTAAGCGGCTACAAGAACGCGGTTAGTGCCATTTTGTAAGAGGCATTATACGAGCCTTAGTGGGGATATCTGTTACATGTGAAGGGTGGTTGTATGTAACCATAGTGTACGGAAACGGCTTACTCTCGAGGTGAAGTGGCTTGTACCAGCGGTCCCGGCGGGCGTACTCCTACGCTCCGCCGCCCGTCTGTTGTTATCGTTACGAGACCTCCAAGGGTCTTTCCCTAACCTTTTCACAACGGCTGTTTTGTCTGTCGTGAGTCTACTTAGCGTTTAACATGTTGGTACTTTTCTTTTACGTATCATAATTGTGTTGATTACAGTAAAAATATCCCAAAGCCTGCCTCATACTTTATATCACATACTAGCCTTATCTTGTAGACTGTTATGACTGCTACAATAGATATCGTTTGAGACTTTGCTATAAAGCGTACCCCCCTCGACCTCGTTCATACTAAAGTGCTGTGTAAAAAGCCCACAGTACACCTATGTCGTATAAACTTAATGTTCGAGCGTAAATTTGAGTTCACTCGATACTTCTACCATGTGGACCAACTTAACACCGTGTTCCTTGAGTACCAAGACGCCGGCGAGACTCCTTATTGACCCTACTTCCTCAAAGAACCTTGTGTAATCTTGAATCGTCGTCGTGTCTCGAAATTAAAACACTGGCCTGTCTAGGGGAGCTATTTGGTAGTCTGTGGGCATAGCCCTCGATCGTCTGACCAGTCGGGATACATAACGAGCTCATTGGTTAAGATAATCTGGTTAGAGGTGTGGCTTAATTCATTTGAAAACAGGGTCTTAATGTTAAGGTGTAAATGCAATCATCTTCACTAATCAGAAACAAAGGAACACACAGAAAAGTAAAAGAAGCCCCGCGACCGTTTTTGAATCAAGCCTTAAGCGCTACAATATTTCCCCATTGGAATTGAGGCACAGACGCCGCAACACTTATTTTACGGTCACTTATCGTTATGCATGCGTCTCTTAACGTACTTTTGGATATCTTTATGTACTTGTTGGAAAGCTCTATGGATGTATGTATCTGTATATGTTTGAAATGAAATATTGGGAAAGCGTGTACCGGGCAATTGCGAAACAAAGCAGAGAGAAGCTTATCCCCACACTAAGCCCCCCTCTCGGTCAACAGCATCCTACAGCCATCTGTTTCAATAACGCCTGATGCTTTTGGCCGCGGTCTTTTAAATGATTTCGCGTTCGGGCACGACTTAAGAGAAGGATAGTGTCCGCTAGAGGTGGTGTCTTCTTAAGCAGCCCTTAAGGCGGTTGACTCAGCCGTCCGTGATGATTTTGGCAGGGAAAACTCTTAAGGTATTCAACACAAGAATGACTAACTTATTCCTCGTAGTTTCATATCTCTATATATTAGAGGATTTCTATAAGAACTAAGGCTAAGATCACTATATAATAGTACAAATGCGGACAGCAAATACTATAATAGGATAACCATTGGCGGTGATTCAGAGATAGCCTGAATGATATTAGACTCGTCTAGAGTGTATGTTGGCAGCGAATCAAGCTCTGAAATGAAGAAGGTTCCCGCCATCTCCACATGTGAGTGTTTTGTGGCGTGACCCTAACACGCTGGTTCGCCTCGACATTGGCCTTCTTCAAACCACATCCTTGGCTTCGCTCCCAACCGTCTTTAAGACGCTGGGACAAGACGCGCACACCCTACCGACGTGAGTGGCAGGCGGGCCACCTCAGATTTGTGCCGAGAATGTTCTCTGTAGAGCCGACACAATCGCGAGGTCGCGCAGGAGTTGGCCTTTGGCTGATTTGTGTATTTATTTGGTCCATTGTTGGCTGCCCATTGTTGAGGAGGTAATGTTGAGTGTTGTGGATACTCCCAGCTTTTCCCCCACCGGTGCCACTCCAACAGGGACGATACGTTTACTCTCCAAGCAGAGATTGCTGGTTTTTTATATGTTTATAGTCGATTTTGTCGAGCTTTCTACGTTTTCTTTATTTTCTGTCGCCAGGGACAGAACAGAAAGCCCGACGAAAACGCCTTAAAACACGTCAAAAACCAGCCAGCACCCAACCTCTACTTGGAGAGTAGATCCGTTTCCCTTGCGGCGAACTCAAAGTGGGGCGGCGGCATCGGGTGACCGTCGGGATCCCGGCGTTGTTGTGGGTAATAGTCGTCCCCCCTTAGCACCTGCGACCCTTGTGATCCCCATAGCACACCGTGAATAGCTCTGCTAATTACTTGTACACTCAATTAAACCTCCTGACCAAACACATAAAAAACTGGAGCGTATCAAAGCATTGGTCACAAATCATGTAAGCAATGCGTAAAAAGTGGCTAAATTAAGAAAATGAAATAGAATTACACATATTTCTACATTTTTCACATTTTTTGAATGGGGGATACTGTAATACACTGGTTGACAAAATTGTACCCCACCATCCAAGCTCGAAAGATGAAAAAAGCAACATACATGTTAGTCTAACCCTTTTTGATTCTATTTGATCCCCCCACCCGCGACTAACAAAGAAGAAATAGCCACAGTGCGTGTATCATGTATATTACGAATAACTCTTCTGTATCCCTTAAACCTAATGATATATGATACGCAAGAAGACGTAGTTATGTGATTAAAGTTTCAACTTTTGATTCAGCGCAAGAAAAGTGCAACATACCGAATATTGTATCTTTGGGCTTTTATACTAAGGCGTGGCTATGAAGGAACGTTGTCACACATAATCCAATAATTCTACCTGACTCCTGACAAATCTCAATTGGTGAAAGGCATGGCGAGAATTGCATACCTGATGTCGTCGTGTTCTTGTAATTCTAAAGTCAAGTAGGCTTTTCTAGATCAACATATCAAGTACGGATATGAAAGAAAATGCAAAGTCTTTCTGAACGTAGCAATTGTACTTCTATGTGAGCGCCATTTCTATACTTAGGGTTTTCATGAATGATTTAAGGTTTACATGAGAGGCTTTGTTTTGTACCGAAATACTGTAAATGCGTTTAAGTTCGCGTGGTTTTCATTTTGCGCTAATTAAGGCGAAAAAGGAGTGTTTGTGGTGTTTTTATGTTTGCGGCAGCGCTACAGTCACATACTGCTGCGGTTGTTTTAAGTTCGCGTCGAAACGTCGCCGCGAAAACCACGAACATAAAACCACCGCGAACATTTCTGCATTTACAGTATCCGCAATGGCCATTTCCCCCAAAAAAACCCTCCCGACGTGTCCACAGATTTTAACGATTCTATCCACCACCCAGAAGTTAACAAGTTGCTCTTTTGCTCCCCGCACTAATTGATTTTCCAAGGACAAACCTGCCAAAATCGCCCCACAATACAACCAACCGGGTTCGCCACGCCGGAAGAGAATACGCTGTCAAATTAGTAAAACCACTAATTAAATTTGAGCGGGGAAAACATTTCCCTGTGCGAGGAAAAAAACTAGTTTACAACCAAAAAGTAAACAGCTAAGTGTTACTCAAACATGTCGTCTTTGCCAGATTCAGATCTTATTACCTTAGCGAATATAGACCTACTTTCAGTCCTATAATACTGAGCTATTTGTGACGTCATGACGTAACTGATGATGACTGTCGTCTGCATCAGACGATAAACTGAAAATATCTCTATATACTCGTGTTAAAATGTCGTATTTGACAGATTCAGATCTTATCACATTAGCCAATATAGAGCCACTTTCAGTCCTGCAATACCGAGCAGTTTGTGACGTCATGACGTAACTGATAATGACTGTCGTCTGCATCAGACGATAGACTGAAAATGTCTCAATATTCTCCTTGAGTGGGACATGAAAACATGGAGAAGGTGGCAGACGACAGCGGAGTGATATCTCCGTCAGTTGGGTGAGAGATTCCTCGGGGACAAATAAACACGACTCAGGCGGACACGTCTTGTGAAGGTTCGTACCACCCAAGGACACAGGGGTTACATGAAGACATCTCCAGTGTGTAAGGGGCACACCGACATCTGTCTAAGAAATCCTTACAGCCTGGAAGTTTAAAGACTGGAGTTAAATACGCAGCACGACTTTCTTTGGGAGAGTTAGTACGGTTCGAGCAATGCACGCTCACTCAATGGCACGGTCATCTCCATAACTATACAAAAGAAATCTTGGGGTCAAAAATCAAGTCCAGAATAGAGAAAGTGCTGCTGCTGCAGTGCTAAGGAAATCTGCTAGGAGGCCCACAATCAAAGTTGCTCTTCATTTTGCTAACATCTCCATATATCCGAAATATCTTAAAAATCCATCCCAAACTGATTGAGTTGCACAAACGCAAACACACACACAAAAGTCTAAATGATAGGAGAGACACATCATGGATGAAGGCTCTGAGACAAAGGAATCCCAGTCGTATGTCTGGAGACAGTGTCCCGCCTTCCCATTGAACAGGTGCCAAAACTTCAAGAAGCACATTTACGAATAAAGAGTGTGATTTGTGAAAAGGTCGGGGCCCCATTGTTACATGTTAACAGCCTCTCCACACATAGTGAACACAATCTTTGTCAGGTCGTCTGGTCGACTAGGCTGTTTAAAATCAAAATGGCGGACACGTTTCGGGATCTGCGCCAAATCTTTCAGATTTAAAGAAGTATTTGTGCTACATATACTGCAGGTTTGCTATGTTAGTTTAGCGATTACGGGGTCTTTTTATAAATATGAATTGGTATTGAATTTTTTCTTTTTATTTGAGTTGAATGTGTGATAGTTGTGTGCCGATTTGTTAAAAATAGAGAGAACGCTAGCGACCCCAATGAACACCAAAATAAAATAGTATGGCGACCCTATGACGTCACAATTCAAGATGGCGGCCACCACACATGCCAACGAATCCAACAAAGGTTTTGCTACGCAAATTGTAAAAAAACTGGTTTGAGGTTCGTACGTGACTAGTTTTATCATGTTGGTAAGTCCCTGGATAATTAAATTCTTTGTACACAGCCAAGTATTCTATTAAACCAATGTTTCGGTGACCATCTGCCACCTGCCCCGGGGCAGTTCTGACTGGTTCGCTTTGCACTGCTTATAGATGCGGTTTCAAACGCCAAGTATATACGGCTGTAATCTTGTATTGTTTGTATTATCATAATCAACAGTTGGACAAGACAACTGTTTATACATAAGTCCACAGCTGTCTTGGCGTGTTGAAGTGTCTGAATAACGCACTAGCTTCCCTTCCAACATACACCCTCGATTGCCCCCTTCCAAAGATATAAAGTGAACAATTCTGACACTTTGTGCACGCACAATCTAACCACAAGGAAGTGCGTCTTGCTATATTGTATTAAAGCAAGACAGCTAAACATAGAATGTAAAAATAAGACATCAAAGAAATAATGATACATAGGGACGAATCATGATCATTAAGTTAGAACCCAGAAAGGGCGGAGTCAACAAACCAAAAAGGATATAATGGACCATCCCCATGTTATTACCTTGGTGAGAGAGGTTATGTTTGATGTTTGTGAATATTTCTTCACGGTTTCTCTGAGCGGTAATTCCAGCCTTCCGTCCTGAGGATTTAGTTCATCTCCGCGCCAGGTGACACGGATCTGTTCCTGTACACATGTCCGTCACGGGAGGGCGTCGTGCGAGCCAACTGTCTATCAAAACCTGCCAAATCAACGGTTTGTTTGAAATATTTAAACTGAAGCGTAGAGTGTCTCAATGGTGTCGAAGTAAGGGATAGAACATTGGCAGAACAAACTGAATGAGACAGAGAGAGAAAGAAAGAAAGAAAGAAAGAAAGAGAGAGAGAGAGAAAGAAAGAGAGGGATGGAGGGGGTACAGAAAGGCCCACGGAGACAGAGAACGACAGGGAGATACACATGCGTCCGTCACGGGAGGGCGTCGTGCGAGCCAACTGTCAATCAAAATCTACCAAATCAACGGTTTGTTTGAGCAAGGACATTATATAGGAAAATGTCCTTGGTTTGAGATATTTGAACAGAAGAGTGGAGTGTCTCAATGATAAGAGCGGTGTCGACGTAAGGGATAGAACATCAATTTGGCAGAACTTGCAAAAATGAGAGGGAGAGACAGACCCACGAAGAGAGTCAGACAGAGAGAGACAGAGAGACCCACAGACATATGAGAGAGAGAGAGAGAAAGAAGGAGAAAGACAGTGACAGAGAGAGAGCCCGATAATGGAACGAATGATACAGGAAGAAAGGCAAAAGACAAAGAAAGCAACATTTTCTATGTCTTAATTTAAGAACAAAAATCAATCTAAAGGTTTTCTTGTCTTTCCAGTATGCCAACTTCTAATTGTGTCATAAACGCCTTGTCCTCAAATCTTGCTTCACACACGCCTTTATCACTGAGGTACACAATGAGAATATTGTACGAATAGAGTTAGTAGTATGTACATACTACATGTAACGATACGTGACTTATACGTATACACGGTTTACCTGTCTTGCCAGTAGACCAATGCCTAATTGTCTCTTAAGCATTTAAGCTTCAAATCTTAAGATACAAACGCCTTTACCCCTGATGTACACAATGCGCGCATTGTAGAGTGCAGGATTATAAGAAGGCCGCGTGTCTCTGTGTGCGGCAGGTGTGATTTTGTACAGGCCCATGGCCCCTCACCCCGCCCAAAGGACCGGTCGGAAGTATCCCCTAGCTTACACTCATTTACGGCTCGATTAGGCACAACATGTGGGGAATGTGCGCAGTGTCTGCGGAGAACGCCTCACGATGACAGATTGAATGGGAGGAGGTATTTAGACTCACGTATCGTACAGTTTCTCCAGTGTTCCAAGTTCAAAACTGTTCGTGTCAATCGGTAGGGTGTTTCGCTCACAACCGAGAGGTCCCTGGTTCCAAACCACCGATATGCCCCGATGTTGTGTCCTTGGGAAATGCGCTTTACACGACTTTCCTCACTTCACTCAGGTGTAAATGAGTACCTAGCCTCGGTTAGGGACGTCCCTCGGATAAGACGTTAAATGGAGGTCCCGTGTTTGAGGAGAGCCACACGTTAAAGAACCCACCGCACTTATCGAAAAGAGTAGGGGCCCTTCCCGGTGTGAGTGGATCATATAATTCGTCCGGATATACAGCTTGTACTCTTCAATAAAAACCTGGTGTGTTACGCCATGAGGCGGTTTACCGGGTATGCAATACAAACAAACAAACAAACAAACAAACAAAAAACTCGGATAGGACGTTAAATGGAGGTCCCGTGTTTGGGGAGAGCCACACCCCGCGCACGTTAAAGAACCCACCACACCTTTCGAAAAAGAGTAGGGGCATGCCCCGGTGTGCGATGGTCCAAATCTTACAGTCCGGTCTGGGATGACATCTTGAAAAAGGTGATAGTTCACCTGTTATGTCAATCCTTCCACAAAATGTGGTAAAGCAAAATAGATAAATAAATAAATAAATGAATAAATATATAACGCAACACAGGATATCTAGCATTAGGTCCAATCGGTATATTGATTATATCTAAAATTCTCAACAGCATCTGTATGACGTTTTCCCTTTCATGTGGTGGATGTACAATTCCCTAAAACGACAATGTGTTTGCCACAATGACAATGAGTTGCAAATAAACCTTTTAATATTTGATGACTTTACCAAATTTGTTCGCAGGGTAATATCAAATGTACTCATGTCGCTTTGGTACTTCAAAAACGTTTGCTATAATGTTATCTTCTAGAAAATCTAAATAAAACCTTTCTACATTTCTAATTAGAAAGAAATTCCTCAGAAGTTAGAACTAAGCCAAAAGTCTAGAAAGAAGAGTACAAGAGTTCTAAGCGCTTTTAGTGGAAAAGACAGCAGAAGCAAATTGGAAAAGTTCTGGAAATCCTTGTCAAGCAACAGACGGAAAACCATCGACAAAGACGCCAATTGTAGTAAAGGGTCGGTCAGGCTCAATCTGCGAAGGAACGCTGTTAAAGAAGTCTTAGTGTAGTTAGGGTGTCCAACCGTGAACTTGTTAGCATTCCTTAAGGTCTTCCAAGACGATCGACCATGAACTGCGTGCCCAATATTCTTGGACACGCCACAAACTCTTCTAGTTAAGAAAAAGGCCGGTTGAATTTGTACATATACATGTAGCCATTACTGTCGGGGTCGTCGTGCGATCTTCGTACAATTTACACTGTAAAATTATGTGTCAACAGACCTTACAAAAACTAGATTCTGAAGTTTCACACACTGAGAAGAAACTTTAAGACATTTCCGTTTCGGAGACCTAAAAAATCCATGACAATTATATTATGCAAATTAGGCCTACATTTGCATAATTCATATTCAACTATGTTCACTGAATTTACAGGTTGACAGAACCAACCGCCTAAAATGATCTAAGACAGTCGTTTTAGTAACAAGACGGCTGAATTTCATACGACATATGAACGACTATCCCAAGAATGCTCTCAGCTTACAATCGTACGACAATCGTGCGATGAATTCTACCAGGCCCGAACTTCATACAACAACCGACTAGACCTTCTTACAACGTGTGTGGGATGGAAGTCAAGACCGAACAGAGTTTTCCCAATTGAAAGATTCACCAACAACGAAAAAAATCTACTTTTCTCATTAAAACGGATTCCTGCCAATACTAGAGGCTTTCGCGCCAATTGAGTTATTGTGGTCGCCGTGAATTACCGTAATGCAGTCAGACCGATCGAGTTAAAAAGTTGGGCGGCGTCCATGACGAGACGTCCCGGGTGAGATATGGGGCAAGCCGGGTAACAAGGGGAATGGACTGGCTCGAGACTAAGTGGTAATAGATACAGCAGTATGGTGACAGAATGGGGAGGGATAAAAGGAGGCTCTAGCTGGCCGCGTGTCACGGGGGCTTGACTTTTTGAGAAGTTTGTGGGCAGGGTGGTTTTCCTTCAGACTGTGTTGTGTCCATGGTCAGGCGTGAAGGCGCCTTGCTAAGAGACACAGAACAAACTCAAGAAAATGTGGTTACTTTAAAAGATGATACTCCCAAGTGTCGACCTTGGCCTATAACTTAAGATTGTAAAATCAAAGCTAACTCTCCCAAAACTTTATTTTCATAACATTTGTCTTGTACAACACACAAGAATAAGTAGTAGTAGTTACTGTAGTACAATATTGTATGGAGGGATTATGTCATTACTCTATTGAATTATTGCGTCATCAGTGGTTTAGCGAATCAGGTGTGGACTTGAAGAGAGAAGACATTCGTTGTCGTTAATACTTTGATGGACTTTAATTGATTTTTTTTTACTTTTGCACAGTTTAGTGATATGATGATGATTTTTTTTTTGACGAAAAATGTTTTTGACGAAAAATGAAAGGTTGTCGGACACAGATTCTTGTCGACTTTCCGTTCTGTCATATCCTGTTGAAAATCGTCCGATTTAAAAAAAACATCGTACGACAAAAGTGACCGCGCCTAACCGCCAACATCACATGTCCTTGACGAGAAAGGACTTGAAGGTCACTCGAACTGTTTGGTGTATTTGGCCTGGTTCGAAAATACCGTGAGATGACATATCTCTCTCGCGATGCCATGTTTGCTGGATTTAGGTCAAAGACAGCCGTACATTCCCTTGTAGATTTATGGACAAACTCGGCCAAACGCTGAACAAATAGGGTGATAGAGGTGGAGGCCAAAGATAACTCCTCAAGGCGTGCCATGGGTTAAGGTTTGTTTGAAGATATCGTCGCTTCTAAAGCCCCTATCTCACTGGACCCGCGGCACGCTGGCGGCGTCGCTGCGTCCTAAACTGGATTTATGTTACCTTTTACTTTGTAATTGGAATATCATTCAAAACGTACAAGTATGGCCAAAAAGACAACAAAACACACACAGCTTAAAAAGATTCGTTTTTTGTCGATGAAATTCGTTGAGCGTTTTGTCAATTCGATCGGCCGCAGCGACGCCGCCAGCGTGCCGCGGGTCCAGTGAGAGGGGGGCTTAAGACTGCTACCTTTTTTTTTTGTATAACTGACACGAACTCATTCCCTCGTATACAACCCAAACTTCTCTGTACTTTCATTGGTTACTGCACAAAACGAAGTTATAGTCTTCTGAATACATTAAACACGACAGCAAATAAAGACACTTAACGTAATAAAGGGTATAAAAATGGCCAACATATAGTGCAAATTAATTTCTCCGGCGCCAAAGTCAAGAGGATTTTTAAGGGTCGTTACTCGATGACAAGTTTACTGAATATGAATTATATAAAGGATGAATAGTGACAGAGTTCTGACATTAGTTTAGACTAGGTTCAAGAGATGTTGCAACTATAACACATTGGACGTCTGGTTCAACTTTGCGAAGTGTGATATCTTGCTGTGTTTAATCATGGAGAGAATATTGGCGTTATTTCCCCAGCGACATTGGATGAAAGCCCGTCTAGATGTCAACTTGACCCTCACGCCGTGTGTTGGGCTGGCAGTCTGCCCACCCTGGTGGTATAGTCAACGCCCTGGTGGTGAAGTCAGTGCCCGGGGACAGAGGAGGTTTATGAACGCCATAGGCCCAAAGACGGCGCCATTTGCATTAAAGAGCATAATACTTTGGGTACCAAAGGCGACGAAATACACAACGTGAGTTTCGGTGCCAGACACGCGCGTGTATTCCTTCCTCTAAACCCGATGAACTGACACATTGAGGTTTGGATTGGATTTTTGGGCAAACCTCGATACATGATTTGAGACAACAGAAAAAACATCCCCAAATCCGAATTGGGTCGTTTACATTCATGACATCTCATGAGGTTGGCTATTTTTGAGCAAAAGTCCAAACCTGCTTTAACAAAAACCCCTCTCAAATCCATCTCGAACGTGAACGGGTTGTTGGAAATGTGAACCGGACAAGTCGGATTTGAATAGAAGTGGTCTTTAATATAGAGTTTTGGCAATAGTCTAATTTGATGTAATATCAATTATTGTAAATGCCTTAGTTCGCGAGAAAATGGAGTGTTCACGGTGGTTTTAAGTTCGCGTTTGAAACAATAGTAGCGCTACATTCATCGGTGGTTAAAAAGTTTCGCGGTGGTTTTAAGTTCACACTGAAAGTTCACCACGAAAACCGCGAACATAAAACCACCGCAAACATTTCTGCATTTACAGTACTTCCTTTCAGTACGGATACGATGAATGGACACAATTTTGCTAAAAGATATATTCTACAAGTTTGCTTCCTTGTAGAAAAATACGCTTGCATGTCAACATCCAAGTGCAGTTCTCGACTATCTATTCTAAGAATTGTCTCCTCCCTAACCTTCCCACGTGCTCCTATTACCTGTCAAGTCCTGCAAACTGCACCTTGTTTATAGTGCCTAGAAATGTGTACGCTATGGGAGAATGGCCGAGCACAAGTCTCTATTTGAAGAGCTCTAGAGAATCAATATTGCACATCGTCTGAGTGGGCGCCAGGTGGGACGGGGAGGGGGGCGGCACACGCTTAGATGTATCCCGTCTGTCAACGCGCGGGACATTTATGACGTCATAGATGTATCCCATCTATCCTCGCGCGGGACAGCTATCGTCTGCTATGGTGGCGTCCATTTATTATGTTCGGTCGAGTTTTGTAAAAGGTTATAAAAGGTCGATAAATAAGCACTAGTTAATCAAAACTACAACTACTGGGGTCTCTTAATCCTTTGATTGTTATGGCCCAATAACTCAATGACCGTTCGACAATATAAACTGCTGCAGGATTTGTCTTCATAATAACTGAATATCCATAAGCCTAAATCATATTCAGCTGGCGCGATACACTATCACTCTCAGGCATATATCATGTCTATCCACTTTATTAAATAGGAGACTGGATTAGATTATATTGAATATCGCCATTGTTGCTCATGTTGTATCGGACGTATTCGGTTGATGAAGTTTGACCCCTGTGTGACCAATCAATTTGGCGCTGGAACACTGGGCGGAGCACTTACACGGCGAACATTCATCATACTCTGCCAGCCATTCTATTAGGATGATCGAAGGGGTTCCGCTAGACTTTTTTCGCATAAATAACAGGCCGTGTCTTTCCATGCATACGTTGGTGCATACACGTCTGTTACCGTTTTTTAAAGATTAAGATAGATTCTATGTTCAGTTCATTTCGATTTATCATATTTTGAAGGGAAGTGTCTTAAATTTTTTTCGTCTTAGTGTGTGAAACTTCAGAATCTAGTTTTTGAAAGGTCTGCTGACACATAATTTGACAGCGTTAGTACGATTGTGTATGAGTTACCAGTGAAAAAAGAGAGCTAGCAATATGACAAACCTTGGTATTGGTTTTTAACTAACGTATGATAATTGTATTTCCTGACAATGATTTAGAGGTTCCATATTTGTAATCTGAAGTGTATTTCTTTATGTATGTATATGTCAGATTATTTTTAGTACTGGAATGAATGGCATAGAATACGATGGAGTAATTTGATCTGTAAAAAGATTTTCTAACTTGTATTTTTTGTACATGAGTATCTAGCAAATCACACAGTACAAACAAGAGATATAAAAATGGAATTTCTGCTGCAGTACCAAGGTCACATACCAGGGGGCCCAAAATCAACCTTGAATTTCGGCTTCACAACGCCTGCTCACATACTAAATATCATCGTAATCCATCAAGAGGTTCTTGAGTTATGCTGACTACAGTAGTCCGGAAACAAAAACAGACAAACAGGCACACAGACACACCCAAAACTATATCTCCATCATTTTTCATGGAGATAAAGATCGCAAACTGACACCATGGACCAGTAATACTAACGGCAAGGGAGAGGGGGTTGTCGCCCTTCTGCTCTTCCATCTACTAATTTGAGCACGTCAGTTTTCGCTTACTCAGTCAAGTTCTCTCACCGCGGCGCTCTTGTCTTAACAATCTCTTAATCTTCCTTGAAAGGACCACCCGGGTGTATATCCTAAGAAACAGGTGACATTCTGACTTCTGTATTCAGTGACCCACAAATAAAACTCTGTGACATTTCAACGGTTTCACCCAAAAGATGATTGATGCTGCCCCCCTCCCCCATACGATGACCTCTTCGGTGAATAGTATAAGTAACACCGAAGAATTTGGATGTTTCTGTCGACAGAACGGGTATTGTTTACATCTGACTGGAGGGGAAATCTTTTCTAGCATCAAGGTCGCGGAGATCACACATTTGTGCCCCTTCTGTCAGACATCTGTGATCTTTTCTGTCACAAACACAGATTGTCTTACAAAACTGCCAAGGAAGATATGTCAAACTCTTCAAGAAACCTTCTGGCCTATAACTTCACAACCAAACTGCCCCCCTCCCCATACCTCTATTCTTGCCCACTTTTGGACAAAACAGCGAAGCCTGATCTGAAGGCTCATTGCATGGTCAATAGGTTCTTGCACCAAAATATTAGTCTTGGTTCTACAACGTTTTTTCCGTTGCCAAGTTCCTCTCCAAAACATTGTCTAACATACAGTCTTGTGTTCTTACCGCCTTGTCTTTTTACTGGGGAGTTGGGACGTAAACACAGACTGATATCACTGTACACAGTCTCACTTAATGACCGCAAGGACGTGGTAGTGACTGGAGATGTTTCTTTGTTTGCAGAAAAAACATTCTAGAATTTTTGCACCCAGACGCCAACCTTCATGTAAGTACATTCACCCAAGTTAAGTGCATTTGCCTGACCCCCCTCCCCTCCAATTCACGCGCACACACACATAGACACGCACACACACATATACACGCACACACACATAGACACACACACACACACATAGACATACACGCATGCACGCACTCACTATCTCACAGGCACAGACACACAAAGACATACAGACACGCACACACAGACACACACAGACAGAAACACACACACACACACACACACACACACACACACACACACACACGATGTGATGATTTATAAGTTTTACATTGGTAGTTTTTGACAATACATAATTGACTTTTGGCTATTGTTTTCGTACTTACTGACAGAATGGTTGTAGTGGGGCGGTTAACCACAAGCAGGTGTACATGTCAAGAATGTTCTATTCTCTACAACTTAACAACGTCTAGTATGTGCGCCCTGTCCGGAAGATGTCTTCAAAGAGATCACTCAACACCTGGACTTGCTCATCCTTCAAGTTGCCCCATCCCTTTCCCTCCTATCTAATCTCCCTTCTACAATTATCGGGTTATGACAATGTTGAGTTCGTCTAAATTCAAATGGAACATGATTTTTTTGGAAGTAGAAATGCAGCACTAAAACAAAATGGTGACTAACATTTACGTGTACTTTTGCTATTCTAGGTCATAATAAGAACAAAAATTGATCGATAATGATAGAAATGCACAGCTCTATACTTAGTATTGACGTAAAATATAAACTCAGTAAAATGTACTCTATGTGGCTAATCTATAGTATTTTTCCAGCAAGCCAAGGAGTCTTGTGGAGCCTACATTATATGGACTTTAAATGGGCAAGTCCTCTTATAGGCCAAGGGTTATCATATTGTTTTAAGAAGTAGTACTCTTCTTTGATATCTATTATTATTGGAACCGTCTCTACTGCTTTTTTAAGTGCAGTACTAATATTGTATGTTTAAGAACGGTTACTGACAGGTGTTTCTACTTAAGGTTACAGAAATGTTTTACAAATCCAAAGATATCTACTGTAAACTTTCCTCACAAAAACTTCAGAGACAGATGGTTCAGAGGGTCACTGTTTTGACTGCGCGCACTTCAAAGTACTCAGCGGCCTCAAAATTTGTTTGATGTTTTTACATAAAGCGGGTATCTTGCTCGGCAGCGACTGTTGGCGACTGTTTAAAAATGACAGTCGCCAACTGGAGCAAACAGACGCCAATGGGCGCCAATTTGTCGCCTGAAATTGCGAATTTTGTTGTAAATTTAAAAAAAAAACGCAATTAAAAATCGGCTCCATACGCAAATTGTTGAAAAAATCGCAAAGTTGTCGCAATTATTTGTCGCACACAGGCGCCGACCAGTGGGACACCCTCTTTAGTTCGAGGTTACCGGGACTGTCTATTAAGAGAAAAAAAGGTCTTAAGGGGGTCCATTGTCTTGGATTAAGGTTGTCTGTAGCATCTTATTTTCTTGGCGACGCTCCATCTTTAAATCCTAAGAGATTATATTCAGGCCTCATATACTCAATTGGATGATGAAAAGGATTTAACAAAATTCCAGACTTCAAACTGAGACGAATTCCATGGGGATACTGTAAGGAAGGCTGAATCGGACATAATAAGGTCTGTGTCTACTGCTCAATGTTAATTAGACATGCTATTCTGTACGTCTGTACAGGAAAAAGGGAAAAGGGTCACGACGAGGAAATATTGCCATATATATCTTAAGAATTTCGTAGATTTTAGTTCTACCCAAATCAACACACATTTAGGGGCCGCTAGCTTTACGTCACCATCTAAAATGACGAATGCAATCCCTTACAACATGTTTGAGCTAGGGGCCTAGGGCCGACTCTGGGATCGAACCCAGGCCCACGGATCCACGGAATTCGATCCAGATGGCCGATCAGCGGGGTTGCGTTGCCGCTTGCTATTAATGTTAATTCTTATAACATGGTATTAAACGTTGCTAGCTGCAAAATGTGCAAGAAAGGCAAGAAATTGAATCTCATGTTACTTAATGCATTTCAGAAAAAGTCGTTACTCAGCAGGTTGTCGTCATGGTAACGCACAAGGCATGTTGGGGTCACGTCATACAAAGCAGACGGTCAAGTTCGCTGCTGTCTGCACACAAAAACACTTGGCACGATGTTTGTAGACCGTTTATTCGTACCCTGTGGGTTCTTTGTAAGCATAGTATTCGTACATGGCAGATCATCCCTCAATGTCGCGAGCCCTTGTCACTCTTCCAATTAACCCACTGAGTGAAAGGGCGGGAAATTGTCACTCAGCTTTTTTCCTGCAGACGATATTTGGGTCACCCTTCATCCTTGCCTGGGCAAATTGTTTAGTGTAGGTACTGAAAAGACCTACTGAAGGAAATGGCGGGAAATTATCGCTCGTTTTCTACCTGTAGACGATATTTGGGTCATCCCTGAATCAAGTATTATGCAACTTGTAGTGAAGGTACTGAAATGACCTATTGAAGGAAATGGCGGGAAATTATCGCTCGTTTTCTACCTGCAGACGATATTTGGGTCATCCCTGAATCCATTATTGAGCAACTTGTAGTGAAGGTACTAAAAGACCTACTGAATGAAATGGCGGGAAATTATCGCTCGTTTTCCTTCTGCAGACGATATTTGGGTCATCACTGAATCAATTATCGAGCAACTTGTAGTGTAGGTACTGAAAAGACCTATTGGAGGAAATGGCGGTAAATTATCGCTCGTTTTCTACCTGCAGACGATATTTGGGTCATCACTGAGTCCATTATTGAGCAACTTGTGTATCAAAAATACACGTTCTAATTTCTATCACCATTTAACATCATCACAGAGAACATGTATAGTATGTCTGTCAGTTCTGAACTCAGACACACGTCTGGAGAAAGACTCCATTTAGCAGAAGGCCAAAGAGCTGCGTATTTAGCCTCCTCTTTCCTCCACCGACCGTGAGGCGTCGCCAAAAAGTGCATCTCAATTTCCTTACGTTCCCATCCCCATTTAACATTATCTTAGAGAACATGTATAGCACGTCTGTCAGTTCTGAACCTAGACACACGTCTGGAGAAAGAGTCCATTTAGCAGAAGACCCTACAGCTGTGTATTTAGCCTCTTTCCACCACTGTTTACCCTCGGAAACCCTATACAGTACAGAGGTCGGGACTTCACACACACATAGAGGGGGACACGTGGGGCTGTTAGTGGGCAGTATACGTACTGACTAGGTGCGAACCAGGGAAAGTAGGAGCCGATCATAATATTTACAGCACTGGTTCACCTGCTATTTATGTTTGGTCGACCCGTAATGTGATAGTGATAGGACGGGAAACGGTTGGTATAGACTGGATGGGAGGGGGGCAGTATGGTCTCTAGCAGACTACTTGGGATGCCCAATGAATAGTAAAATTGGCCAAAAAAGGAAGTATGGCTTGTCATAGATATCGCAATCTTTTTCCTTGACAAGACATTTTTTACGTATAACATGGCATTGAGTCAAGAAATAGCAAGATTTTGTTGTGCCTGGTAAGATATATTCCTTAGATCATCCAGGACTTAGCTATTTAACGTCTCCTCAGTCTACAGTTTAACAGCTGCACACATGCCTTAATGCCCATTCAGACAAGGGAATACAAACAACAAAGACAGCTATTCAGTGTAAATGTATCGCCTCAAGAGGGGTCTTGGTTCTTGTCTTGTCAAGCGGAGGAAATGTACGCAGACGAGTTTAAGATAAGATCATCGTGTTTCAGGCATATTTGATGAGTGAAATAACGCAAATAAGGAGCCATTGTCAGAGCGGACCTTGTCTACTTGAATCTTTGCTGACATCAAATGACTGATAAAGTGGGAGGGGGGCAAGCTCGCAAAAATGAACAGTAGGTAAGGTAAAGCAGTCATCCTCAATTGAGGTGAAGCATGATGCTTTTTCAAGTACTAATAGCTAGTGGTAGTACAATGAGGCTTCGCTATGGCTCGCGTTTTTGGCTAAGCACACCGGGTCACCCCAACTCTTCTCGATAAGTGTGTTGGGTTATGGCTGTTACATGTTGCAGATGGTGTCTTGCCCCAAAGAACATTTTACTTGTCACGTCGGTAATTTCTTAGAGGGTCTTCAAATGTCGGAAAAATCGAAGAAAATCTTTACAATATATTCAAGAACCTGTCTAAAATCTAGATGAGGGTCGGTTGGATAAAATGTCCTTCGTTGAAATGATATAGAATATAAATGAATTGTCCACTTTTAGCAGGATCTGTTCCTAAACTAAGCGTAATATGGCGCAACGCTTCAGTTCCCATGTTAAAAAACGACATTGTACAGTAAGCTTTAGCACCAATATCAAACTAGAATTGGATATTCTGTGACGACTACGTACCCCAAAAAAAGTTAAAACATCTCACTGTAACAAACTTGTATAACCATTCTAAACTGGCTCAGACAAAAGTAGGGTATACGGGTCAAGACTTTGGTGATCTAATTGACAATACTTGAATCCTTGATCCAAGACAGGACAGCACTGCAGCTGAATATAGTTACTCGTATAGAACCTCCTTGCTCGTATATCGCGAGTGTTGTAACGTCTTTTGACAGGCTACACGCTCCGAGCAAGGTTACCGCCAGAGTAACAATGTTTGTTATTGAAAGACTTGGGAACATCTGTAGGAAAAACCCCAGACTCGCCCGAGGTACAGAAAAAGGACCCACGTGTGGAATGAAACTGTTTGATCACAAGTATGGCGTACAGATGTCGTCTGACATCCTGCGAACATCGGGTGTTAATTGGGGTCAGGGTCAATACATTGCTCTTAGGAGTCTGACACTCAGATTCAATTGTGGCCAGTGTCAAGTTCATAGAGAGGAGCATTCTAGTCTATCAATAGAGTATGATGGTTTGGAACAATATCGCACAGTACCACAATAATACATAGAGCGTATCGGGAGTGTTGAATAGAGGAACAGTTGAATATTTCGATAGTGATAATGATGCAGAATAGAGGGACATTTTGTGTAATTGAAAGCTAGGCCGAATTTTGTGGTAATAGAGACCATCATCAATCAATGTCGTCTGTGTCTTCTGGTCTCCTTTCAGATGGAATTCTTTCTATCTATCTATTCATTCACTCCTCGTCCATTCGTTTATTCATACATTTATACTTTTATTTTTTCCTAAGTATATTCCTTTCCCTTTGTCTAGGCTATGTGCTTTTTTTTTTTACTTATTTCTGTCATTTATTTATACAGTCTATATACTAAGTGCTCGGGCTATTAAAGTTGAGTACCTTTTTTTGCGCTGACCGTTCTCTGATATCTATTTATATCAAAATATCCCGATGTGCATTTAGAATGGTTTCTCTGTCTTATACAATATGTAAGCTTGGGTGGCAAACAGCTGATTTCTAATCCCGGAAACAGACAGTTTGTTCCGTTCGAGTCCTAGTTGTTGAGATATATTCGTTTTCTTTTCCTTGGGAAGACATCCGAAAAGGAAACCAAGACATTTGGTTTCTCAAATATACGATTATCTGGTACAGTTTCTTTTAGTGACGTAATGAGCCCGACACGTCTGGCATTGAAATACCAGAATACGTTTTGTTCAGTCGACAAGATTCAATTGTTACCTCCATGAAAAATTGAAGTACTGTTTCTGGCGTGTCTGTCCGTTTGTTTGCTTGTATGTTTGCTTGTTTGTTTAGTTTGAATTGTTCCCAAACGTCGAATTATCGAAGCATATGTTATTGGTAATTATCATATCAGCGTTTGGTAAAAACCTGGGTACTCCAGATTCTTGCTCCAGATCCAGATTGTGATGATACTTTACGAAGGTCAAGGTCGATTTTGGGCCTACTGGCGTGTGACCTTGGTACTGCAGCAGAATTTCCGATTTTTTGGTATCTTTTGTTCTAGACATGCTATGGTTTTGATATTAGGGCAGATAGCTTTTGAAGTAAAGAAGAAATGATGTATGTTTCGGCCCCTAGCAGTTTGATCATGGTATGAGGTCTCCGAACTCTTGTTGATACAGTCTTCATCGTAGACATACTCGACACTTCGCCACTGGTTTGGAATTCCTGCCCAAACCTCTAACACGAGTTTTTGAACATCTTTCGCCAGGTGCCATTGTCCTCAGATCTGACCGCCCCGCCAGGTAACAGGAGCCCGGGAGACTCCGAACAGACGAAGGAGGGGCCGATTAACGGGTAAGAAAAGGCATAAATCTCTTTAAACAAAGTTGGGCCATGTTGATTTGATTATATGGAAGACATCCGCGCGCGCATGAATTTTTTTCCGTTTCAAAAACATTGTATATAGCAGGTGCAAAACAAACAAAACTATGCCGTAAAATTGCAATGAAAAATCGGAAAACGGATACTAATGCCGTAGAATGAGGGAGTCAATTCCAAATTCAAAGAATAAGATCTGAAAGAACAAAAAGGAAGAATCTATTGTTTTGTCTATGTTTTTAGTCATTTGTTCAACCTTCCTGACCACGTAGATTTCATAATGAATGCAACTTGGTTTTTTTTTTTCGAAATTAAACTTTTATTTTTCGCACGCTCGCACCAGTTTTGGGGTTCACAGAGGATGCCATCCATGTAATCGAATTAACATGGCCTTACTCTTCAGAATCAGTCCTACGATGAAACAAAACCACTGTGTGAGCGCCGGTCAACCGTTCAGACGATACGGAAATGAAATATTTGCTCAGATAGTACCAGTTTCCATTATGTATTTATGTTTGTCTCAGCGTGTAGATATACCCTTTATGACAAAATACTAAATATGGCCAAGGAACATCAACATATGCTGAAAAGTCGGTCATACGTCCCACAGGGATGTGATGAACTTTGGTTTAAAAAACTTTGGATTCTATCAGTTGGCCTTGGTCAATATGAGGACATGTACTTTTACAGTGGTTTCAATGTTACTTTTATCAATGAGTTCTGGGATGGTCACCAAAACCGAAAGACGTTCTCATGACTCGTGTCTTGGTGAAACCAACTCTGTCCTTTGCAGGGCTACTGATCTTGAAGAAGAAGACGATGATGAAGACTCCTTCTGCGGGTTCGACTACACAGTGGACCGGTCGTTGGCTCCCACCGAACCTGGGCGTCAGCGGAGACAGATCGCTCAGTACGGTAAGTTATCATGCCACACGGCAGACTTAAAGGGAAGCTAAACTTAAAATTCAAAAGACTCATATACTGTGCTTAATATACCGAAAGGCAAGTTCTTATTTGTCCGTCATAGGACTCTCCCACCGATTGCAATTCGCGCCGCGCTGACGGCTACTCTGACTTAAAATCAACCCGGGACCCGGGAACAAATAAACGCTGTGAGCTAATCGAGAGAACACCGAGAGGTACACCCGGTACCCGGCAGTCCACCGGGACAAATTTGTGGCTTCGGTGCCCGGCCGGGACTACACACCCTGCGGGCACCGGTACAGATGTGACCGAAACATAACTCGTTGATTCACACTAATTCGAAATCCATTCTCGGAAAAGAATGAAGTGCTAACGGAGAAACTCTCCCATTTGTGTTTCCTGTCTTGTAGGGAACAAGTGGGGAAAGAAGCATCTGACGTACAAGATCATCAACGCTCCGCAGGATAACGCGGCGGAGAGATACCGGGTACAGAACACCCTGACGCGCGCCCTCAAGCTGTGGAGCGACGCCTCCCCGCTGTCCTTCTACGAGGCCAGGGAGGACGAGGACGCCGACATCGTGGTCAAGTTCACCCGAGGAGACCACAAGGACGGCTACCCGTTTGACGGGAAAGGTACGATATTGGGACTACTTCTAGTTACTAGTGTGGCGAGTCATAGGTCACAAACCCGGGGGATAACTCCTTTCATGTTTGTTTTGCTTGTGAAAATCATTGACTGCGTTCCCGTCCATTAAAGTACTTCTCCCATAGCCTGTAGTGATTCGTGACATGTGTTAAAGCTATTTGTTTCGGTTTTAGTTACAAAGATTTTTTATTTCGATTTTGTTAATTAACTGTGTCCAGTTTTCCTTCTGGAGGAGTGTTTGCCCACGCGTTTTCCCTTCATGACGGTGACGCAGAGGTGTACCCTGGGCACAATATTCTGCTATTTAAACGTGTCTCTTTACCCACCAGGAGGAGTGTTTGCCCACGCGTTTTCCCCATGACGATGACGTAGAGGTGTACCCTGGGCACAATATTTTGCTATTTAAACGTGTTTCTTTTTCCACCAGGAGGAGTGTTTGCCCACGCGTTCTTCCCTCATGACGGTGACGTCCATTTTGACGATGACGAGCCGTGGGCTCTGGACAACTACGTGGCGACGTCCCGCAAGGACCTGTACATCATCGCGGCGCACGAGCTGGGGCACAGCCTGGGCCTGGGCCACTCCGACGCCTGGGGGGCGCTGATGAGACCCAAGTACACCGACGTCAAGTGGATGAAAACCATCAGCGCGCTGCCACCAGAGGACAGGAACGCCATACAAGCTATGTACGGTACGTATCTTCAGGAAGATATTTTAGCGACGGCTCAGGGGCGGAGCTTTTTGTGTAGTATCTATATCTGAGGGGCACTGATGAGACCCAAGTACACCGACGTCAAGTGGATAAAAACCATCAGCGCGCTGCCACCAGAGGACAGGAACGCCATAAAAGCTATGTACGGTACGTATCCTCTGTGATTTTTAGCGACGCCACAGGGGCGGAGCTTTTTGTGTAGTATCTATATCTGGGGGGCCCTGATGAGACCCAAGTACACGGACGTCAAGTGGATGAAAACCACCAGCGCGCTTCCGCCAGAGGACAGGAACGCCATACAAGCTATGTACGGTACGTATCTGCGGGAAGATATTTTAGCGACGTTTCAGGGGCGGAGCTTTTTGTGTAGTATTGTTCCTAGTATGTTGGCGATGTATGAGAGTGGAGGGACGGAGGGGGTGAGGGTGATGTGAATTTTATCAAAAATGAAGGCATTTGAAGGCTTCTTGAGAGTGAAATTATGGTTGAATACGTTACAGTAGAGACTGGCCACCTGTGCCCTGGAGTTTTTCTTTTTCGCAGAATCGGCTCGGAGCTGTGAGAGGGCGCAACGTCCCTGTCACCATGTTCAGAAATAAATAAGATTTGCGTTTATCAAGCTTCAGAGCCAATTCCAAAATTCCCTTAAGGCCATTGCTACATACTATACGATAAGCCTTTTATGAAAGCCCACAAAAGCTAAGACCATTCTGATAATTTCTTTGAGAAAAGGTGCTAAAGTAAAGTAATGTACCAGTAAAAAAATTATGACTTAAGGCACGACTATGGTTTGTAGAAATGTCAATCTCACTAATGTCCATGTTCTGCCAGGCCCGTGTCCGCGGTTGGAGTGGAACGTGCGCTACATGCTGGAGTCGTCCCGACGGTCGGGCAGGGCTCCCAAACAGAGGCGGCCCAACACGTGCTCTGCGCCGTACGACGCCGTCTTCCTAGGTACGTAATTACATGTCTATGTTGGTAGATAACATATTGCAAAGTTTTCAGAACTTAGGGCCACCATAAAGAAAACCTAACCTTACAAAAAGGTGACGTCAGAAGTGGGTCAAAGGTGACTGGAAGTCTATCCCGTCCGCCTTCTCGTTTTTTATAAAGTGACGTCAGAAGTGGGTCAAAGGTGCCCGGAAGTCGGCACCGTCCGTCATCCCGTTTTTTTAACTCAACCATGTATATGCAAGAATCTTCCTTTGTACAATATGAATTGTATCTATATATTTACAGAATATGTCAATGATGTTAACGTTCCAATGGTGATACCGTCGTTAGTGTTAGTGTTAGTGTTAGTAGAGGACGTACAAAAATACATAACTGGTTCTAAAACTCAACGAATTAAGATTGAATAGTAACATGACATCGTCTTGGCTAGGCCCCGACAGAAAAACGTACGCCATGAGAGGCCTGTACTACTGGCGCCTGAACGATGGGAACGAGATCGGACGGCCCATGCCGCTCCTTATAAGGCACCGCTGGCCCGGTCTCCCTGGCAACATCAACGCCGCCGTGACGTCAGCATTTACTGGCAGGACGTATTTTTTCAAAGGTAATAATTAAAGTCTTCTATGTTTACCTAACACATGATTGCAGCGGGTAGAAAACACCCCTCCTAATCCCTTATTTCCCGGCCCCACCCCCAACTCAAGCTTCGTTTAAGCCAACTTTTGGTAGTCCCATAACCTTCTTGAGGCCGTAAGGGCAAAGGGTTATTATCCACTGTGCCTAGGGTATGGTGGAAGCAAGAGCCCATTCCTTTTGGTCGGTGGAGCCCATCCCTCTCCTTCCACAGCCTTTTGCCTCCCCAAACGAAATCATGTACCCATTTTACACCTGGGTGGAGTGAGAAAAGCCATGTAAAGCGCCTTTTCTAAGTGCACAACATCGGTGGCATGGCAGGGGGTTTGAACCCAGGACCTCTGGGTTAGGGGTCAAACACCCTAACCACTTATGACTGTAAGTTTTTTAGAAAACAGGTTGCATACAACAACGTTTCTTACCGTTTTGTGTCTTTGCTACATGTAGATCTGAAAATATTTAAACTCAACTCATGAGTCGTGTCAGGTTAGGGTATCTGCGTGTACACAAGTATGACCCTTAAGAACAAGACAAAATATACAATAGCTTCCGTCAGGTGTTTAGGTCTACCATAACGAAAAGGCAATACTCACAGCCCAACATGACAAACAAAACATAGTCTAAATGTTTTCTGAGTAACGTATACGCTATAAATGATTACGAGTGTCAACTGCAAAACAGGTGCTTTTTGTTGTCGTATTGTTGCAATACAGGTATGTTAAAAATCTCTTTGAAAAGGGAAGATCGCTGCTAACTTGAAGTGGTTCAGGAAGATGTTGTTTGTTTACTCTGATATCCATATATACCTCAGAAATGCCAACTGTAGTGGCGAGCCCGCTCCCTCTTGAGTAAAAATGCTCCGCCCGTGTGAGTTTGGTTTACCGTCGGCGTTCTTTCTGTGACCCGTGACACCCCCATACCGGTACAACACATACAAGCGGCTGGTACAGCCTTTAACACAGGTGTCCCGCCCAAGTTAAGTACTAGACTGATGCTTAGGCCCCAATTGGAAAAGGGGCCCTGCCGGATAGTTGACGGGCTGTTTTTTTCACTTTCGGGCAGGGCCCCTATGTGGCCCCGTGGGATACCCTGTGGCTGCCGGGCTATTTTTTGGCCCGGCCGGGACCCCGAATCATTTGAACTAGGACTTAAAATCAACGCAAGACCCGGTAACAAATAGACGATGTGAGCTAATCGTGCGAACACCGGGACAAATTTTCGGCTTCGGGTCTCGGTCGGAATCTACACCCCTTACGGCCACCGGCGCAATTGGAACCTACGCATTAAGGTGGCTTATATAGTCACATATTATTAAGTTGTTTAGTGCCTAACATTTCTATTCTGCATTCGTGTCATTCATATGCGTCTCTTTACAGTATTCATTCCTAATTGTCTATAGTGCTTCTCCAGACCAGGTTGGGAGTTAGTCTTGAGCAATATCTGTGGTTGGGAATTGGTCGGGGAGGTTGGCTAGGTTTAAAAAGTCGTCTGCGCCAGCCGACTGTGAATTTTAACAAAACAAACTCAAGAAAGTCATATTCGTGTTTGTTGCGATCAAAGGAGCAAACTGTTGCTCTTAGAAATAGATTCATTGCTACAAAGTAGCAAGATATCCAAGGTATTTAGTGTCAAAATGTCATCTTTTCTACAATAATGATACCACCTTGTATGATAAATATCATCAAAGTCAACATGGCTTATCCTAGAAATTGTTACTTTAAACTCGACAGACAGACAGACAGACAGACAGACAGACAGACAGACAGACAAACCCACACACACACACCCACAAACACACACACACACACACAAACAGACAGACACACACACAGACGCACCCAAAACAATATCTCTATTTTTCATGGAGATAATACTGATACCAAATTGTTTCCTAGATTATACATATCATCAAAGTCAGCCTGGTGGGCAATGTATCAATAGAAATTGTTACTTCAAAGTCGAGGTTCCACTTAGTACCTGATATCAGTTAACAATGTCCTATTGTGTCCGTATTGTTCCTGACAGACAATTGAAATGAAACGTTAATCTCCTGTTGTGTATCATGACTATTTGCTAACGTATTGTACCAAGGGACTTATTGTGTTAGTAACGTTTACTAAGAAAACCTGTGCGGTAGGTACGGGTCAGTTAGTCTGCTCGAAGGTCAACATTGATACTAAGGAGCGAACACCTGCAACTGGCTGCTGGCGCTCGCCTGTTGAACAAATGACTGTTCCAGAAGTAGTTTTCGACCATTTTTAAACAAAATATCATATTTTGGGCCCTTGTGTCCTGGTATTAAAAGCAAATGACATGAAATTTTGTACGAAAGTAGAGCATATGCCCACAGGATATTTTTGCACACTCATGGCATACATTACTTCAAAATGGTTAAATTGGGTACTTTTGGCCAATTCTCGGCCAAAAATGTATATTTTGGGCTCTTGTGCCATAAGGGGTCGACTTATTTTGTAAGGCCACACTAGTTTGATTTAATGGTTTTCGGAATTTTTCAACAAAATAATGCAGCGGGCGAGCGAAACTGAAATCCCATGATAGACCCACATGCTATCACAGGAGGCACAAAGTCGACATATCAGACTCCGGGTACGTCTTGTAAATTGCAACATTTACAATAACGAAATTTTGATGCATTCATAAGTGGACAAACTGTATCAACTAGATGAATTGTCGTAGCTGTCATGCCAAAATATGGGCATTTTAGAGACGATTCATACATAAATGGTTCTTTTTTCCAAGGCAGAAAAAAATCAGGTGGTGAATCCGAAAAACTAAGAAACTGGTTGTGTATTGAAATGTATATGTATTAAGAAGTGTTATCTTTTTTCTCCAGGTAATCGTATATGGAGATTTAAGGACAGCAGTTTGGATGAGTTCTTTCCGATCTCCCACAACGAAACCGGCTTGCCTAGAAGTCCCGACGCAGCCTTCGTCTGGGGTCCCAAACATAAAATCATCGTCTTCAAACGCTCCAAATTCTACATATGGAACGAGTTCAGCCGAAAAGTCGAGCCCGGGTACCCCAAACTCATCCGGAAGTTCTTCCCCGGATTACCCAACAATATCGACGCCGCTTTCCAGTGGAAGAACAGACATACTTTCTTTTTCAAACAGGGTTACTACTGGAGATATGATGACGAGATTGGCAGCATCGCCAAGTGCTACCCGCGTCCCGTGGCACTGTACTGGAGCGGATGTGGCGGGACGTCATGGGAGCGGAAACAGTTATAAGACAGGAAATGACGTCATCCTTCATCACAGATTATAAACTGCACTTGAACAACTACAATTCTAATAGCGATGAAGAAACGCTCATGACCTTGACGTCTATAATAAGTAACTTTGTTTGGAAATTTATCGAGGAGTTACAAGCATTTGAACTCCATGTCTGTAGCTTTGAACTTGAATGTGATAAAACTGAATGACCCGCCATGTTGACTGATGCATTGTGGGCAATTTCTTAGTAGCATAAAGTTCTAAATACAAATGCTTAGATACTTGATGGCTTAAAAGAATAAGGATGGTTTCATTCTATGAATGGATACTCTTGATTAAGTTAGATACCTTCTTATAGCATATGCAAAGGCTATACATGTACACATGTATGTGGCTGAATTACATTACAACTGGCAACTAGAAAGAAGTCTACCGATCAAAAATGTAAAGTCACTCGGCCCAATGATAGAATGACCATGTCATCTGCTATTCTATCAAAGGTTTAGTTAATACAATAACTTAGACATTCTAAAATGCGTGATTTATGGAAAAATTGTTTAGTGACAGTGATTGAGCTAAATTGTTCGCATCAACTATGTATGAAATATCATCTTATTAACACTTATCTTCCAATAGTTAAGTTGGGGCATCTATTGCCAATATGCTGCTGGTATCGTATATCTATAAGCCTCTAAAAGTATAAGCTTTACTACATGGGGTGTTGCATGCGATGCTAAAGAGAGGGAAAGGGGAGGGGGGAGTTCTCAAAATTCGTTTTCTGTGGACCCAGCGCTGGGCCCTGGTGCACGAATTGTGGTTTACTTGAATTCCAATATCTGAAAGCTTCAAACTATCATACAATGTCTATGGTACTGTTTATGCTATTACCTACTAACTCTGCTATGCTATCTATCTGGTGGTGCTTATTAAGATTATGTTTGGGTGTTTAATGTTTATAGCATAAAGCACCTGAAATATGCGGGATATCATAAGCATGTAAGAGATTATATATAAGATAATGCCCGTATTTACTCTCACAAACCGCTGACGAGTGTACATAATCCTTTGTGAGCAGTGATAACTATCTCGCCTTCTGTGTTAGACTGTTTGTTCTATGGGTACCCTTTTTTAAACACAGCAACATTGAGTAAATGGGCTATCCTTCCTCCTTACGTAAACAGAGAATTGTTGTGGGGAGACAAGTCGGTCGGAAGACATTTTCTTTCAAAGCAAAGAGAGGTTCGGCGGTGTTTCTCTGTTGTGTTTGTGTGTAGTGTGGGTCAAAACAAACAGATAACAAGTCTGAATGGGCTACGGGGTTCTCGAGTGCTGTGTATACTTGTAGTCATACAAAGCCCACCGCTTCTGTATAAATAGACATTGGAAAATTACTTTAAGGACCCAGCCGACAGGGTAGAAAGTTTCAGACGGCACGTTTGAAAGATGTATGTGGAGTCAAAACCGGTGGCAGAGTAAATAAATATACAGTCAAGGGCTCTCCGTTGCTTCTTACAATACACGTACTTTTGTTGCACTAAATGATGTGTATTTGTCTTTCTTCGTGAGATTTTCAAATGCAGCGACTTTGTATATATTCCCTCAGTGTGGGAGCATTGATTTGTTGATAATGATATAGGCTGCGGTTGTTTTGATGTATGTGGTCAAAACAGACGACGGACACTCCTCAGCCAAGGCCGCCAAGGTAGACATTACCTTGCGTGATTATATTCCACGAGGTAGGACAGTGTTTATGCCAGACTCTCCTCTAAATGCAATACGTCTAGCCCTCCCTCGCCCATACTTTGCATTGACAGTGACTGGATATACATTTGTAATGATTTGACAGCGTATCGTCTGCACCATACGTACTTGAAAGACAAAAAAATTTAAGTCCAGTATCTTTTTCAACAGTTGTTGAAGCCTGAATAATTTTGCCTGCCTTCGTGACTTTCTTCCCATCTCTACTCTCGCTTTTCACAAACGCAGTCCAATCTACTCTCTAAATTACAAGAAAATACAGAATTTCATAATACCACATAAGTTTTCAATACAGCAGTTGGTAAAAATATACCACACGTATCTTCAATTTGTGCATATTTGCTAAAATCTACATAAATTTGCATGAAGAGCCATGATGTCCCACCTGGACCATAGTACATTATACCTATAATGATCGAGAGATATCAAGGTCAAGCTATCATTCTATGGTACATTGCTAGACTAATTATGTATAGAGTGGGCTGCGAGGCAAGTTTTTTTCAGGTTTCTCCTCCTGGACTGATAATGTCCCCCGCATGCGCAACGGTCCCCATTAATTGATTGACAGGTAAGTCAGACGACATCTTCACCGAAGCGATTCCCATGCACAGCCCTCAGCTGCGGGACGTATAAGCAAACACACCGGTGTTTCTGGGGCTTACCTTTCTTGTCTTCATGAAAAGACCCGGAATTCTTTGTATATTTACGGTACTTTCCTCAATAAAACGGGTGGTTGGGTACTAAATATAACCTCGGCTGGCTACGATTTAGAACCACGACTTACAAACCGACATGAAGCCTTTTTATCTACAATTGACCTGGTGGCAGTCTATTCTAAAGAAAAGAGAAGAATAAACTAAATGGTCGGTTATAGCTTTTGGTAAAATTTCAAAGGGGCCGGCGATCTGTATTCTTCGATTGATTCCAAAAGTATATACAGCTTCAAGTAGGCTGTTCGCTCTACAAGTGCATTCAAATTTGAAGTCTAGACAGATTTGTATTACTTTACTATGCCATTACCACGCACGTGTCCCAAACTATGTTATCAAAGTGGTAGTAATCAAAGAAATACTACGCTTGTCTATACTGTTCATTAATACGTCTACACAAATCCTACGAATTAGACCAGAATGGCTGGCTAAAGATCTGATTGGAAGACAGAAATAACACATTTAGTGATCATGATTGCATTTTCGGACCATTCATTTATGACAAATCATCGCAACTATCACATGTTTCATGTCAATCTAATGGCTTGAAATTCAATAGGACCAATTTGTACATGCACACAGCACCTATTCAGACGGTGTTTCCATACCCTCTTCTCGGTATGTGCTTAAGTAATTGCGACACTTGTACAAAGTAGGTAGAAGTATGTCTGGAATCCGTTACGCTATAGAAGGCGAACCATCCTCCGAAACAACACAAAATAAACACTCTTACCTCAAAAATGTTAATCACGTAGATGTTAGTCACGCTGATGAATTTAGTAGTCATTAGCACGACACATGCTAATAAATCACGCTATTTCATAAACAGACAAATGTGTAATTGTATCAAGATAGGCAAGGCCAAGGCAGATATCAAGTTATCTAAGAAAATGAATGAAAACAAACTGCTTAGAAATGGTAAGACATTGGGTGAAGGCTTTGATCGTTGTCAAGTGGCGAAAACACTTTTTCCCGCCATTATGAAACCACAGTTTATTTTGAGGCCTGTGATGTCACTAACGGTATTCTAAAGATAATGCATTTACACAAGCACAGGTAGGATATGGGTAAAACATGTCGACAAAGGGATTGACTTGGTTCTCATGCCCTGTTCCAAAAAAAGCTATCTCAGAGAGAGAGAAAAACTCTAAAACTCTTAAGAGAAAGTATATATATCTGTGTACTAAGACATAAAACGACATACCCCCTCTAAAACACGTCACAATAAAGACATTCATTTGGAAGGGAATAGCTTGTTTGTTCGTACGATCTATGCTTAACGTTGTGCTAAATGTAACAAATTTTCTTTGATGTAAGAAAAGACCATTCCAATGCAAACAAGAAAACTTACCCTCAAATTGTGAGCAGCCACTCCATAGCACCACCTAGCACATCGTCTTTGAAATGCACGTTCATTTATCTCCTGAACATCAAATTCAATCTTGAACGTTGCTTCCATACAACTCTACATTTCTGTTTCCTTCATTTTCATATCACATAAATATATCTGTAAATGTATCAAACAAAACAGACACAGCAGCACCAATAATGCGGAAAGCACAATGAATTCATAATACCAGTTCATATATTGAAGCTACATGGAAATAATCCTATATCTTCACTGTACAAATTAGTTGATAGCATACACAACATGGCACATAACATAGCTGCAGAAACAATGATTTCCAAAAAAATTTAGAAATGGAAAACAAACGTCTGGAAAAATGTATTACCAGTAAAACAGTCGATTTATAGCATGTACCATTTTAGGAAAAATTCACAACATTCTTGCTCAGCTCTACACATACATTCTAAATATGTGTGTATTGAAATATGACAAAATAGTAATTTCTTGGTGAAAGTAGCTTGTGCCATATCAAACTTGCAATAACCTTGAATGATGCTGTCAGTTTTGTGGTCTCAACCTGCAACAGTCTACCGTGACATTCTACACTGTGGCCGACACCCTTCACACTTAGCGATTCTGGAAAGGAACGCAATGTCCAAAACAAACTTCAAGGTCAAAAGGCCAAGTAAATCCAAGATGGCGGCCTTTGCTCACGTCCCATATCTCTCCAGTGACGTCCCGCCACAACTGCTCCAATACAGCGCCACAGGCCGTGGGTAACATTTCGCTGTTTTCTCCAAGTCGTCTTCGAATTTCCAATAGTAGCCGCTCTTAAAGAAATAAGTTATGCCGTTTTTCCATCGTAAGGCGGTGTCTAGATGATTGGGCACTCCATGCCAGTATTTGCGGATGAGCTTAGGGAACCCCATGTCAACTCTTTTAGTGAATTCGTTCCAGACCCAGAATTTTTTGCCCCTGAAGATGACGATTCTGTTTTTAGGCCCCCAGACCAGAGCGGCATCCGGGTTCTTTGGCAAACCTGTGCCTTTTATTTTGATAGGAAAATTGCTGTCCAGGATATTGTCGTTGTATCTCCAAAGCCGGTCACCTACGGAAGGAAAGAAAAACAGTCAGTAAAGTGTTTATCTCACCAGGACTGCGGCACATTGGCGACCTAGTTGCAAGCAAGTAATTTGACGAACAGTCAACAAATTTCATTAAATCTTTTACGCTTTGTGTGTTTTGTTGTCATTTTATTTTAGTCTTACATTTTGCAAGGTATTCCTGGGGCACTATGGGTAGCTCAGGGGGGAAATAAAATCATTAACATGACAACATAGAACAGACTGAACTCAGCACTCATGCCCCGCAAATGCGTTGTCATGGTAATGATGTTGTTTGCCCCTTGAGTTACCCATAGTGCCCCCTGTATCTACCAGAGTGAGTTATAATGCAATGGGATCTAGTGTATCAGGTGCTTCTTTTAACTTGTGAATGTCACTGATGCGTCATTCTACCTATGTAATGTGTGTATGTTTATGAGTATTTTACATGTCCTGAAAAACAGGCCGCAGGCATGAGTGCAATTTTTCCCTGGTATAATAAACAAATGAATGATGCTGAATACTGTTATGTGGTTACCTTTGAAGAAGTATGTTCTTTTTGTGTAATATGACGTGACGGCAGCGTTGACATTCCCGGGTAGGCCCGGCCAGCGATGTTTGATGAGCAGCGGCTGTGGCCTGCCAATCATCTGTTCTTCATTCAGCTTCCAGTAGTAACGGCCTCTCATCACGTAGGTTCTCATGTCAGAGCCTAAAGACCAATAACAATTACCAAAACAAAATGTTATCTAGAGTATTTTCCTAACTTGAAGTGGTGGAGTTGGGTTCTAAAACTACTCTAATACCACTCTAGTTCGGCTTCTTCTTGTCTCGTAGTGACAGTATTTAATAAATATATATATATATATGCAATCTCTTATACATAATGGCAGTATATGATTATAGATATACATGTAGATGTACAACATATAACAATACAACCCATTATCATTTGATCAGAATCCTTCCCAAACCTTTCTGTGAATATGGCAGTGCCTATGTGGGTGCTGCCCTTGGGTCACACAGGTTATCTCCAAGCTGATCCTACGGTGACGGGACGGTATCCATGGACCCCAAAATATCTATTTGCGACCGCAAAGGGCCATTCAAGCAGTAGGCCACCCTGGGCCAGGCCACTGGAAGTGATGTGTGTTCAACACTCTTACCCATGCTCATACATGCTGAGTGCTAAACAGAGGAAGCAATATGCACTATTTCTAAAGTCTTCAATATGACGCAGCCAGGGTTTCAACTAGCAACCCTCCAAATGCAAGGGAACACTCTCTGGTACAAAGTCTACTTACCCATGAACATGGCGTCAAAAGGTCCAGAACACGTACTGGGTCGCCTTCTACTGGTCGGTGATCTTGGTTTTGTTCTTCTTTTCAGGAGGTCTTTTAACCAATACTCCACTTTAGGGCATGGGCCTGGAACCATGAGATGAGATGCAAAGTTAATACAAAAACACTGTAATTTTTTGTAAGTAGGAAAAATATATTGGTTATAAAGAAAATGTTGTTGCTCTGTGAAGATTGCCAGAAGAGGTTACTTAACAACTTACTGACTGACTGACTGAACCACCCAACAACCCACTCACTCACTCACTCACTCACTCACTCACTCACTCACCCACTCACTCACTCACTCACTCACTCACTCTCACTCACTCTCACTCACTCACTCTATCACTCACACTCACTCATTCTCACTCACACTCACTCATTCTCACTCACACTCACTCATTCTCACTCTCGCTCGCTCGCTCGCTCACTCACTCACTCACGCAAACAAGCAAACAAACAAACAAGCTAAGCACTCACTCACTCACTCAAACAAGCACACAGTCACACAGTCAGTTACTCTCCTTGTTTTCATGAGCTAAAAGACAGTTTTTACAAATACCAACCATAAACAGCCTGTATAGCAGCCGTGTCATCAGAAGACAGTTTCTCGATGTCCTTGTGTTTCATGATGTCCCTGTACTTCGGCCTCATAACCGCCCCGTCTACTTTAGAGTGTCCGAGACCGAGGCTATGCCCAAGTTCATGTGCTGCGATGATAAAAAGGTCCTTCTTCGGACTGTTCTCCTGTTTGAGAGCCCAGACCTCGTCGTTGTCAAAATGGACGTCCCCATCTTGTGGGAAGAAGGCATGTGCATAGATGCCCCCTGTTGGGAAGACAAAATGCGTACAGATATATAGATAAATTGCACAGTAATATTCTTGTAACACTCGTGAAGTGATTAAAAAGTGGTGAAATGAACATGAAATAAAGTACAATGTCAGCAAAACACAAACCTTATATGTATATATACTGCCTCTCTAAAGAACTTTAATATGTAAATCTATAGCTAATTAAAAAAATCTAAAGCAAAGAACAACAAAGGTTAAGGCTTTTTCTGATATTTAGATTTCAAGAATATCTTGACAATGCATACCAGTGTACAATAGTCAAACCTTTACCCTACGTATAGCCTACAAAAAGATCTAGGTGCACTGGTGCACCCACATTGGTGCACAGCTCCAATCTAGGGTGCACAAAGTGCACATGCAGACAAAATTTCGAACCTTGATTGCACAATGGTTTCCCCATTTCCTTACAGTAACTATTTCATTAGTGATAACCATTTGGACAAGCAAGGAGAAACTACAAAAAAACCACACTGTTTCGTACCTTCCCCATCGAAAGGGTATCCGTCGTTGTGATCGCCTTTGATAAACTTCACAAGGAAATCCGCTTTTTGTCCGTCTTTCGCCTCGTAAAACGTGAGCGGGGAGGCGTCGCTCCACAACTTGATGGCGCGTGCCACAGTGTTTTGCACGCGGTACTTCTCAGCCTCATTGTTGTGCGGAGAGTTTTCGATGCGGTAGTAGAGATGTTTCTTTTTCCACTTATTTGCTGCAAAACGTGATAAGAGAACTTTTACTGAAGTTGATGAAAATGTCTCAAGGCCAAAAAAGAGATGTAAATTGCTTAACAAGTGCTAAACGCAAAGCAGGTTGCACACAAAGTACAGTGCTCGAGACAAAGTGTAATGCTTTTTTGATAGACCATGGTGCAATGTGGCAACGCTACACCTCAAGTTTCCAGCCAAGCATACTGGGTCATCACAACTTATCAATAAGTATGTTGGGTTCTTTTACATGCAGAGGTTTAATGCCTTAGGCCAAAGTTCAAAGCTCTCCATACACGACTTTTAGTCCCCATCTGAAAAGTCTAAATGGATGCAACCAAAAACTTTTCATGAGTAAATCCAGTTAGTGCAATCCAAAACAATGAGCGGCCTTCAATGTCAGCCTTGTTTTGTTGTGAATTGAAGTAGATGAATTCAGCCACCCTGTAGTGGGCCTGTACCAGGGAGGGGCTCAAACCCACACAATCATATTAGAAGCTAATTAAAAAAGAAACTAACAAAACTGTTCACCATATAAGGAGTATCTCTTGACTCGTCCACTACTGTCGTGGGTGGTGACGTCAAGGACAGAGTCGTCAAACCCACAGACCAGGTCGTCCAGCTCATCATCACTCTCTCTGTCATCTGCACCTCCTGCCACAGGACTGGACAAAAGAACACAACATGAGAAAGATTTTAAGTTAAAATCCTCCCACACCATAAGGTGTATAGGGCGGTGCCCATCTCCGTTTCATAGCCCTGGGCCACACTGTGGTGCAATCACTGCAGCAGGGGGCTAGTCCACCGGCAGTAGAGCGTGTTTAACTTCCATACTGTTTCAGATGTATGCACCATTTTTATGAAGTCTTTGGTATGACTCAATGCGCTTCTTGTCCATAGGTGTCCTACCCGGGCACGAACTTGGGCCTTCTGGTTCCAAGTAATTTGAACCAGATGTGGTAAATGACAGAAGCACAGACCACTACACCACATGGACACCCCTGCAAGAGTAATAGGGTGCGCTAACACTGTCTACTAAATATAAGCTTGTCAGGGCACGAAATACTGGGTGCGTGTGCACTTTTGTGCACCCAAAATCAAAGCTGTGCACCTAATTTTTGACTGTGGGTGCACCAGTGCACCTAGATATTTTGTAGGCTATAGGGAAAGCACACTAGTATGCAACATATTCTTAAAATTCATGTATCAGAAAAAGCAATATAACATTTGTTGTACTTTGTTTGATCTATCGCATGTCGAGATTAGCACACTAGTAAGTCACACTCCCATCGAGTTCTGCATACTCATACTCCTAGTAGATGGTATAAACCAGGAAGATATAATTTGATGCTGTGATAGCATAATATAGGAGCAATACTTGGCTACATCGAGGAATAATTAACCTTCTCCCTGCTGCCTAACTCCATAACCAATAGGGAATCGGGTGCTAAACGGCTGCTTCAGTGTGCTAAAGGTTAAGTACTTACCCTGTGTCCATCAATGATGTGCTGTTTGTTTGGTTCTCTCCTATCTCATTTGGACTATTCCATTCTGTCACCTATGAGGAGAGAGAATGATAAACATAAAATTAATTGATTCTTCTAAATTTACAAACATTACACTGTTCAACAACTGACCATGTAAAGACATTGGTGATGTATTGTAATAATCTCATGTGATTATATGTATAGATCCGTTGTGCTTTGAATGTCTGAAAGACATTTGGACATGATGATAGAAAGGCTGTCCTCATCTTTACAACGATTTGGCGCTTACCTAAATTCTGACTTAGAGGGTAAAAGGATAGTTTGCTACACTATAGATGTATCAGGCGCTAATGACGTCATAACCTTTGACCCCAATAAATCGATTCACGTTGGTGACTAAAAAAATGTACACTTTGGGCCATTTTCTTCAACCTGACACAGCTTCTTTGGATTCTAGATACAAATATTAGTTGAAGAATCGGAATCTTAACATTTAAAACTATTCTTAGTGAATGTATACGTATGTAGTGTGTAAGCTACGCGGGGAGGGGGGCACGTTTTGGGCAAAGAACTGACTTTATCCAGAGTCTTTATCTAAAAACGTTACATATAAGGGAAATATTGACAAGATATATTATAAAGTAAGAACAAGCTCTAAACTCACCTTCCAAGACTTCACCCCACCAAACCATAGCTTCCTAACAAAGGCACTAGCCTAAATTGGACATATGAAACTAATTTCTGGAAAAATCCTCAGTTTCCCGAGTTGAACATTTTGGACACACCTTTGACCCCTGGGTCACAGAGGTCACTGGACCTGATCCTGATTATACAAACGCATCACTTGTTCATAAATGTCGAACTCGGACATTGTCTACACTTCACTGTAATACAGTAGGTCGTAGCTGAAATGTCTGGCACAAAAGTTCACAAATTCTGTTTCCCCATGATACAGAGATGGTTGTCTTTTTTGACTTTATTCATACCCATATTATACGGTAGGTTTGCACATAAACCAAGGAGGAAGAACCTCCGTACATATACTGAATACTGTAGTCGGCTGATCTGTTTTGCCTTGCTAAGGACTTTCTTGGATTTTGTCAGTTTGGCACTAGTTACACGGCATGTATAGATTGATCATGCTATTTCAAGGTGAAGTGAACCATCGACAGATTTGACATTGGTTCCGGTCACATTTCCAACATGGCTGTCGTTATAAGGATAGCGGGCAACGGGGTTGAGAAGAGGAATTCAGCATGGCGATAGGTGCCAAAAATGTACCGAAGACAAATTGTCGAATTAGTAAGGGGATGTCAGGTCAGCTATAGTCTCTACCAGACTGAGTTTGGCACTTAGGGGGGATTCGCAAAAAATAGTTACTCAAGCAATTGTTAACCTTACCGTTACAGGACTGACTATATACTGGCCATTTTCCCCCCCGAATTCTACATCTGTATCTGAAAACGTTAAGCCTATATATATACATCTGTATCTTTATCTATACGGCCGGTATAACCGTTCTTATAGGTCTAACACACCAGCGTCGCAGGCACGCAGCGCGGTAGCAGCTGGTGATATGAACAACTTCTCACACCTAACCTTTGCACAGCGCTGTTTAAAGCTATCTATTTGGATAATGCTCCAATGGTACTTGATGGCAACAAGATCCACTCTAAGATAGTTCTAGGAAAATACATAAACTGAATTGAATACAGATCACGATATTCAAAAGTACAAGTGTCCTACAGAAGTACAGACGTGTTTTATCATTATTACCCGGTTACACCCTGGCTTTCCCTGAATGCAGAACCGTTACTTTTACATTACTTTTGACATACAAAACAAATTCAAAGAAGTGTTAAATTTTCAGAACAATATATTGCGCTTGGCTCAGGACGTTGACCCTGATACGTGATAACATGTTTATAGTCAAGTTCAAATGCAGGTCGATCCTTAAAGAGTTAAACTTAATGTGATATCACTTAGGGAAAGGGGCACCGTCTCTTTCACGGTGACAGTTTTGGAGATCCGGAGACCACCCACTTTCAAAACCCTGTGGTTTCGCCTCTCCAAAACCGTCTGGCCATGCCCTCGTTTCATTTTGTGTCACAGAGCCAAATGCACAGCAATACTAAATATTTTCTACAATTGTCATTATAGAAAAGAATATGCTTTGACCAGATGCTATCGTTTACTGTCTAGGGTCTAATTTCAGGGTCTAAAAGTAAACTAGACCCCTGCTGTAGTGATTGCACAACTGTGTGGCCCAAGGGCTACGGAAACGAAGATGGGTTCCTCCCTATACACCGAAAGGTGTGCGGAGGATTTTCACTGTGTTTTTAACTAGATTTACAATTTTATACTTTACGGGTGTTTTTCTGCAAAAGATAGCACATTGTTACAGCATTCTGTAGACTATGATAAATCAAGTGATATTACACCATAAAGATATGCATAACGTCATATACTAGAGGAGTTTTTCATTCTTATTTCATAACGCCATCTTGAGAATTAAGTACACTGGCAGTGAACCAAACGTGCAAACCTCTACACGTGGCTGTCATTTAGATTTACGAGTGGAACGACCCACAGGGAAGGGATCCTCCTGAGTTAGTATCTCCGGAGCCAAGTCAAACTCAAGATCTCATGATCCTTACAAGTCCGGGTTTCGCAGATTGGCACAATCCTTAAAGTGACAAATGGTTTCCATACGGTTCTGTGTCATACATGGACCATGACTTATTCCGAAGTGGTTGGCCCTCGCTTGACAGGAAGACTATATGGAAGATTTTAAGATCGCAGCTAAACGAAACCATCAGCTATAAGAATCCGTCTCAAGTTCAATTTTTGAAACCACCCATTTTAAAGATAGCATCCACACGCGTACGTATCTTGTTAGACTAAGGATGCTGGCACATACATGTCTTGATATTTAGCATTGCCATACATTGTTACAATTGTTGCGCAATAAAGTTTGATTGATTGATTGATTGATTGATATTCGGGCGCACATTCTTTACAGATAGATTAGATATACGTTTTCAACAAATTAGTATCAAAATGCTAGTTAACATTAGGAGCAATCTTTAAACTTGACTTTGAGGTTTATTGTCTTAGTCTGCGAGGCACCTGAAATATCACAACTCCCCAAGGAGTCTCTTAACTTCGTGACACTTACGTAATCATTTTACCGAAGTGTTTGGTGATTTTGTGCTCATTAAATCCTTACTTATTTTCTTAGCGTCAGATCTAATAAATACTTGGTCTTAATGTGTCTGTAAAGAGTACATTTGGGCTGCTATCTACCCTAGCTCAAGTCCTGTAAACAATTCGATCGATATCAGTTGATCTTTCTGTAGAGGATTTAATATGATATTAAGAGTGTTAGTTTATACACGTCTGGAACAATATGCAAATGAAGGAAGAGAAGCACAAGAACATCCTTTGACAAGCTATCTTTTGTAAACTCTTTTCGTAGAAAATAGCAGAAAGTTTTGATATGACAATAAGACTGTTAATTTATACTCGTCTGTCACAATATATAGATTAAACAAGAGTAGTTAACAAGTTGTAACATCGTTTGACAAACTATCTTTGGTCAAATCTTTTCGTAGAATATAACAGAAAGTCTTTGTGTGCTTGTTTTTTTTTCGCGTGAGTGTGTTCTAAGACAAGATTTTTTGTGGATGGTCTTCTAAGCCACGAAGGAGGGGAGCCCGCAGTTTGGAGAGATTGGAGAGATTCTAAGATATTTTAGTTAGAACTGTCAACAAAATTAGGATAAGAATTGACAGGAGTGTACATTAGTATAGAGTCCATTTCGAGTCACCGCGAGGGTTTTATAATAATATTTGTAATCATTTTGAAAAATTTCTTATAAAAGAATATCTGACTGACAATAGTTCTAAATTTTTCTAAAAGATCAAATACAAAAATATAAATTTATTCGAATTTAATTAGATAATTTAGAAATATTTTGAAAGTAACTGCAAAAAACGTCTTTATTTGTAATAATTTCTAAACATCTATGTGATTATTTAACTTTTAGAAATATTAACAAGAAATGGTAGAAAATGGTTAACAATGGTAGAATGGTGATTGCCCCCATAAAAGTAGGTGCTAATCTGGCCCTTCTGTCTGCCTTTGTACATCTTTAGACTTCACTGCAGGACACTGTTGGGTCCTTTGTGGAAAGCATTCTTCCCTAAACTTCGCAAGGATGTGTGAATTACTTTCTTCCCAGCCCTCTGACCTATTTATAGAGATGTTACAAATAATGGTAGAAAATGGTAAGAAATTGTAAAAAATTGTAAATAATGGTAGAATGCTGTTACCATTATTTAGAAACCATTGTAAGTATCATATTCTACATCATGAATATTTCTAAAGTTTTAGAAAACTTAAGAAATATTTAGAAAGTTGAAATCACATTCAAAATATTAAAAAAGTATCAAATCTTGTACACAAATAATAACAATAACTTGAAAATAGTTCTAAATTATGACAATAACAACCCTCGCGGTGACTTGGAATGGACTCTACATAGTTTGTGCGTGTACATATTACTACCACACCTGTCGTACTCTGTTTACATGCAGATTTCCGTCTTTACCTAAAGGCACAGAGACGGGCGCTCAAATATGCTTGTTTTGACCAGCGTTAGTTACTCCAATGCAAGGGTCCTTCGATCTTATTCGACATTGCTTTTAGATTTTATCCTATGATAATACTATACGATGAAGTAATATCTCATATCGCACCCATTCCTAATTCTTTCGAATTAAGAAAAATAGATCTGGTTTTATATAGACTTCTACGACAGACACATACACTTTCATGGTCATAGAGGACGAGTGGAGCCAAACTGGCAGAATGAAAATAAACTTACAATCGGAAATGAAGCCAGTGTTTGTTTAACACAGTTGGAGGGAGGGGCACTGTCTCACTCCTCTAAAATCTGTCCAAATATTTTCGCTGATGGACTCGTGCCAGCTCGGATCAAGTACTCCCTCTCCATAAGTATGTGTCCACAAAGTGTCAAGTCGAGAAGAACGCAAAGTGTTTATTTGTAGTTTGGGGGGAGGGAAAGGGGATGACTTCTCAGAGAAAGTTGCCATTCGGAAACACAATACACCTGTCATCTTATATGCCTCTATCTATGAATTAAAGTGCTTATATCACGAATGACACTAAAATACAACAATTCCTGATTACAAGAAACCATAAACTCACACTGAATATGGTCGTTGTTGTTTACCTAGTACCTCTAACAAGATAGAGTTTCAATGTCCAACTAAAATAATAATAAGAAAAACAATGACAGTTCGACAAATTGTCCGTCTAAATGTCTGACTGACACTCAGAAGCCGCTGTGTCTGACGGGACTGTCGCAGTGCTGTCACATAAAGCTGATGCCGGAATTTAACGGTAAACTGAAATCGGCGCATGCGCACCGTGACCTCGTCTCATTTTGGAAGGAGGAGAAACAAAAATCTTTCCTTACCTTAATTAGAATTGCATATAACATCTATACAGTAATAAGTCAAGTTGGTCTTAATTTCTGCTTTGTTTTCTTTCCAACTGCGATACGATTATTACATATTAGATAGAAATAAGTCAAAAAGTCAAAATCCCTCGACACCATATGGTTTATAGGGCGGCGCCCATCTCCCTTGCTGGGGCCCTTAGGCCACACAAATTTTCAAGAACAATTGAAATGATATCTTTCAATCTAGAATACAATGTCTACACCGGGTCTCAACAACCGTAGGATACAACAACAACATGGCCTAGATTTCTTGTTGAAGGCAGGACGGGTTGGTATTTTTCAATAGACTCCTCAACAATGCCAGGAATCCGCAGCGCTATTAGTTACTTATGACGCCGACTGGCGGGCCGGAATGTTATCCCTGGCTCGGGGTGTGTGCACACATTGTTGTGACGGGGCTTTCTTAGGTTTGGCAGCACTCAGTCACATAGATACAGTAGTCTCTACCAGACTAACCACGCCAGCTATAGGGGAATAGTTGCGAGGGACGTTTGGCCACTATAAGGTTTCATTTGCAAGCTCCGCGTGGGAATTATTAACCTTACCGTGGACTGACTGTACTGGCTAATTATTCCTTTTTGCCGAATTTTACGAGGAAGGACTGTTGGAGGCTATAGATACACGTATGCATCGGAGCAAGGACATTATATAATGTCCTTGATCGGAGACAGGGAACTCTGGAACATCGTGGGGCACGGAGAAATAGGTACAAGCTGGCGTAATGTCGTCAATCGATTAGGAAATCTTCGATACACTTTTAAGAGAAAACTTAAAGCATAATTGTTTGAATATGTGTGTAGGCTCGGGGCGTACAGATACATATGGGTATCAGGCTATTCATTATGAACATGAGATCGTCAATAGCAACAAAATGTATATGCTTGCTAATATTTAGTGAGCGCAGCTAGAGTGATTGTGATATCTTGTGCAGTCTTTTCAATTTGAATGCCTAGAAATATTGTATTTTGTCGAGGGCGTTAAATTTTTATCGTAGATAAAATAAACGTCACACCCTGATTGAAAGTTTCACATTTTAAGGTTCTAAATAACACAGAAAAAAAACGTCATGCTTATTCGCTAGTTTGGGTACCAATCATATTGTTTAGAAAACAAACAAATAAACACATACATTTATCAGCTAATATAAAACTCTAAATAATTTGTATAAAATGTCTTATGCATCATTTCACTTTTCTGCAAGTGTTTTATCTAATCTTAATGGACAGAACACCTTTATTTAGCACAAGTTTGATGATTTACAAAACATACTACTAATATTGATTTTCATGGGACGATAAAACTACTGTAGGCACCGTGGCTGGCTCAAACGTGTCCCGTCATTGACACACCTCTTTGAAACAAAAACAACCGAGTTTAGAATAGGAAGTGGTTTTAAAGTTCAAGAGGCACTAGCGAATACTCAAGGGACGTTTCAATAAGTGCTTTAAACCACGGCTACACCCAGGCAATTACGTGTGCAAATAAAAACAAACATACAGTCTGGAGTAATTGATAATAAATAGACTTAACGCTTTCTACCTAAAATTTGCTTGCAGATTATGATATTACTTCTCAAGCCAGCGCCAGTCAAGGTAGTCCCAAAGCCCTTTTGAGGCCGTAGGGGAAGTGGGTTGTTATCCACTGTGTCTAGGGCACGGTACTTAGAAGGTGGAGCCCAACCCTCTCCTTCTACTGCCTTTTACCTCCCCAACCGAAGCCAAGTACCTATTTTTACACCTGAGTGGAGTGAGGACAGTTGTGTAAAGTGCCTTTCCCATGGGCACGACATCGGTGGCATGTCAGGGGAGTCGAACCCAGGACCCGGGATCTGGGCCAAACACCCTAACCGTTACTTCACTACGATGCTAAAACGTTACGCCAACAAGCGCCAGGTATGACAACAAGCGCAAGGTATAAAACGGATTCTAACAGAAGCAGACACTTACCGCAAACTTTCTCTGCTTTGATCCTAAGATGGCGAACACCACATGTGTCCATCCGGGGTATGCCACATAAGGGCAAAGGTCATGCTGATTTATGTCAGTCATCATCTGTCAAGTTTTCTAATCATTTTATGGTCCGTGATATGCTGCGTTTAAAGATATAATAAGGACTGCATAGAGAACGAACAGGTTACACGATTATATCATTTCTTTGAACCTTTTCCCTTAGTTTAAAAAGACAGAATCTGATGTATTGTGCACCGTAAACTCCAGCATTAGACGTTACATTAATATTGTACAAATACTGATGTTTCTCATGTATAAAATCGTTAACCTACGCAACGTAACAATTACTCAAGCAACTGGACAGTTACTCAATCAACTGGATAGATTTTTTGGAAGACGTTTCAGGTACCATCCATCTACCTTTCGTCAATGACAGTACGATTTCTGGTTCACCAAGTTTTAAACAAAAAAAGAATGAGAACAAATGTGTTAGGTTTTCACAACGGCATTTTCCCTGTACCCCACGTGATGTTAACAGATACTACAGACATGACGTTATCGCATAGACACAGACAAGTTTACATTATAAGCAGGTTAAAGTAAAGTGGACTGTGTTCATCGCACTTTCCGTAAGACCCCTGTCAACACAGTAAGCTTGAAATACGCCCAGAACAACGGGTAAGGTTATGAGTACATACAGACACTCACTTAGCGAAAACAAAGCATAGCTGTTTAAAAAAACCAATCCACTGTGCTTGAAGTACGAAGAATCCGTGCGTTTCAACTATGGAACTGTTTTAAGGACGTCTATTGTAACACGTACAGTTTTTAAAAGTAGTGCCATGGTCACAAATTAAGAGTCAAGTTGTTTCAATAGTCGTTGTAGACCACTTGTCACAGTTTGCTTACGCAACCGTACAGTTCCGCCTTTGTGTGTGCGAAAATTAACACCCAAAATCTATTTGTTGTTGTTTTGTGCTTCATTTAACCGGTGGCATCTACACATATTGAACGCTGAAGCGACACTGTTTTAGAGTGTTGACTCAGGATCTTAGGCATGCCTTCATGTCAGTAAATAATACCCACTTGCGGTGCGGTGTATAGTCCAGAATAAGTTTAAATCATTGTTTAATGGTTGGTCAAACTTACCACTCTATCCCTGGGCCTTTAACAGCTACTTGCTAAAAGTTCTTACGCCTATGAACGAGGCCCTAATCATTCTGATACGTTTAATTGGCGGCCATGTTGCCCTAGAATGTCATTTTAACGCCGCTTCAAGTAAGTACTAAAGTAGCAGTTCTATCCACTTTCTTCAATGCATAAGAACGTCCTGCTAGCCTGTCCAGTTCTCGCTCGCGTTCTCTGTTTAGATCTAGTGAGCACACTTTTGTGCCTAAAAGAACGCATGACTTCGAAATAGTTATGTAGCATGTAAAAGTTAAATTGGCAAAAATAATACATCCATAATGGGTATGATTGACGATGTTACCAGAGTTGTCCTCGTTCTTGGACGTGTGTTTCCAACAGTTTGGGTAATCATCTCATATGGGGGTTATGTTTTAGGAGATGTCTCTCGCAATAAGGCATTGACATCTAGCTGGCCTTTCAGATTTAGCCTTATACTGACCTCGTAAATGCTGTCCCTGGAACTGGTGTCTGCTACAGCTAGTCCCCAAGCGAGTAGACCGATGATCAGTAGAACATCCAGCGGCCTCATCGCGCCTGCTGCCCGCCGACGACTGCGCGCCTGCTCGGTGACGGTGAGGTCCTGCCCCTGCGGCGACTGGGGCTCTGCATGCTCTCCTGTCGCGAAGCTTGTCTCTAAGTAGAAGTCGCTTCGCATATGCGCACCACGTCTAGAATGGAGGAGAAAACGCCCTACTATGTGGTCAGGTGCGGCGCCCCCCGCCAAATGCACCTTCTCATAGCGTCACGCGCTGCGACGGATCCCGACCCGGCACCCAAGCAGCCTCCTCCGCAGACTTTTAGGATCGCTTTCGTTAATCACCTCCAAGACGACGGAGATATAGTTTGCTTCAGTACGTGCGTGCGGTCCCGGTGCAACATCTCAAGACCCGTTTGAGCGATTGCAATGATACTTGGTATGTGGGTGTGGGTGTAGTGAATTTTATGGCCATGGTCGACTTTGGGCCTCCTAGCAGCGGACCTTGGTACTGCAGTAGTTCCTGGACATGTCTTATATTTTTGGAGCGCCGATTTCAACATATCGGTGCAGCATATATATTTCTAATGCCGGGTAGATCGTATTTGCCGCTCTAGGATCTCCCCAGCATTAGAACCTCATCACCGATATGTTGAAATTCGCAAATCCCCCCCCCCCCAAGAATAAACGCCACCCGCTTCTAGAAGGCTGCGAAGGAGGCTAGCGCCCCAGCTACTAAATTGGCAATCACCGTCAACAGGCAGGGCTCCGTGTATTTGTGAAGGGTCACGAGGCGGAAAAACCAGGCCACATCGCCTTGCTGTGACCCGCCAAACATTTAAGGAATACAAGTCAACAATAGATCATCAGCTATCAGTCAGTAGTCTCTCTACCAGACGGACTACGATGGCTAGTAGGAAAATAACTAGTTAAGTATTTGTGCTTTTTATGATTATGAATAGGTTTTGAATTTTTCTTTTTATTTGAGTTGACTGTGTGATAGTTGTGTGTCGATTTGTTAAAAATAGAGAGAACGCTAGTGACCCCAAAAAACACTCCTCCCAATGAAATGGTATGGCGACACTGTGACGTCACAATTCAAGATGGCGGCCACCGCACATGCCAAGAGATCCAACAAAGGTTTTGCTACGCAAACCTGTAATTTTGCCAGGGGAGTTATGCTACCAAACGGGTTGACTGGCAGTGCAGTCCGAAGGGGGAATGTAACCTTACCGTGGACTGACTCTCCTGTAAAATTATTCCTTTTTTTGCCGAATTCTACAATCCGTACGCCCGTAGGAAGGCCTAGTTGAGGCTAATCAGTGGCAGACGATGTTTTGCGCCCGTCGCTATTACAACGAGGTCGTTCTGTGGAAAAAAGGAATTAATTATAACTAAGACTTTCAGACAACAAAATGTTTAAGTAGTTTGGTTTGTTTTGGTATGAAGTTGAACAGCTGGAAACAGGCGTGCGTTTTGAAGTTAACGTCTCTTCTTCTTTTATTACCTATGGAATAAAAACGCAGCGCGGTTAGGAAGTCACGCATGGCCGTGACGTTTGACATACGGGTTCTTTTGTGGGACACATCCGTCGGACGTCAGTGAGAGCACGGCTATCACAGCTGTCCAATCACAGGGCAGGGTTGTATATCTAGTCGTTTTAATTGGACAGAAGAAGGTTCAAAGCGCAGTCATCTATCATTCCCTCTAATTAGTTCATGGACAGATAAGCCCAACCCAGGAATTCGGTGTGACTACCAAAACATAAAACAAAGACCAGCATAAATATGTTGAAACAGCGACACAAATAGGAATTGACACATCAATCTTTCAGTTTTATAATCATATTATTATCAGGACTTCAGTGAATAAATCTAAGACGGAAACTCTGTATTGAAAGGTCAAGAAAGAACCGATGAAGCAAGCCAGCAAACCAACCAGCCAATAACGATCACCCTCCAACCTCTGCTTGGAGAATGCTTTCCACGGGCCACTTGAAGCGCGCCGTCTAGCGGCTGACTTTGGCAATGCAGTAACTGTTTTGTCCATATGATTACCGTTGGTCTGTGAGGAAAACATAGCGCCTCTAACGGCGGTGTTGTGTACTGCACAAATGAGTGAACAACGGACTGCATTCTTTTCAACGCAGACAACCCTTCCGAAACATAAGCAACCTTATTGCTATTTTCCAAAAAAGTCTCGATTACACGTATTCTAAGGGCAGGTTTGTGAATATGGGCAACCATTGATATAATAACAGGACTATGAATGTTACACACGTAATAATCGACGGTGAAGTTTATTCATTGACGAATATCATATTATATGTATCATATATCATGATTGAAATGTGTCAATTTCAGTTTGCAGAAGCCTCCCAATTGTAATAATAGCTCGTTCAGATTATGATAAACTGCATACAACACCTCACAGGTTACGTTCTTTTGACAGTGTTTTTTTCACTGTTTCACTTTGCAATATTTAATGATTGTTGCATCCTAGTTTGAGTATAAATAGGCTCCTATTTGAAGGTATAAAGACGAACACTGACACGTCACGATGTGCAGACTATATTCTGTTACGGTCACACAAACATATATACGATACCAAGAACATTCAAACCCCAGTCAGTCAGTCAGTCAGTCAGTCTGTCTGACTCTGTTATCAGTATTTGTGTGGAATGACGTAATGTATTATATATAATGAGATTATACGTACGTTTTGTTACGTTGTCTGTAAACGTGTCTATTCTTTTAGACACCTGTTCCCATTCGTGTTCTATTAGGTCGTTCGAGAGTTTGAGTACGCATGCGCAAAGTCAAAAGTGAAGATGGTCCCTGATCTTGAAAACATTCCTCGTCTCGACCATTGTGTCGATTTGCATAACAATGTCCAGACGGGTTTTGTTTATGTGTCAGGGGCCTTCACCTTTGACATATTATCTACACTGATACACGTAGCTATGCATACGTTCTTGGAATCGCGAACGACCTTATATGGACACATAACATACCAAGTTAACCTTGTTATAAACGTAATAACAGATAGTAGGATACTGTTGACGGCGACAGGCTTACCGGGATAATTGTTCTTCTCCAGTTGAACGTTACGTTGACATATGTGTACGAAAGGTTTCTGGTTAAAATTACATCACCGAAGTAAGGATATCATTCAGCTATACATAAGCTATATCATCGTCCCCAGCCCTGGAGTTGTATGGTGACATTATCATGACCGTCAAGAGATTCGACATCTATTTGACCAATTAGAAACGCACGCGCTGTTTCTCACGTGACGACAAGTTTAACCAATCGCAATGTAGTCGTGAAATTTGCAGAAACGTTGCGGAATGTGAGGTTTGTTTCAACTTTATGAAAATTTGACGGCCATTATAATCGTCCAGGTAAAAGACTACATCAAAGCCTCAGCGATCGATGAAACGGTCCCTTCATGAGCAAAAGTAGTCTTCAGGATGACACAATTTTCTTCAAACTTTTCTTTGATTTAGATTAATATCCGCAGCACTGAATAGAATTCTATCAAAAGTGAAATTACAAGCTGGTGTGTTACGCCATACATTTAGTTTACGCCAAGATTCGTGGGTGTCGACTTGAATTCAGTTTGAATGAACATTTGTGTCAACCTGTAAGTGTCTGGTATACAGCACACGGGGGGAGGGGGGCACAGGGTAGCACCAGAGTTTGGTCTCATTGTAGAACTGCGGCAAGAGACACGGCGATGAGAGCTGACATCACCGCGACTTGCGGCAGGACGGCTGTCCCTCCGTTACACTTGTCCCCGGTACAGCACTTATAGGACGAAACTGAAAGAAAAAAAGGACAACTTAAATGAAAATAAGTACAAAAACACAAAAAAGGCGACAGTGGTCGTAGAAATTTAATCCTGTGTATGCCTTAGTGTTGGAAGAACGTCTAGCATTGTATTAAGAAAACGAGAACAAGCAATGTCTTGGTAAAAACTTGCCAGATTTCACGCTTTCAGGAATAAGGCAACTGTGACACCGTATTCTGTGATTGGTCATTCAGACTTGAAGAAGGTTGGAGTAGGGAGAGCCCAAAATAAGACCAGTTTGTTCCTTATTTCTAAAAAAAAGTTCAGCTGTTAACAATCAATGCAAGCCTCCAAATACAATACTCGTATGGACGTAAAAAAATCTTCCCTTTCAAGAGACGGGGGACACTATAAACGTTTTGCAACTTTGATGCACTCTTCACCCTATAACGTGTTATATATAAATAGCTAGACGTACTAGTAATAGAAGCCGTGGATTGCTCTGGCGCTCAGTCAAAAATCTAGGTAATATCCAACTTGTGTTGCGTTGAAAAGAACAGACAAACCATACTACAGCACGTACATTGTATATGGAATTTGCTGAATCGCATACTTACTTGCACTGCACCCGCTGATACCGAACGCCTGGCAGGCAGCTGTAACGTTGGTAAGGGATGATATAGTACACGCATTCGGCGCTGCGCAGCCTCGACCATACAGATTGGTGGTCGCGTTAAACTGCAGTTTCGTAGACTGTAATAAAGCGAAGACAATAGCATGTAACGCTATAGTCACATTTCCAAACTGTAGTTTACTAGTACTTATAATCATCCCGGGTCCCGGCGAGAAGTACGCCGGATCCAAGAACGTGTGAAATCATCGACAGGGATACGGGCTGATTCTGAATACAAATTAAAATCAACTGCTCAAATCAATTCCTCCAGGCTTTCCAAAAAAGCCCGGCAGCCGCACGGAGTCCCATGGGGCCCCGCCCGAAGCAGCCCATATATTACCCGGTGTAGCATCGGTTTGGAAATGAATGTAGCAAAGCTGGCATTCCCCGGACTTTAGATCCGACGTTACACCCATTCTATGCACCCACTGGAAATGAGACTAATGCATAAGACCAACACGTTGAAGACGTTCAATCACAAAGTTGTATAGTTTTCAGTTTCCCGGTGAAAATAGATAACAGACAAAAAGCAAACAGCACGAGAAAAGAAGTCTTACAACGCAGTTGGTGGTGTTGGCAGAGCAGGTGGTCAAGTTGGAGTTCTTGTTGTTAGCGCAGTCGTCATAGTCGGTTCCCATTCCCGTCACGCCATTACACGTGTAGCACTGCAGTGACGTCACCTGGCCAACTGGAAGTACAAAAAAAGTGTTCATTAAAGGACACCCTAGCAATATTAGGGCCCGAAAATCGGATTTTGAAAGTCAATTTATTTAGTCATTTTTACACATGATTAGTTCAAACAACATTATCTCAATGTATAGCAATGCCGGAGTTTGTGTAGGCTCGTGAAACTAAGGGGATCATTGTGCAGGACGATTTTGCGCGGATTTAAAATGCTCAAAGTATGCTTATTACGCAAATGTGCTAAACAATGTTAGTAAATGTCACTACCATAAAGATTTCAGCATTTTTTTAGTTTCTATTATTTGGGCTCTAAAATTGCTTTGGTTGCCTTTAAAGTGGGGATTCCACAGATGGAAGGCTAATTCTCGTAAATGTAACGGTCGTTGCCATTTGAAATGATCGATGCACTTGCAGTGTATTAGCGCGCTCATTCAACACCGTGGCGTGTTTCGTGGCGTACACTGCACGAAAATGGGGATTTATCATTGGTGGTAAGTGCCGGTAATTTACCACCATCGGTAAATCCCGGTTTTCGTGCAGTGGTAGAGGATTAGCGTTTTCGGATTAGGCTTTTGTGAGCGGGGCTGAATCCGAACTGGTGCACTTTCTTTTTGCACTAATTTGTGAAACCATTTTTCAAGATACTGTCGTACATTTATAATTTGAAATGCTGCCTTTCATGCGTTTTTAACACGTTTTTGTTCCCCATAAAGTAATGATACGCCCAGATATGGCATCGACCACTTCAGCAGAAAGCAAGGGATTCAAGAGTCTAACACCCACTGTAAAATGGGGCTTTACTAGCAATATTGAAACATAACGACCCATTCTAAAGCATTTCAAGTAACTGCTAGTGCGGATTTATACCTTGTAGTAGAAACGAAAGAAAAGCACAACAAACAGCAGCGAAGGTGGCTGAGTTTTGAAAAAAAATTTGGCTTGGTAAAACATGTCAATATATAAATTATACCTGTCAATATATAAATTATTGTTTTGCGAACAGTTCAAGGTTAGAGAGTCAATACTTTGAATAAAAGTTTCATGTAACACATCTGTATTTCATCGTTTTCATTTTGGCTAACTTGTTAAAGTCACCATAATCACAGACCTTTGTGTGATATACTGCAGAAGTACAAGTTTAAAACGGCTATGTAACATGCAATATTCATAAACTTACTTACCGCAGAAGATGAACGCCACCAAGAGAAGACACGCAATAACCTTCATTTTGTCCGAGCAGGTCAAAGGTCACTTAAAACGAGCTGTGAAAGACAGGAAATCACAATGTGTGACGTTAATCCGTTTTTACACTTAAATCCTAAAATTGACCATTTTTAGTCTAAAATCGGTGCTTGAAGAATTTTGAAGAATTGTACCCGCGGGATAACCGAATGAAGAGCAGATAAATCGAAATACATAATTGATAATCTAATGCGCAAAAGTGACAATCTGTATCAATTTGGCATTGTTAGCGTCGACCATTGTACTGCATGGAAACAGTTCGAACAAAGGAAACCGTTGAATGTTCCAGACGCTTCTACTTCAGTGACTGACAATAAAATTACTTCACCTAAAAGAAAGGTCGGTGTAGATATAATGGGAATTTACAGTCCTTTTAGGGTCTTAGGGGGACAAAGTTTGAATGCACCTTTTACATCTATCACTATCACTACATGAAATTCGCTATTTAAGCATGTGTAAAGATTGCGTTTCTCCCCCGAAATTATGCTTTACGGCTGCTTTACGGATGCTTTGCGTATGGTTAAATATATGATTCCTTTATCATCAGAACCTTGTTGCGAAATCGCTATAGATATCCAAGCATAGATAGATAGGCATTTCAAATACACTATTAACGCCCTCAAATTCATATAGAGCGCGCAGAGTCGAATGATACAAAGAGATTTGGAAAGATACATCTTTGATACGCAAGCTTCAGGAAACCCTTTCGCTGAAATGCCCTTTTCGGAGATTTTTTTTCGATATTAGGATATTGATACTGAAAGAATGCATTAAAAAACTCTATTGTCAAAATCTCCAAATTGAACACGGATTCACTTTTGTAACGGTTTTGATACCCTTTTTTTTCAAACTGCTTAATCAAATGATACCAATCGTACAAACATACCAAAATATGATGTGAACATTTTTACCCCGACAAAGAGCGGAATGTAATGTTCATCACACCAGATTCAGGGCGTGGTTGCCGTAAACACGTAACATTGTAGAATTTTGTTATTTACTTAGTTTCTGTAATGCACATAGATTTTGTATAGAATGAAGAATATGTGGTTAAAGATAAAAGTAAATTATAAGTTTCAAGTTTTATATCCTACACTTAAAGTCGTATTTCGCTCATATAAAAGATGACATACAAATCGGCTACATCAACTTTACGACACTTAGGATGCACTTGTATTACCTATTGACATAATGAAATTGCTTGAAAAAAAGGGTTTTAATTTAAGAACATAAAAATTGCTTACCTGGGTGTGTAGCGTCCACCTGGTCTGGGGAAAGTAGAAGTGTTGTCAGGTTAACACGGCGCCCGGGTATATCTTCACGAAACACAAGGGCCTGTCTCCCCGCAACCAATGTCATTAGCATAGTACCACCTGTCACTCATAATTATGACGGACGACGTTTTAAAGGCCAGCGGTCACGTGACGCGGGTTGTTGTCACGCGACTGGTACGTTAAGTACACAATAACTGACATTTTGGATGGGTACACAAAAATATTGCTTCCATTATAAAATCTTCTGTTGACGACAACAACGGAACTTAAATTCAAAATAGACCAATGGTATTCACTGTTTTATCGTTTGTGTGAAAAAACACAAAAGCAAGTATAATGTTGTCTTATTGGTTGGTTGTAGAAAGACATAGCAAAATGTTCGTGTCATGCTGATGGAAAAAAAACGTTAACTGAAATCACGGACTACCCAGAGTCACGAATAAGAGATTTTAAAGCCTGTTACCTGTCACAATTTTTTAGGGTATTCAAAAATGAAAAGTAACGGTTTTATAGTTAATTCCATTCGAAGCTGTCATTTTGGATTTGGGAAAACAAGTTTATCTATAAGGTCAAATCTCTGGGAGGGATGCCGAGGGACGTATCAAGGCCCTTAGATTAATATGATTTATCAATTATTCAATGCACGATTCATTAGATAATGTCAATCATTCGACATAAGTATTAATAACCAGCGACCCCTTGTTACAAACACATGCCAAGAATTAACATTAACTTCGTAAATTATAAGCAAATAAAAAAACACACAAAATGTTTGAGCACAAGTAAACAAATCTGTGATAAGATACATTTTTTTAAACATTTAGCTGACGTGTTGTAACTAACGTACACTGTAGGGTACGCATCTAGAGATGAGTCATCTTTTCAGCGAGCATGCGCACTCTCGTACTCTATAATTTGAGTGACAGTTAGGGAATTTTCTCCATGTAATTTCTACCGCCAGACCGGTTCTTCAATGGGATGATGTCATTTCTATTCAAAATGGTTTCAATGATATATTGGTATTTGTTGCCAGGATAGATAATTGTTTATACACTGTATAACAAACAGTCTGAAGAAACAAAGACTCAACAACATGGATTGTACAAACACTACGCGAAAAAGGTGTAAAGAACTATAGACATTAAGTATGCACCTTTTGGGAGCAACTCGAGGATTATGCTATTATCAGATAAAACGAACATTAAGTGGCACCTCAGTTGATTAATATAACCTGTACTTTATGATATTCAAAGATTTATACTAGTAATGCTTTTTTTTTACTAATATCAAAAGGGAGATCTGTACTATAACATGTTCGTAACTGATTATATATTGATTGTAACGGGAGGAAATGTACCATACTTCACATTATGAACCTACGAGGCTCTATACAAAAGAAAGAATATCTATAGATCTTCTATTGCTTATGGAACTGCTGTAGCAAACATGTTAAAGTCCGACCTTGCAACGGTAAGAAATACAAATCTTATGAGAGCAGGAATGGATTTTCGCACCATGTGAGCACGTCAACATTCGGCAAACGACTGTCCTATTTTTCTAGACAAGAACAGTCGTCAGCAGTTGGAGGGATTTAGCAAGTGTATTATACATATACTGATGCAGGAAGTGGAAAGATGTACAAAACTAAAATCATTGTCCTTCTTCCTTCCCTCTTAAGTAGTTGGACTAATCCTAACAAAGATCCAATGTGCGCAAATGCAGGTGTTACCGGTTTGGTCTTGTCTGCAGGAAAGATGGGATATAAAATCACGCTTCTGTTATAGCTGCTGTGAGACACGCAATGCATTCCATTTGCGTTATCGGTATATTTTGACACCATTAGTATTACGGCAGTCTTGAGTTCAATGTAGTATTAAAGTCGCGATCCGAAAGGACCGATGCAACCTCTCACACCGTGCCCGAGCGGGGTTTGAACCTTTTCCCTCTGGATATTTCTTTCAAACTCACCTCACATGTTTTGGAACCTAAAATCACATTTGCTGTGCCTCGCTCACTCGGTGGTTTATTCGGAGGTTATAGGACACAGACCAGGCGTTAGGTCACCATAGACACCGAGGAAAAAGTGGCTCATTAAAACTTCACATCTAGAAGATAAATCTAGAAGACCAATGGTGCAATGCTAATCTACGTTATCGATCGATGTTTCTTTGATCTTGGTGGGTTTGACATACAACAGTTCTATACCATCAGGGTCAGCGGTGTTGCAGTTCTCATTAGTGTAACAGGCGGCGCTTTGCATGGTGACGTGGGGACCGGGGTTCTCTGATGACGTCTCGATGACGTAGACTGTTGAAGGCGCGTTGACCGGCTTTGGAGTTGTGTGAGATTCCTCAGTTCTTGCTTCCATTCTTCTGGCGAGAAAAATAACAAAAAACTTTCAATGAACTTCAACGTTTCCAATACAAACCATATCTATGCAGCATAGCGCCATATTAAGTGTATCCAAAAGCAAGGCATGGATAGGGATTATACTCAATTGCAGTGTCCCTTCTATGCATCTGACATTTGTATAAAAATGCTTATAACATAGTAAATCCACAAACAATACAAAGGCTGTAGGTATGACGTTTCGCTCGGTGTAATGCATGTATCCAGCTGCTGCTGCGCCGCGTACCTGCAAAGCTGGTGTGTTACGCCGAAGGCCATATGAATACAGATGCAGAAGTCATGTTTTCTAACCTTTTCATCCAATAGACACAGCACATAGCTATGATCATCAGGACAATGGCCACGCCTCCCACCGTTACTGGAATGACGATTTCCAAATGATCGAATCCCGATGATGATTCTGTAACAAAATTGGGATCCAATCCTTCAGAAAATGTGATATTTACCAACGAAAATGTCAGAATATTATTCAATAGAATCTAAACTGATAGTTTTGATCAGGAGCGTAACAGAACCAATCGCAAAACGCGTAGTAGCTTCACCCTGCAGTAATACATTCATCCGCTAGAGGCTCTCGCACCCACAGGATAGGTTCAACTACAATTTGATTAATATGTATTTCAATACAATGTCTGTCTACGTTACTAGTCAAATAGGGTCAACATTACCATAAACATCATGCGTCGTGACCAACAACAACAACAACAACAACAATAGGAAGAAACTGTTTCAGGTTCCATACTTAGTTTTCTAGTTAAACTGAGCTGAAACTCGGGTCTGGTGACAGAAGCATCTCTTGGGTTCGCTAGTGCCATGGTGTTGTATCGTAGGAGTCTAATGGGAAGAAGAGAGAAAAAGTTACACAAGTAGGGATTTCACTGCCACTGTTTGTAAATCATTCGATGTAGCACCAAAATATTTTTAAATAAGTAGCATTCTCCTTATAGCAGAGGCAAACCCACGTATACTAGTACCTTCGGTGAATGTAGGACGTTTCTACGATGCGGATCTAGCTCTGCTACAGGAAAATGAATTAAGGTAGTTGTGTTTTGTATAAGATGAACTCTTTAAATGTTGATGTTAATGTTGAATATGCTTACATAGTGTCGGAATTCGAACAAAACCAAATATACACACAGGTTACAACCTATTCTCTGGAACCCCTATGTTCCGACGTCCCCAACCCTAACCTAACAAAACTTGGGTGTCGGGACGTAGAAATTAACATAGTGGAGTTGGAACATAGAGGTGTCCCCGTGCACACGTATAATGTATGTCACACAGAAGAATTTTCTAATACTGTGACAGGGATATCTGCAAAATCTCATTGGTCACATAAAAGTATAATTACCTTCACACATCTGCTATAAGGCCAAATACACGTTGACAACAATGGTAGTCTCGGTGCGCGGCATTTTTACGAGGCTCGAGTAAAACAAGTGACCCCAGAACAAAATGGCCGACGGAATAATCCTACGAAGTACATGTACTATATGTACTTGTATCCTGTGGGAACTACATTTAATTTACAGCCGTTCTATGTGAGCTTGGCGGCGACGCTGTAGCCAGTAACCACCGCGTATCAACCATAGTAACTTCCGAAGGTTAACAAAGGTTATATAACTAAGGTCCATAGTGCACAGAGTCTTTGCAACAAATGTTTACATTGGCATTGGAAACAATGGTGATCAATTGTTCTTGTAAGGACACTGTTAGATTTATTGGGGGCAATATCTGGTTTACAGAAGGTGTGTACATACAGAATACCGAGATTGAACATACAGATAAAGAATTTACGTGACTGAAGGCATTCTACATTTTATAGTCCTGTACATGCTATCATATTGCTATATATAGGCATACAAATGAAGGCTAATTCATACGTGATGTTAGAATTACAACATAGTAGGAAGTAAATAAAAAGCATTTCTATCATGGTATCCATAAATGGTAAAAAGAAGTTTATCAATATATATATATATATATATCTTCACATGTACCACATCAATGATATTCCTTTGTAATTGTCACTGTTTCCTAGTCATATTATGAAGAACTGTGAGAATTAATAATCGTAACATTCCGGCCTAAGTGGGAAAAGGCAACAAAGCACGACTTCTCAAGGTAAAAGTTTCATTGTGAAGAGTTTGTCAGAAAACATTTTCCAATCAACATAAGCTGTGTACCTTTTCATGCAGTGCTTCCGTACAATTCGTTGTCAACATACCCTTCGTCGTTATCTGCTGTGTAATGTGTAGTAAATGTGATATTACCTGTAGACTCATACAACATATTATCAACTGAACCTTCGTCCTCATTGTCTAGTTCATTGTCACAGGGACTATTTGAGGCACCAGTTGCCTTATGTGGCTTGGCATACATCTCATCTACATTTGAGACATTGGATTTCTTCTTCACAGGCTTAGCATAGAGTTGGTCAGCATTAGGGGCCGACTTCTTCTTGTTAGGTTTTGCGTAAAGATCGGCAATGTTAGTTTCTGAAGGATTGCAGTTTCCGTCTGTCCGGTAGGTGGCGCCTGTGTTTGTGAGCTGGATGTTGGAGGAAGTTATGACGTCATCATATACATGTATGTCGTTGGTTACGCTGGTTGGTGACCCCGTTGAATCAGGTCTCTTTCTGTAAAGAAATAGGTAACATAATTACATTTCCATGACGCAGTGGGACCACACTTTTAACATGAATGCCCCTTTGAGTGAAGGACAAAAATGTATTGCTTTATAATTAGCCTGAAAAGCAGTGTGACATATTAACGATAAACAAGTCTGGTACAACGCCACATTTTTAAGGTAATTTTACATAGTATTACGTAAAATAATTATAACAATCAAATGTAGTAAAATTACCTTCTTTTCCAGAGAATAAAACCTGCAACACCAAGTACAAGGATAAACGCAACCACGCTGGCAACGACACTGGCCAGAATCACTGTGCCACCCGGTGACCCTTAGGTAATGGGAGAGTGTAAGAGAAAACTTATTCCTTAGGAAACGTCTGTAAAATTGAAGTGATTTTAAAATCAAATATAAACATAATTCCGAAAATAATTTCATCAGGTTGGTAGAACATAGGATATTTGGAGTTTCTTTTAACGCCAACCAGGTGAGATTACCTGGTTGTGTTAAAAGAAACTCCAAATATCCTAAACATAATTCGTTTTAAGATGCATAGATACTAACATTATACTGACAGAGCAGAATTTGTTTAGATATAGAAACAAAGTGGAATCACTTAACAATGCAAAGTTATTTACCATAGCTGTCCAGAGCACCAGAATTTCCCATCAAGGTAGTCGTGACTTCCATAGTAGTTCCTGAAACGTAGATAATTTATGGAAGTGAGGTAAATGGTAATCTCTTCCACACAAAAATGTTATATGATTCACAATGAAATTTCTTTCCCAATGGGACTGTTTGTACGTTCACTTACTAGACCTTACCGGAAGTGCTAATGTCTTCATGTGTGAAGCCTTGTCCAGTTGTTTTCAGAGTTGTCTGCAGAGTAGTGTTGGCTGTTGTTTGAGGCCGAACGATTGACCCTGCTATGAGATATGCATGTCAACATCTTTAAAATGATTATATTTTCATATTGTCTAAAACCATATTCTACTATTCGTTTGAAATCAGCATTGATAAGTAATAGTGACACTCGCTTCTCCACAGTGAACTTGTAAATAAAATCATAGTAATAAATCCTTTGTGTTGATTAAGTGTCCTTTGGAACATAACATGAGCATGACATCACTTCCTATGGCACTATTTGTCATATCCGTAACTAACCAGTGGTTTTGGTTTTAGCAGGTTCACCAGTGGTAAAAGGGATTTCTGAGTCCTTGGTTACGGTTGCAGTAGTTGTACTCGGTTGAGCTGTCCTTTCTGCTGTTGTCAATACCGACGTCGAAGCCACTATATAGTAACATTGAAAAAAAATTCACTGAATCGTATGATAAGCCTAATAGCCATAAGGGTCTTATATAGAACATAATGAGATGCTTCTTTTGTGTCGTAAGTATTTTCCTCAGATTTATATCATATATTAAAAAACTGCAGTGGTGCCTAGAAGAAATAATATTCACGTAACAGCTATTTTAGAGTGGCTACTACAAATCAAACAGGAACTGATGATAAAAAAATGAAAACAATACCGTAGTCACAGCTGTATGTTAGAAGGAGTAGTTTATGCCTTATTGGACAGGGATCTTCAAACACATCGTTGCTGCTATTGACCTGGCATGTGTATTTGCCATTGCACAATTCTTGTACAGGGCCAGTGACGTCAGAAGAGCAGTCACACCAATCGGAGAGCCCAATACAAAACCCATCACAGTGGTTTGCATAGTCTCTTGACCCATATGAAGCTGACATAATCTTGATCATGCTGGGTTCAGTACACTGAATAGTCCCATATTTGTTCTCACAGATGTATGCCGTCTGTTGATCTGGAGTAAGAAGTTGAACATTTAATGAATTATACCATTTCATTGAAATTATTAAATGCAAAAACAGCAATCAAAGCTATAGTAGTGGTGATACGATTTTGACCTCAAGCTGAACCGTATCATATTGAATTGTGTTGACCTTCACACAGGCTCAATTAAAACTATGTACAGGATGCCTGTATTTTTATTTAAACATAATACTTCTTGAATAAACGTAAATGAATGAAAAGCCTTGTTTTCTCATTTCATAAAAGACACTAGTATCTAGTACGACTGATCTTTGATTAAAATGAACAGGCCAACACTATTCTGTCCTCTTTCAATACAATTTCAACTGCCACAGTAAGTACATGTAGAATGATGCAGTGCAAATGCAATGTTACTGAAGATTAGTGCATATTCAGTACCCATTGGTGCATCACAAAGACTCCTTGCAAAAACATAAAGCGTATTTTTCAGTGTTTCACATCCACTTCAAGACGACTTATTATGTATATATGCATACCTTCACTGCCTTGACTGGAAACTTGGACTGGGATCATGGAAGCCAAGAACAGAACGAAGACGACAGAATACTTCATTCTCAGACTTTCGTGCGCAATCATTGTCTACCTTAATAGCACGTCAAACAGTCATCAGCATGAAAGAGAGGAACTGTAGGTTTCATAAGTTGGAACCAACAATGTCGTGTTCCTCCAAATCGTTTCCGTGTTAGCGTTCGAACAACTTGGCAAATATTAACACGTCATACTGTGTGTGGACTTTCATCGGTTAAATCACATAATGATTACAAGGGTTGTTAGATGGGACCCTATCATATAAGGAAAACGTGCTTCGAATGTTTCCAGTAGTTTCAGATGTTCAACATGTATGTTAACACAGTGGACGATACGTATAAAATGTAATAGCTTCGGATCAGCTGTAACTGGACTGTACAGGCGTACTACCTTATATACGTTTTTATTGTTTGATGGTCAAAGGTCAATTGCTGTGTACAGAAATGTACGTGCGGGGTAATATGTGACAACAGTGCCTCATTTATGGTGACAAGCGCTCAAAACATAATTTGTGGACTTCACACCACGCTTTGTTTTGCATGTCGCACGCACGCATTCCTCAGGGAATTGGTTTTTAGCGACGCCTTGCGGGAACGGTCTTTTCACATAGTTGGGAAGAATCTTACTGCTTGGGGCATAAAGATGGCGCTAGTTCGTACATGCACACACCATCACTGTAACAGCTCTATACCGATGTTTTTGTACCAAACTGCTTCTTATTAGGTCTTTCCTCTTGTTCATCAAATACAGCATTTCTAACACCCTTCTTTGGCTGTATTCTATATAGTGCTGTTCAAATATATCAGGCTTGGAGTAGAAAATGTTCCGCTTTATTAGGTGTGGCATGATGCAGCATTGCTTAATTTCGTTGGTCTCAAAGCATCAAACGTCACTTTTTTTTCATTTTTCAATTACTTCATAAACAACTTGATTACATCTGCTCAAAAGGCCTTTGAAGTTTCCATTCACTCTGCAAAACAATCAAGACGACGTGGTGTCTGGGAGCTCCACAGACTACCGCAATGTTTAATCAAACCAAAGCTGCTTTGATCTCCCCCACTTTTAATTGAAACATCAGTTTTTAATACCAGTTTATCATAATCATTATTGTTTTCTGAAAAAAACCCCGCCAATCTCAACGTTTCAAAAGGCTTCAAAAGGTGAATCCAATCGAAGTGGGCGATTGGTTATGAAGCAGCTCCCAGAAAAAGATATTCAAATCAATTCTCATTATGAAATGCATGTTTTCCCCAGACTCATCATCATTTGAAAATACCATTTAATAGCGATAAACAATCGTATTCAAAATCTCAGACACCTTTAGGTTTCTAGAAATAAAACCCTTCATATATGTGTGCCTTCCCCCATACCTTTAAAAGACCTTCATAAGATTTATTGACAATATGTATCATCCGTAGTTTTGTTTTGTGGTTAATGGTTGATTCTTTGGAGAGTAAGAAGTCTATACATTCTATCGTTTTACCATTGATTTATAATGATGCTTGATAACTCAATTTAGACAAAGCTCATTATCATGTCGAATGTTGTTCTAAAAATCTACCTTTCATACCTGGATTAGATAAGATACTAAATTACTATAGGTGAGAAAATGTATCAATTTTACACAACACAATGCTATGTCATTCAATTTGGTATTCTATTCCAATAAAACGACAAACATGCCAGTTGACATAGAGACAACAGTAAGGATAATAATTGTCATTATGATAGATATAATGTCATTATGAGTATAATCAAAGAAAGAGATTTGATGACATTTTCAGCTGTGCAACTTTATATGTTTTCGAAAGTACTGACCCATTATGGGGATGATATGATTATATCATAAAACATTTTACATCTTGTTGTAGGAGTTAGCAGGTTACTAAATATGTTATTTGACCATCTTTGGTGCATATATTATCACACTAGTTTGTATGTAAAATCAATGTATTTTTTGTTGTTTTTGTGTGAGTTGTCCCGAGTCATTTAGAGACCTACAACAGTTGCTTTTGACATATATGCATGAATATGCTTAGAGAAAATTTCATACAACATACATTCAGAAAAAAAAGTAAAAATCCATGAATACTAACCATAGGTACTTACAGAAAAATATTATTTAGATCATCAATCAAACAATACAAAGTGTCTAAAACGAAATGTGCTCTAAACGTGTTTAATCGCAGTTTTGAAGATATATCTCTGAGAACAAAAAAGTAACTTGAAAATGTCTCATAGTTGCGCTTACTTCTAGTAATTTAACAGATCTTATAATCAGCCTCAACATGCAGTTCACCACCAACTTTCATTGACCCTTTAAAACGTGGTACTAGTGTTGCATGTGTGGACCTAGATATTACTACATTTGTGCAAGATCACCTTGAAATCTGGAATGGCATTGTACATTTTTTGAATCCGACCTAGAAAGTCGAATATGATGATTCCATGTGTAAATACACCAAAAAACTATCATCTTATGTTTCATGCTCGTGAAATGTTTTCTACTGTAAGTTAGTGTAGGTACGCTATTTCACCACCCATTTAGGTACCCAACGTTACTCACTACAGGCAATGGCATCAGACGTTTTTCTTATACTTTTTTTACAGTAATATACTCCGTGTTTAACCCTTAAGAATAGCTTCTCACTAGTTCGGCAACCCTGGCATGTAGCTACATGTTCCATGCTGAACCAATAAACAAATGAATAAATAAAACATACCCCGTGCTTCTTATTGCCGTTTAGTTAAACTTTTAACACCACAAAACAGAATGAAACTGAATGTTATCAGTGTTAGGTAAGTCCATATCACACAAGTATATTCATATCTCGCACAAGTCACCCATACAATCATGCATAATATTCAAATGATATCAAATTCCTTCTTATGGCTCTTCTTTTACTGTTTTTAAAACTTTTTTAACGTAAAAATAGTGAAAAACATACTTACAAAATACAAGATAGAAACTGTTGCGGAGGTAAAAAATAAGCCTCTCAAAACAGCCAGTACACATGCAGTGAACCCTACATCTCTTGCTGTAACAAACCTTGGATCGTACACAAAAACCAACCAGACCCTGTATTCATTGGTGATAGCCCAAGGCTTGATAGGCAACATTGGCTGTACATGTATGTAAGCTGAACCAATAAGTAACATTTCTAAAATAAGTGTATATTGGTGTGGCTGTGTTTTGTTAGGTTATTGGTTTGTCAAAGTAATTAAAAAGAAAATAAGGAAACAATCCTCGTGGGCAAAGATTAAAAATCTAAGCAAAATTATAACTACTGTTACAGTAACAGTGTAATGTTCTGGAGAAAAAAGCTGTCAAATGGCAGTCCATGAAATATTATTTTGCATATGGTGAGGGTTTTGGAGATTTTCATCGCGATCAAAGGGAAGTTATGTCCGTAAAAGACAACGGGGAGGGGTGTGTGTATTTTTCTGAACGGTCTTGGATGGAAATCGCATTACAAACATTCAATACAACATAACCCATGATGGTTGTCAGAATATTAGCAAACTTTAGTAATGTCATCATGTATGTCGTTAAAGCGAGGCCTTAAAGTCTATTAAGGCAATTTGAGTCAGGCTAAAAGTAAGGTGAACACTGATTCATTTCTTCAGGGTTCACGAATCGGGCAACGAGCGAGCCAAAGAAACCAGCCAAGAATCCCCCAAGTGCCCAACCTTTATTGGCCCTTGGTGGGTTTTGCTCTCCGAAGCCGTTCCGTCCCATGTTGCTGTTCCGCATCCTCGCGCATGGGTCAACAGTAAGTGGGGGATGCTGTGCAAACACAATAGGGGAAAACTACAGTTACTACATGATACTTGAAGCGTAATACATGTCCATGCTCGATTAGGGACAGGCAACGCCATTCAAAAAAATTCTTACGCAAAACATCTCATACTCAACAAACTGGACAGTGGTAAGATTTTTTTCACAAATCTTGTTGAATAAAAAAATGCAGACTATTAAATATCATAATCAAACGTTACGCATTAGGTCAAAATAGAAATATCAATCATAGCATTGAAAATCCTGTCCACATTTTGTGTGCGTGGACGTGGACATTATCTTGATGCAGAACTTATTCGTGTTTTCTGTGTAGATGGATGATTTATTTTGATAAGATTTAAAAAAAATGAAAGAATATGTTTCGTTTGATGGTGTACTTACATCAAAAGTTGGCCGTGTAGTTGTCACCTCTGGCAGCATGATTGTCATCACTGGTGGTGCAGTTGTCATCTCTTGTGGTGCAGTTGTCATCACTTCTGGTGAAGTCGTCATCACTTCTGGTGTAGTCGTCATCACTTCTGGTGTAGTTGTCATCACCGGCGGTGTAGTTTTCATCACAAGTGGTGTAGCTGTCATCCCAGGCGGTGCATTTGTCACATTAGGCGGTGTTGTTTTGATATCTGGCGAGGTAGTTGCTTCCCCCCGAACTTTGCTGAAGACAGCCCAGTGCTGAAGTGAAGAGAATTCGTGTATAAGAGCGAGTTGTGTCCAAAATCATAAATGTACCACATGTTCATTGAGCCCATAACATGCTCAGACATGAGGGGTACTATAATTAGCTTAGGGGGCAAACCAAATCATTACGATTACATAATCAGGACCAGACACATTACACATGCACCACTAGTGGTGCGGATCGGTCCGGCCGGACCGGTTCCGGACTTGTAAAACGTTTAGGTTCAAGTCCAAAAAAACCTAAACGTCTGGAAACAAGTCCGGACTTGAAAAAAATTCTCTCACTCATACACTCCTTTTTGTTTTAAACCATCTTAAACCTTCCTTAAATCGTGAAATTTGCGCTAGAAAAATATTAAAACATTGCTATTTTTGTGTTTATAACTGAACTTTTGTGTTAATTACTGACTGTATATAATTCCGTATATATAGTTTTCAAATTACGTGTAAAATATCTGCCAATATGCAATTTTACATGTAACACGAAAAAATATTCCAAAATTATTGTTCAGGTCCGGACTTTCAAGTCCGGACTTGAACCTAAACCTCTGGACTCGAGTCCGAACCTAAACCTAAACTCGGGTTTAGATCCACACCACTATGCACCACCCATGTGAATGATGCTGTTAGCCCTTGAGCTACTCATCGTGCTCGGCGTCTTCCAGTATGCAATTGGACCCGTAAACAGGTCTATAATTGGTATACATCATCACTATGAAAAAGTCTATACATTTGTGGAATGGCAAAAAACAACAAGAAATAACTTTAAAAAATGGATTTTGACCTACCGGTCCTCAAACAAGTCAAGCAATATTTAAAAATGTAAATCCCAATCTTAAATTCATGCCTGCGACTGATATCCTATTTCAACAAATGGGTATGTTCCATACAGGTTGCCCTGTTGGGTCCAGGAATGTCTCTTACCTTCAGTGTCGTGGCCATTGGCATGACCTTTGATGACCCCACTATGGGAGGAGGGATGGCGGTTCCCCAAAGACGTGCTTCGGGCGCAGCGGTCTTCCCATGGCGCCAACCTTTCCAATTGGTCGGGGCCGAGATTCTTGATGGCTGAGATATTTAAAGCAGAGAAACATACACTTAATTCAATATGTATCAACTTGATGATTTATAGGCAAAGAGTGTTACAATGACATATACTGACAGCAGGTATATAATATCTAAAAGTCCATCATAATTGCCTGAGGTGCTGGAAAATCTATTTTTGTCTGTGTTCAAGTGCTTATATATTTGTTTATTTAGGATATAAGAATGATATAAAAATGGAATAATGGCATTTATCTGGATGCAAAAATACTAGACAATACTAGACTATACTAGACTTATTTAAGTGCCTGATCTCTATATCAAAGGCGAAGCTGGTGTGTTACGCCTAATGGCGGTTATACCGGCTATATAGATACAGATACATAAAGTAGGAGACTCGCTATTTGTTTCTTGTATTTCTCCCTTTTTTTAAATTAGAAAGTCTTATTTCTAGAAGAATACGTAAAACTAAAAAAGATCTAACGTATGGGAAGATGGGGAAAGCTTATCAATGTTCTTTGATATGGAAATGGTAATCGGGGCGTCTTATGTTTATTTTACTGTTAATTGGTTTTTATTTTTCAGTTTTGTGGTTACTCATGTGTAGCAAGTATTTTAGTTTTCGTGCCATGTTTTTTGTATTGTCTTATTCTTTGAAACAAACAATAAAGCATGGATTCATTTAATAAAGTAGGAGACTGACCGGGTGACTCTCTGGCTTGTCTCCCCCGGTGGAAGTGGCAAACATGCCGACACAAACGCCTGCACCGATGATGGCGAGCACAGCAACACTGATGGTAATAGCACGGACCACACAGGAGCGGCGAAACTTCTTCTTCAGGCCTCTGAGACGCTTAGAAATACCTAAAAGCAGCAAATATGTTCATCAGAATATGTCGTTTTTATATATCCATTACTGCCTATGCACAAGAAATAAAGTTTTCACTTTATGAACAGTAGACAACGATTCGTTTTAGTCTTGCTATTAAGCTTATTGGTTAAAGTATCTATGCGGGATATAACTATGTAGTTACTTTACATATTATACTTCAATCTATGCTATAGAATCCACAACAAAATCATTGCTGATATAATATTATCCTACATTTTCTTTCTTTTAACAGAGTTGCAACAAAACTAACGCTACAGATATATAGAATTACAAAAAGACTGATAAGTTTGTCATCAATAATCTCAAATTTATTTCAAGTATTAAATTTACTTCAAATAAATGTTCTGTCCATAGCTAAGAATTTTCAAATTCGACTTTGTCGCAGATGCCGAACGGTTTTATAATAGTTTCAATGGACTTGAAAACCATTGTTCATTTTATAGCTCTGACTTATTTTACATTTGAATATGTAATTTTCTTTACTTATTAGTATTAACGTACTGTCCCTTATTTTTCTATGGTGGCACGAACATGAGTCAGTGACTTGAGTGTATCACCATGTGTTGTCTAGAAATGTTGCCATCCAAAAAATAGAGAATTCATATGACACAGTTACCTCCATTTTCTGCCTGTCGCAAAGCACCAGGCACATACATCTGATTAGCTGCCAGACCAGTGTTGTTGGAGCTTGCAGTTTTTGGTTGTGAGGTGTCTGGCCGCCCTACCCCTGTTGACTGCCCACCGCGACCCCTTTGTTCAACAGTCTGTGGCATCTCTTTGATTTCATCTTCGTCGATGTAATTGTATTCGTTTTTGTCAACATCGTCATCGCTACCTATTGTAATAGATAATGAAAGTGCACTTTCTTCAGAAATTTCTTAGCGATTGTTCTGTGTCATCGGTTAATATTTCATAATCATACCAGGGATGTTTCCCTAAAACGTCCTTGATTATGCTTTTCCATTTTCCAAAACTTGCACAATGTTTCAAGAAAGTTGGCATAATTGTTAACTTTAAAAAATGTTTCAGTACATTTACTATCCTCATCTCACGAAACCAAAGCAAATAAAAGTCCAAATTTTCCACATACTAAATCAATCAAATCATATCAAAATTTTATTGCACAGTAATTGGATACAATATATGGCAAACAGCTCTAAACAACAAGTCTTATCTACATAAAACATGCTATCCTGTTTGAAAAATTGCTCTAAGTAAACAGCAAGTCTAATATCAATGATTAATACAAAGGTGTATAGTATGGGTTTAGAATGGGTTCTTATAATTATTGGAGGAATTTCTATCGGCTAAACATGGTTATATAAGTCAGTGACGTGAGTGTATCACCATGTGATGTCTGGAAATGTTGCCATATATTAAAAGAATAGAGAATTCATATTGCACAGTTACCTCCTTTTTCTGCCTGTCGCAAAGCACCAGGCACATACATCTGATTAGGTTTCAGACCAGCGTTGTTGCAGCTTGCAGTTTTTGGTTGCGAGGTGTCTGGCCTCCCTATCCCTGTTGACCGCCCACCGCGACCCCTTTGTTCAACAGTCTGTCGTATGTCGTGGATTTCATCTTCGTCGATGTAGTTGTATTCGTTTTTGTCAGCATCGTCATCGCTACCTATTGTAAGAGATAATGAAAGTTTCTTCAGATATTTTTACAGATTGTTCGGTGTCACCGGTTAATACTGTATAATCATATCAGGACGTTTTCCCTTAAACTTCCTTGGTTATATACTATTCCATTTTCCAAAACTTGCACAATAATTCAAGAAAGTTGACAGATTGCTAACACTAAAAATTGTTTCATTAAATTTATTATCCTCATCTCCCGAAACCAATGCAAATGAAAGTCACATTTTCAAAATCTTATTGCACAGCAATTGGATACAATATATGTCAAACAGCACGAAATAACAAGTCTAATGTCCACAACACATTCTATTCTGTATAGCAAATTACTATTAGTAAACTGTCCTATACAGCAAATCTAATATCAATGCTATTCTATTTTAGGGAACAATTACAACATGCCAAAGTTATCAAGCAACATTATGAGTATACACAGAAGACATTGTGTACAGTTACCGGTAAAAGAAACAATATCCATTTGTATATCACATTAGTAGTACATTGTAACGTACCCGTATCGACATCCTCGCGAGAAAGCGATGCCGGCGTGACGTTCGGTGGACCCGAGTTTGGAGGTTCTGGGCATCTAGAAATGTATGCCAAGTCTTTCCGAGCTTTAGTAACTGTTTCATACGAATTAGCCATTAGACAGACGGATAACAAGCCAGAAACTACTTTTCCGTAGTTTGGATTGAATTCAGGCAAGCCATGGACGTCCTTGGGCATGCGCACTGTTACGCGTAGGTGTGCAAGACCTGATTACTTATTCAATGACTTCTGAGAGTAAAAAAAAAGTTACTTTACATTGATGAATATGGTAACCGTTTTTCTATTTCCTAATCGACCGATGAGTCAGCGAACTTTGAATGACATGTTCGGTAGTAACACGTCTTGTGTTTTTTCGATCATAGGCGCGACCTTCTGTTGATTTTAGAATCGGGAGACCTCCTGGCCATCATAAAATACGGCAGAAACTTGTCAGGCACTTGTCACCGTGCAGGCTTATTTATGAATTAAAGGTTAAGAGTTGACGATGATGTCATTGTTTTTTAGCTCATACGCCAAACCTTCAGACTACGATACAGCCCAACTCAACAAGGAATACTTTATAAGTTATTCGATGAAAGAATGCCCATACTCTGCAACCTATTGATAATATTATCAGTAAGTAGCTTCAAACGGATTGAGTTGTAATTAACTTTTGATGATTAGATTGGGCTGCTTATAAAAACATCGGCAACATCTGGACCTGATGCAGTTTTCAAGCTTTTTGATCACCTATGAAATCGCGCTACTGAAGTCATTTTCTCCCAACATCTTTGAAACAATGTATGGTAGACCTGCACATTCTCTGTTCTCTAACTAGAACGTCGACAAATTCACAATAATCAAACTAATGTCTTTGAGTTCACTAAAACACAATGAATCTAAGGGCCGGTTTACACGAGGACCTTACGACAAGTGTCCTACGACATCTGTCGCGCGGTGCGTGTCGTAGGAGTGATTTTTAAACCGGGTAAACAGGCCTTGCGACGTGCCTCGGCGTTTTTCTTCTGGCGCCTCCAGGGCTGACGTACGACACATCGCGAGGAGTCTGCGACACGACCCATCCTCGTGTAAATGGAAAAGTGTCGCATGCGCGCGCAGGCAGCCCATTTCCGCGGCGGGTCACCAGGGTTCATGGCAGTGCGACGGGCGCTGGCGCGCGATTCACAGTCGTTGTGTAATGTATCGAAAAGTGTCCTAGGTGAATGTCGTACGACAAACGTCGTGCGTCGTGAAAAGTTCCTCGTGTAAACCGGCCCTAAATGTTCTGGCGAAGTAAAGAGGGCTGGGGGATCTTCATCCACTTCAGTGACGTCACAACTTTCCCAGATCACAATCTATGCCTTACCCAGACGAATTTTTACCCGAGCTATTTTCAAACATAAATGTTCTTATTGAGCTTTGAAAAATCTTGATCGTTTTGCATTAGCTATACAAAAATCTCGAGATTTATTCCAAGATCTTTTATTTTTCAATGAAGCATGGATTATCTCTAAGGAGGGTCTTATGATCCATTGTGTAACATAGAACTTTTCCACAGAATATCTGACACATGTAGATATAAAATGTGAACATTTACAAGCAATAGTCCAAACCCGAAAGCTCAGACCAAATGAAATATGCTCGGTGTTCTTTGAAGTTTCTTTTGGTATCAAGAGATCAATCATCATCTAAAATGTTTCATTTTTCATTTTTACTTATCGGTATTAAACAACTTCATTACGTCTGCTCAAACGGCCTTTAAAGTTTCCTTTCACTCTGCAAAACAATCAAGACGACGTGATGTCTGGAACGTCCACAGGCTATCGTTTAATCAAACTAAACCTGCTTTAATCTCTTGAAACATAACATCAGTTTGTAATATCAGTATATCAAAATCAATCTTGTTTTCTGAAAAAATCTTTACGTTTTAAAAGACCACAATTGAAGTGGGCGATTTGTTATAAAGCAGCACCCAGAAAAATACATTTTGAGTAGTTCTTGTTATAAAATGCATGTTTATAAATTTAGTAAGAGTTTTGTCGGAAAGAAAACCATCTATTTATGTGTGTGTGCAGATTTTTCAATCTTCATAAGATATAGTGAGAATGTGTATCATGATCATCCATAGTTATGTTGGATGGTTAATGGTGGAATCTTGATTTATAGTGTAAGAAGTCAATACATTTTATCATTTTACAATTGATATTTAATGATGCTTGATAACTCTATCTAAGATGATGATAGATTACTATAGGTGGGAAAATGTATCAATTCTACACAACACAATGCTGTATAATTCAATTTGGTATTTTAATCCAATAAAACGACTAACATACCAGTTAACAAAGAGTTAACAGTAATGATGAAAATATTGTAATCATGATAGATACAATATCATGAGTATAATCAAAGAAAGAGATTTGATATATTCAGCTGTGCAACTCCAACCTTCGTCAAAGGAGAAAAGTATAGTCAAGTCAAGTCAAAGTTTATTGCACAACGATTGTAACAGGTACAATGTAAGGCAAAGATAAAATGCTACTGGCTACTTATATCAAACTACTAAAAGCTACAGGAAGGTTTAATGCTATACAATGATTAGGTTCTAGGCTGTACAATGTTCCATTTCAAACTACAAGAAGGCACTATCTATATAATATTATCAGAGGTAGAAAATATCAACAGGTGATACAATATGGAGCCGTATGATTCGGAAAGGACTGACCCATTATGGGGATGATATAATTATATCACAAAACATCTCTCATTATATCATAAAACATCTCTCATCTTGTTAGAGTAAGTAAGGTACTGATTATGTTATTTCAAAATCTATTCAGTGCACCTATTATGATACACGTCTAGTAATTTTATAGATTTTATAACCAACTTGATAATTTACCACCAACTTTCATTAAAACTTTAAGAAGTGATATACTAGTAGTTTTACATACATATGTGCAAGACCACCTTGAAATATGGAATGCCATTGTAATTGTGTTTACGATCTAGAAAGTCGAATATGATGACTTCAATGAATGTGTAAATATAATAAAACTACCATCTTATGTCCAATCCTCTTTAAATGTTTTCTATTGTGACTTAGTGTAGGTAGCATACTATTTCACCACCCATTCTGGTAGCCAACGTTACTCCTCTATCATTATTGTCAATGACATAATCTGTTTTCTTTTTCTTTATTTTACAGTATATACTGCGTGCTTGTTATTGCCCGCCAGTTGAACTCTTGTCTGTACATGTAGTGTATGATTTATGTCAGCTGAACCAATAAGTTAAATCTGTTTCAAAACGTCATATGGCTACATATCATAAGTAATTGACCTGTCAAAGTAATTGATAAACAGTATGACGAAACATTACAGAATGACGACAAATTCCCAGTGAAGCTTAAAACTCTTAGTCTAAAGCAGAAACCTACAGCGTAATGTTCTTGAGAAAAGGTGCCCGATAACACAACATGTTTTACGGACCTGTTGTTTTGCATATGGTTAAAGTTTTCAAGATACAGTCAAACTTGTGCAAGTTTACCTCTACATACCTCTACGTGGCCACTTTTTGATGGTGTCAAGTTAATCTTTGACACAAGCATTACTTAAGAAGCCTGTACTGTACTGGCCACCTGTCCACACAGACCAGATGTCATCGGCTCCCTAGATGGTCTCTTAGACAGTTTTGTAGTTTGATCATGGGAAAGATGTGAAATGGCCATAAAGGACGGTAGGGTGGGGGTGGCATGTAGTTTTCCATAAATTCTTTGAATTCTTGAAATGTCCGCATAACATTAATTTCATTCAATAGAACATAGCACACGGTTGTCAAAAGATTGGCGAATTTTGCCAGCAAATCAAGGAGATTAAATGAAAATTGTTTAGAGTGGCTGCTCTGATGAAATGTACCCAATGGCGAAATTAATTCAGATGCTTGAAGTTTTACAGTTTAACAGATATTTGTAAAAAAATTGATGAAACCGTTGCATAGGTGATTAGTCCATTTTGAAGATCGCCCATCAGATTCCCGACCTTCATTGGTCCGGGACGATTCTTCCCTTTCGTAATTTTCCACGTTCCTGTCCCGTTTTGCATATCGCCAATCAAATGTCTCATCTTCATTGGGCCAGGACGATTCTTCCTTTCCGTAATTTCCCAATTTCCTGTTCCATTTTGAATATTGGCCATCAGATGCTCCACCTTTGATTGGCCGGGACAAATCTTCAGTTTCATCATTTACCAATTTCCTGTTCCATTCGACATGACGTTGGAATTGCTGGGAAAACACAGTAGGTGAAACATACATTTACTATTATGATGTTACATGTTCATGCTCAGTAAGGTACGCGAAACGCCACTAAAATGTATTGCGCAAAATTAATCTCCAAGCTAGCCAGAGAAGCTCCAGTCAGCCAGAGTAACGGTTCGAGAGAAACCTTTGTCAGAATTACGTCCGTGTGTTACAAACTATGGTATGACATTGAATTGGAAAAGTTCGGATAAGATCGAAAGTTAGAAAGTTAGTGTGTATCAAACAACCTATCCATATCTGGATTGTGTGGGGACTTTATCTTGAGTTTGAAGTAATTCAAGGTTTCGCAAGACTTAGATTTTGACGTTGTTTTTGTCTATAAAGCGAATCTTGAGTTTAATCAAACGATAGTCTCTGCTTTTTGTCTTTAATTAAAAGATTTTTGTAAACGAAGGAACTTGTTATGCTCAATGGTGTACTTACAGTAGTTGTCACCTCTGGCAGCGTAGTTGTCATCATTTGTGGTGTAGTTGTCATCGGTTTTGGTGTTGTTGTCGTCATTTGTGGTGTAGTTGTCATCAGTTCTGGTGTTGTTGTTGTCATCTCTTTTGGTGAAGTCGTCATCACTTGTGGTGTATTGGTCAACATTGCTGGTGTAGTTGTCAAATCAAGCGGTGTGGTTCTGATCTCTGTTGGGGTAGCTGTCACCCCGCGAACTTTGCTGAAGTCTGTCAAATGCTGAAGTGACGGGAATTCGACTTTAAGAGCGAGTCGTGTGGCATGACAGTATAGACAGGGCCGGACACAGTATGCATGAATCACATCGTCATGGTAACTGAAGCTACCCACAGTGCCTCGCGTCTACCAGCATGCAATAGGACCCGTGAAAAGGCCTATGATTTGTCAATCTGAATCATCACTGCAAATAACGGTCTATACATTTGTGGAATGGCAGAAAGCAACAGGAAACAACTCTTAGAAAAAATGGATTTTGGTCCACCGGGAAAGCAATTAGAAAAAATATGAATACCAATTTGATATGGATGCCTGCGACTTATATGCTATTTCAACAATTTATGTGTTCCATACAGGGTATGTCACCCCGTAAAAAGGGCAGTATACCCAAAGTGTTTTATTTCTAAAGTGATGGTTTGTTTCTTATATTTCCCCTTTCTTTGAATTAGAAAGTCTTATTTCTAGAAGAATAGGTAAAACTAAAATAAAGCATGTTAGAAAATGGGAAAAGCTAATCAGTGTGATAATGGTAATAGGGGCCCGACATCTTATGTTTATTATAATGTCAATTGGTTTTTATTCGTCGGTTTTGTAAAACCCATCTGTGTCAACTACTTTGTTTTTGTACCATGCATTTTGTTTTTTTCTTTGAAACAAGCAATGAAGAATTAATTCATAAAACAAATAAAGTAGGGGACGGACCGGTTGACTCTCGGCCTTGTTTTCCTCTATCTCTGCGGAAGTGACGAACATGGTGACACAAGATCCTGCACCAAAGATGGCGATCACAGCGAAACTGATGGTGATGGCACGGACCAAACAGGAGCGGCGAAAGTTCTTAATGCTTCGGAGGAGCCCAGAAATACCTGAAATCAGCAAATATGTCAATCAAGATATGTCATTTCTGTCCATATCCATCACTGCCAATGTACAAGATATACAGTTTTATAAACAGTAGACAAAAATCTATTTTACTCCCGCTTAGGTTGTGGGCCATAGCATGTATGTGAGGTATTATAAAGCAAAGGTAGCATAAGTGACCCTGATATCGTGTATTAACAAGGGTACCTTAGGTCTTACTTTGGGACACCCCTACGTTCCGACAACCCTATGTTAGGGTTAGAGGTTATCAGAAAAATTTCTGCAGGTTGCAAACGCTTTTATAATCACAGCCTCAATGGACTTGGAAACCGTTCTTCATTTCATAACTCGTATTTTACATTTGTGTAATTTTCTTTAATTCATTAGCATTTACGTACTTATTTTGGTGGTGCCATGAATATGAGTCAGTGACTTGAGTGTATCGCCACCATGTATTGTTTAGAAATGTTACGATAAAGAAATAGAGAATTCCTTTCGCAAAGTTACCTCCATTCTCTGCCCGTCGCAAGGCAACAGGCGCGTACAACTGATTGTTTACGAGACCAGTGCTGTTGCAGCCAGCAGTTTTTATTTGTGAAGTGTCTGGCCGCCCAACTCCTGTTGACTCTCCACCGCGACCCCTTTGTTTACCAATCTGTCGTATGTCGTTGATTTCATCGTCGTCGATGTAATTGTACTCGTGTTTGTCAACATCGTCCTTGATATCGCTACCTGTTGTAAGAGACAAGAGACATTTTTAGTGATTATTTGAGCCATCAATAAATCATACCAAGTGTGTTTGTCCCTAGAACCTCCCTGATTATGATGTACTAAATTCTTTTGCATAACTTGCATAATGATTCAATGACACAGATGCTCAACAAAAAGTGATGCTCCTGTGTAATTTGCTTTACTTGGTTAGTATTTACTTACTGTCCCTAGTTTCGATGGTGGCATGAATATATTAGTTAAATAAATTGGGTGTATCGCCACTATGTGTTGTTTAGAAATGTTGCGAAATACAGATCGATTGATATGGCAAAGTTACCTCCATTTTCTGTTTGTCGCAAAGCACCAGGCACATACATCTGATTGCCGATGAGACCAGTCTTGTTGCAGCCAGCAGTTGTTGTTTTTGTTGTATCTGGCCGCCCAGCTTCTGTTGACTGCCAACCGCGATTCCGCCTATGTTTGTCAGTCTGTCGTATGTCGTAGATTTCATCGTCGTCGATGTAATTGTACTCGTGTTTGCCCACATCGTCATCGTTACCTATTGTAATAGATAATGTGCACTTTCTTAAGATATTCTTTAGAGATTTTTTTGTGTCATCGGTTAATTTTGTAAAATCATACCAGGTATGTAAAATTATACATGTACTATTCTATTTTTCATAACTTGCACAATGATTTAAAAAGCTGACACATTCCTAACGCCAAAAAATGATTTCACTGGATTCATTATCCTGACCTCACGAAACCAATGCAAATTAGAGGGAAATTCCCCAGATTAAACCAATCAAATCTTTACTTGATTAAAAATTAATTTGATGAAATGTATGGCTAACAGCGACTCTAAACAACAAGTTTAATATCTATAAAACATGCTATTCTGTATGAAAAATCGCTATTAGTAAACAGTTGTATACAGCAAGTCTAATATCACATAACTTGCACAATGATTCAATAATATGAAACAAATGCTCAACAAAAAGTGATGCACGGGTAATTTGCTTTACTTGGTTAGTATTTACGTACTGTCCCTTGTGTTGGTGGTGCCATGAATATTAGTCAATAAGTAGGGTTTATCGCCAGCATGTGTTGTCTAGAAATGTTGCTATAAAGAAATAGAGATCAATTCATGTGGCAAAATTACCTCGATTTTCTGTCTGTCGCAAAGCACCAGGCACATACATCTGATTGCCGATGAGACCAGTGATGTTGCAGCCAGCTGTTGTTGTTTTTGTTGTGTCTAGCCGCCCAACTCCTGTTGACTCTCCACTGCGATCCGTATATTCGTCAGTCTGTCGTATGTCGTAGATTTCATCGTCGTTGATGTAAATGTTTTCGTGTTTGTCCACATCGCCATCGCTATCTATTGTAATAGATAATTTGCAACTTCTTAATTAAGATGTTTTTAGTGTTTTTCATTCGGGGGCATCGGTTGATTTTGTAAAACCATACTACATGTAGGTATGTTTTTCCCTAAAGCCTCATTGACTATACATGTACTATTCTATTTTGCATAACTTGCACAATAATTCAAGAAAGTTGACACATTGCTAACGCTACAAATGACTTCATTTAATCAAATTATCCTCATCCTACGAAACAAATGCAAATGAAAGGAAAATTCCCCAATTCAAAGCAATCAAATCTTAACATGATTTCACACTCATTTGATGTAATGTATGGCTAACAGCTGCTCTAAGTGTCCTTATACACATAAGTAATACATTATGACCTACCTGTATCGCCATCCTTGCCAGAAAGTGATGTATCTGTGTAATTTGCTTTCCTTGGTTAGCATTTAAGTCCCTTGTTTCGGTGGTGGTATGAATATAAATCAATACATTTGGTGTATCGCCTTCATATGTGGCTTAGATATATTTCGATAAAGAGATAGAGCAAAGTATGGCAAAGATACCTCCATTTTCTGTCTGTCGCAAAGCACCAGGCACATACATCTGATTGCCGATGAGACCAGTGATGTTGCAGTCTGCAGTTGTTGTTTGTGAGGTGTATGGCTGCCCAACTCCTGTTGACTCTCCATCGCGACCCCTTTGTTCGTCAGTCTGCCGTACGTCGCTGATTTCGTCTTGGCCGATGTAAAGCAGACCTGGACCGGAAGTGGACATGAGTAACGGATGACGATTTTGATTTGTTTTTTCTTATATGTTTTCATGGAATATATATTTTGGGTTAGCGATTACTTGTGTTACTTATGTCTCCACAATCCACCGTTACGTATGTTACAGTTTTGTCATTAGTTTATTTTTTTTGTACATAAATGATTTTTGCAGTCTCGGGGCCCCATTGAAAATCAATTTGCCAAACTCGAATGGGCCATCGAGCTGTCTAAAAGATCTCAAAGAAATTGTACTTGTGTATGTCAACATTGTCATCGCTAGATTTTGCATAACTTGCACAATGATTCAATGGAGCAGATGCTCAACAGAAAGTGATGCATTTTTGTAAGTTGCTTCACATGATTAGTATTTACTTACTGTCCTTTGTTTTGGTGGTGGCATGAATATAAGTCAATAAATTTGGTTTATCGCCACCATGTGCTGTTTAGAAATGTTGCGATAAAGAAATAGAGATCAATTCATATTGCAAAGTTACCTCGATTTTCTGTCTGTCGCAAAGCACCTGGCACATACATCTGATTGCCGATGAGACCAGTGTTGTTGCAGTCTGCAGTTGTTGTTTTTGTGGTGTCTGGCCACTCAACTCCTGTTGACTGCCCACCGCGACCCCTTTGTTCGTCAGTCTGTCGTATGTCGCTGATTTCATCTTCGTTGATGTAAAGCAGACCTGGTTCGGAAGTGGACATGAGTAACGGATAACGATTTTTATTTGTTTTTCTTATATGTTTTTATGTAACAGATGTTTCTGGTTATGCATACTTCGGATTTCGTGTGTTACTTATGTCTCAACAATACTCTGTTACTAATGTTACATTTTTTTTTTCATTAGTTTATTTTCGTTGTTATACTGATTTTTGTAGTCTGGGCCCCATTGAAAATTAATTTGCCAAAATTGAATGGGCTACGCAGCTGTCTAGAAAGTCAATAAATAAAGAATAAAAAACAGTATTCGTGTTTGTCAACACCGTCATCGCTGCCTGTTGTAAGAGATAATGTTCACTTTCGTAAGATATATTTTAGTGATTTTTGTGTCATCGGTTAATTTGGTAAAACCATACCAGGTATGTTTGTCCCTAGAACCCCCTTGATTATACATGTACTATTCAATTTTGCATAACTTGCACAATGATTCGATGAAACAAATGCTCTACAGAAAGTGTCTGTGTGTAATTTGCTTTACTTGGTTAGTATTTACGCACTGTCCCTTGTTTTGGTGGTGGCATAGATATGAGTCAATTAATTGGGTGTAGTGCCACCATGTATTGTTTGGAAATGTTGCGATAAAGAAATAGAGATCAATTCATATGGCAAATTTACCTCCATTTTCTGTCTGTCGCAAAGTACCGAGCACATACATCTGACTATCTACGAAGTCAGCGCTGTTGCAGTCTGCAACTGTTGTTTGTGTGGTGTTTGGCCACTCAACTGTTGACTCTCCATCGCGACCCCTTTGTTCGCCAGTCTGTCGTATGTCGTTTATTCTATCTCCGTTGATGTAAAGCGGACCTGGACAGGAAGTGGACACGAGTAACGGATAACGATTGTATATGTTTTCATGGAATATATGTTTTTGGTTATGTATAATTTTGATTACTTATGTCTCAACAATCCTCTGTTAGTTATGTTACAGTTTGGTCGTAAGTTAATTTTCTTTCTATGATTATGATTTTTGTAGTCTGGGCCCCATTTAAAATAAATTTGCCAAAATTGAATGGGCTACACAGCTGTCTAAAAATTAAAAAAACAAGAAAATTGTATTAGTGTTTGTCAACATCGTCATCGCTACCTGTTGTAAGAGATAATGTGCACTTTCTTAATTAAGATATTTGAGTGATTTTTCGTGTCATCGGTTAATTCTGTAAATCATACCAGGTATGTTTGTCCCTAGAACCTCCTTGATTATACATTTACTTTTCCATTTTGCATAACTTGCACAATGATTCAAGAAACCTTACAAATTGCTAACGCTAAAAATGCTTTCACTTAAGTTATTATCCTCATCCCTCGAAACCAATGCAAATTAAAGGCAAATTCCCCGGATTAAATCAATCGAATCTTAACTTGACTACACATTAATTTGATGTAATGTGTGGCTAACAGCTCTAAACATCAAGTGTTATATCTATAAAGCATGCTCACCTGTATGAAAAATCGCTATTAGTAAACAGTTCTATACAACAAGTCTAATTTGAATTCTTTTCTATCTATAGAGAACAGTGACATGATCAAGTGCGATGATCAGTATACACAGAAGACATTGTGTTAAGTTAACGTTAAACAAGAAACAATATTTAATCGTCCTTATACACATGAGTAATACATTAAGACCTACCTGTATCGCCACACTTGCCAGAAAGTGATGCCGGCATCACGTTAGGTTGACCCACCTCCGGAGTTTTGGGGCATCTAGAGATGTATGCCAAGTATTTCCGTGCTTCCGTAGCTGTTTCATAAGATTTAGCCATTAGACTGACGGGTGGCAAGCCTAAACCGTACTGCTTAACCGCTACTTTGGGTTGAATTCTGGCCAGATAGGGACGTCCTTGGGTAAGGACACTGTTACGTAAGCTGTGTAAGACTTGATGACTTATTCAACGGCTTGTGAGAAAAAAATCTTTTATTCAAATTGATGAATATGGTAGCCGATGTTCTATTCCCTTTTCTATTCAGACGACTCGAGAATGCATTTTTGAAAGCAAAAAGTTGACATGACGATTTTATCAGCCGTCTTCAATATGCACACCGAAAAAATGCACAATTTACATAGAATCCTTAACAATCGTTAAGAACGAGCTGAAGTGATGAATAAAAACATCAAAACATAGTTAACGGATAAATGATTATAAGAGGCAGAGGATAAATATTAATGAAAGTGTTGCGTGTTGTAAAGCTGTTACAAGGCATGCGCACAGCTAGCAATCGGCCGATGAGTCCGCCAGCCTATAATGACATTTTCCGCAGTAATACGCCTGGTGCTATTTTGAACCGCGCAATGTTTGGTTTGGTTTGTTAAGATCTCCATTAGTGATACATCACAATTTTTCCTGGAGTCAATTTTAAAATTATACAAATCATAGCAACGGAAATATACAACAAATTATGCGCTTCAATGAACAGAAAACAAACATAAGTTGAGCTCAAGCCAGACAAATAACAAGTCAAGGTCAAATAAGATAAACAAAATGTACAACAGACTTGAAATCAACAAGAAAGTTGATAAAGGAAACATGAACTAAAATTCGGAGTGGGAGTTTAATGGATCCGCCGATGTTAGCAGGACATCGAGCCCCTCTTGATACTTAAGTCCCATTTCAAATCTGGGGCCCGGCCGGGCTATTTACGAAAACGAAAAAATGCATACCAAGAAAATACACAATATATGGCTTGGAGTTCCTTTAATGGTTTGTGTCCTTTATATCATATTTTTGTTCTCAAAAGCTGCCCGCCTTAGCCCCGGATTAGAAATGGGACCGAAGCATGAAAAGTGTTGATTTTCAGGCGACATTCGCCAGACCCTCTGTCCACTTACACATCGGCCGACCTTCTGGTGATCAACAAGTCAGGCCGAAGCTCTTCGACTGTGTAACAGTGGTACATATATTACACACTGTCAGGTACTTGACACTGGGCTGGCTCATTCTTGAATTAAAGATTAAGAGATGATGATGATGTCATTGTGTTTAGCTCATACATCAGACTTTCAGACAACAATACAACCAAGAAATGCCTTAAGTTCTTGGATGAAAGGATGCCCATACTCTGCAACCTATTGATAATATTATCAGTCAGTAGCTTCAAACAGATTGAGTTGTAATTCATTTTTGATGATTGGATTGTGCTGCTTATAAAAACATCGCTAACATCTAGACATGATGCAGTGACAAGCTTTTTGATCACAGATGAGATCGTACGTGCCGCTGAAGTAATTCTCTCCCAACATCTATGAAACAATATTTTCTAGACCTGCACATTCCATTTTCTCTTTCTAGATTGTTGACAAATTCACAATGATCATACTAATGTCTATGAGTTCATTAAAACACAATGAATCTAAATGTTCTGGTGAAGGAAAGAGGGCTGGGGATCTTCATCCACTTCAGGGACGTCGAGAAAACTTTCCCAACTACTTCAGGGATGAGAAAACTTTCCCAAATCACCATTTATGCCTTACCCAGACGGATCAGGTAAAGTATTACTAATTCATGATGCAGTCTGTAAAATAAGTATGCCTTATTCTATGTGCTTATGACATGCTAGAAATAACTTATAGGAGACTGCTCTAGTCTCAGTGAAGTGGTAAGAAAATCAGTCGAGTGACATGGGAATACATGCATAACAAAAAGAAAAGCAGACATTATAGGCAGTTTGAAAACACATTAAAGATTTGCAATTCTAATTAATTTTTGAGACCCCCTTTTGTAATTGTTTGAAAAGTATCGAATTCAAGCATTTTTTTCGAAAGCATTTACATTTTGTTTTCTGCTTTCAGACTCTGTGATAGAATCCAGTTACTCATAGAATGCCTTTAGCCCTTGATCAAAGAAAATATCTCTTTGTACCTTCAGTACTGTTGTTCGATGAGTAGCTGTTTGATCATTCACCATTAGTTTGATACGACCTGCCTTTCAATCATCAAAAAGAATATTGAGGGATAAGTCTGCGTTTCAGGCAAAACATAGCCTATGGGCAGATGTAGGTGTTTGTTAACAAAATGCAAAAGCATTAATTCTTTTTGCCTCAAACTTTATCTGTTAGTAAAAGCAATCTAATGCAGATTTATTGCGTGTAGGAAATTACGCACACTGACGTAGTTACAAGTTGAAAGTGCCATTTATGTTCGAACCACTTATTCCAGGTACAGCTATAATGCCCAGGTGCTTATCACAGTGACTGCAGAATAATTTGATTCTTGTACCTACTCACCTTTAGTTTATGAGTTTTTAGCCCGAGGAATAGGGAAAGTGAGTTCAACATGCAGACCATAAGGAGACATCATGATAGATCCGACAAATGTACTGTAATTCTTATGTTTCAAAACGTAATGCTAAGAAATTGTGCTTTACAATTTTATTTTGATTACGTGCTTGATTAACACTTTTTGATTGGTGTGATAAGTGCGCAAAAGATAATCCACATAATTGACGTACTAACATTTGATTTCAAATTGATACATGTTACGTATATTTGCACATATTTCACCAAGCACTGCATAAATATTAAATTCCACGTCTTTGTTTGCAACTCTAAAGCGATTTGAGGATTGCCAGTATTTGTATAAGGTGTCTGTACCTTGGCAATTCTAAACCGTCCACAAATGGTACTACAGACTAAACTGTTACATTCAGTAGAAGCATATGACAAGATCAGGAGCTAAACGAATCGGTGTCATTATGTAACATCAATCTGTAGCTGTCCAAAGATCGCATTTATCCTGTTCATATATTTAGGATTTATAGTATCATTACAACTCTAGCCCTTACAATGTATAGTCTTGAAATATCATTTTGTTTGAGAAAAAATATGATTTTCTACAGTGGCGTGCCCACGTTTGGGTTTGGGCGTACATTCTACGAATCTAAATGTTCTGAAGAAAGAAATATGGATGGATGACTTTCATCCACTTCATTGACGAGAAAACATTCCCAAAGCAATTTTAACCAGACCAATCATTGAAATGTGCCATCGACATGCCAACGTTGAGTCAGTTCCCTTATGTTGGACTAAACGTTAAAACCTTTCTAGAATATACGGGGTATTTGAGGAGATCTTTTGTAAAAATGAAAATTATGCTAATTGTAACATCAGTAATACCACCAGCATTGACAACTTGGGAAACTCACGTGTTTAGAACACTGTTTAGTACAAAAACTGGTAGTTTTAATGTATTCCTAACACATTGATATTCTTTGCATCCATGTTGCTTAGTAGTTGGTCCATGGAGGTTCTAGAAACTGATACAACGGCCTTTGTTGGTACATATCGGTATCAAGATTACCAACAACTTTTATTCATTTATTTATTCTTTGTATCAGGCCCAGGGCCCGTATCAAAAACAACAAGGACAGTATGCAGACATTCACACGTGCTAAGTTAACATTACAGCAGGTAGTGTAAAACGTGCAGGCAGCAGGCAATGGTAACGCCAATGCCGGCTCAGTGAGAAAACCTCGGAATGGCATAGCACGTAGATTATGCTATTTCAGTTACAAAGAAAGCCACGAAGGACTTCTTTACGCTTTTCCGTGGTATCAGAGTCTCTTAGACGCTTGACAGATGTACCTGTTCCTCTGACTGCATTCCTTATCGTCCCACATATGGCTGCTAGTGCGCTCTGATGACCAGTACTGTACGCACACTTTTGATGGTGACCACCAAGCTGACTTGAGGAAAGAAGATACCTCCGGCTCTCCTGGATGCCATGCCTAACCAAACAAAAGTTATTTTAATGTCAACAAAGCACCGTGGTCCACTATCATCTTTAATCGGAATGCATCCTTTAAGATAACTCATTTCTAAGATGCAGGACTCAGAATATAAAGAATGAATATGATATTTCTGAGAAAAGCCAACATTGTTACTGCTATTGGTAGCAGTAACAATAACGGTATTTTATACATTCTAATGCATAACTATTGTTTGATTAATTCAAGCGATTCTCAATGTTCTGCTGATGGTGCTATACCATCTGCCTACTAACACACAATTTTCTTCTACACATTGTATTGCCAATATCCTTTTTTGTACAAGTTCTGAAACTTGATTTTGGTCGAATAAATCTCCGTAAATACTTTATCAATTGCATTGTATCACATCCATGGGAGAACCACTTATTGCCCTTTTAAAGTGATTTTCTATTTATGATTCCCTGATTTTCTGTTTATGATTGCTGATTGTAGATGACCATTATACATATACTTATAGACCAGGGTGTACTGTAGTTCTGAACATACAATGTAGTTTGCCATTATACCAGTATTCTTTCACCGCCTAAGGAGTGAAGTGTAGTTACTTCCATGAAAATGGAGATATAGTTTTGGGCCTGTCTGACTGTGGGTGTTTTCGCAATTTGTGGTCAGCCTAATTTTTAAGAATCTCTAGATGGATTGTACTGACATTCGGTGGGTAGGTCCTGGGAAGAAGACCGTCGAGTTTGGGCCCCCTGGTGTGTGACATTGGTACTACAGCAGAACTACGGGTTTTTGTATCTTTTGTCTTTGACGTGGTATGGTCTTTTTTGGAGGCAGATAGCTTTTATCTATACGCAAAGGCACGTCGTGTGATCAAATTATGGACCAAGAAGCATTATATAATTAATGTCCATCTGTCAGTAACATTTAATGTCAGGATAACAGATGCGGGATTAAGATCATAAAAGGAAAGAAAATCTTGAAAAGGCGAATTCTGTATTTAGGTACCGCTGATTGTGTTTGACTCTATTAAATAACATACCGTGTAGTCATCTTTTATGCGAGACCCGTCTGCCCATACCCAGATTCTACGCGTCTGCCTCAGACCGATCCAGTAGACAAGATGTTTTGAAGACGTAATCATGTTTCTCAGAGCGACGTCTAATTCCTTCGTCTTGGGCATGGCTAGTGAGGCCCCGTCTTTTTCACAGGCCGCCTGGGCGTCATTGTAGTTCTTTTTGTCATGATAAACCCGGAAACAACTTTGAGCACGTAGTTGGTAGCCACCTTGGCATGGAGCTGAAACAATCACATAGGAATTTGGTCATTATTGTTTTCTTAATGGACTTCTGCATCTGTATTGTATAGCAGCTGTAACCGGCCCTTGGCCTGGCACACCAGTTTAGCAGCAATACAGCGGCAGCTGGTTATGTTACATCAAAAGGCCTGTCGACGTCATACCTAATCTTTTGGTATGCCGAATGAAGAAGAGGAAAAGACAGATATCGCGGTAAATCTTTTTACAAAGACTGGAGACTGATAAAAAAGTTGCATGATCAATTTTCTGACTTCCAGATTGGTTCTGCCGCCAGGATAATGTGCTCTTATGTAAGTCCTGGCAGAAAAAATAGAAAAAATACCCTTTTCGTTGCTTGCCAACAGGCAAACGACGCTATTCATTGATTTTGAGTAACAGTTCAACCGTCTTACACCAGACGAAAAGTAAATCACATTAAGATAGTGACTGTACTTGAACGCAACAAAGATGACCACATTTCAATGGATGATAAGACACATGATCCTCACCTTTGCAAGTGGGTACCTTGTCACTCCAAGTACCATCTGCCCTGCACCTGACGCTTGTCGCACCTACAAGTTTGTACCCGCGGTCACAGGTGAAGTATGTCACTCCTAGGTAGGACCTTGAACCTCTCGTGTAACCGTTGGCTAAAGACCTCAGTGTCGTGCATTGCACAGCTGAAATATGAAATAGAAAAATATATAAATTATGATTATGTCATGGAGAAAACGTCTTTACTAAAAATGACATATATCTTTCGAACCCCATATCCCATCTTTCTTAAGGGATATGATCATAATCATAAACAAACAGAATTTTCGAAAGATTCTCAGAAGCTACATAGTAGTATATGAAACAATATGTGTCTGGCAGGGCTACCTTCTTGATTGTGAGATGTTAAACTTTTTGACTTCTAAAGGTTCTAATATATCCTCTATGAATTGTTGGTTCTAATAATACCACTATATTGGTAGATTCCCGGACCAGAACGTCTGTTATGCAGCAGTTTTTACACAATATATTGTGGTTGGTGGTATATGGGAACATTTGCTCTGTAATTTCAGCTAATGTAATTGGACTTGAATAACCAACCTTCGCATGTTGGTGCTCCTCCACTCCAAGTCCCGTCAGACTGACAGGTGAGTGAAGTAGTACCGATCAGCTTGTATCCTGGGTCACACGTGAAGGTGGCCATGTCTCTGTATGAGTTGGAGCCAGTCACAGCTCCGTGTGCTGGGGGTGTCAGCCTAGTACATGGTATAGCTGTATACAGATACAAATGACATCTTAAAGTTCTGAAGCCTTTTAAAGACATAATTTAGGACCTTTTACTGGCAGTAATCATCTGGTTGAATCCACTTTGGTTTAGTCTGAAGTGCACAGACATAGTGTGATGAATACTATGAATAAATGTGAGGTGAAATAATGTGGGAGGAAGCAAACCCACCGTTGCTCAACTTGGGCATGGTCTTTCGTTTTAAAATAACAATCAGGCAACAAGCGAAGCTGGTACATGGGGTGTTACGCCTAATGGCGGTTATACCGGCTATATAGATACAGATATAGAACTTGGCTATGGTCTTTCGTTTTATCATAACACTTAGGCAACAAGGTATAATTCATGAAAAACATTTAAGGTATTGTCTAAGGGTGGCTGAGGAATTTTGGGATGTTTTGGGAAAAAACCCTTTCTTAATTAAGCTTTATAAACCTTCCTCAACCTTAATTTTTTTCAGGTAGTACCTTATAGCAAGGTGATAATTTATTCAAATTAGTATGATGTCATGATTACGTCATCAAGATTTATCAAGCCACGCCCCTTTTTCAGAAAAAACGCTCTCCTTGGCTTATGCTTCGATGTTCATCGATATAACTTTGCAGGAATGTACATGATAGTAATACTTAAAGAATGACGCGTGGCTACGCGAATATTTTGAAATAAAGATTTTGGGCGAATTTTATTTTGGTTCTTTTTGGAATTCAAATACCTGAATCTGTTTGATCCTGAACACCAGTTTATATTCACTCTTTCTGTGCTATATATTGGAGCAACATCAAAGCCTTACGCTTACCTTGGCAAGTAGGAACTTTGCCACTCCATGTACTGTCTGCCTGGCACCTGATTCCTGTCGCACCTACAGGATTGTACCCATGGTCACAGGTGAAGTACATCACTCCTTGGTAGGAGCGAGAACCACGCATGTTACCATTGACTGGAGGGGTCAGCGCCGGACATTGTACAACTGAAATACAGATTTTAAACAAAGGACAAAGTTAACACCAAATAACTTTACCTTGGAAATCTTGAACTTAGCATGTAGTACCCATAACATACAAAAATCATTTACTCTGATGTATTACAAATGGATAGGCATGTATACACTATGTGTTTCAAATCTTTGCTGAATAACCAACCTGTGCATGTTGGTGCTCCTCCACTCCAAGTCCCGTCAGACTGACAGGTGAGTGAAGAAGTACCGACCAGCTTGTATCCTGGATCACACGTGAAGGTGACCACGTCTCTGTGGGAGTTTGAGCCAGCCACAGCTCCATGTGGTGGGGGTGTCAGCTTGGTACATTGTACGACTGTTCAGGGAAATACAAAATGACATCCTCAAGTTATAAAACATTTCAACGACATTAATGTGATTTCTGAACCGTTTTTATTATGACGGAATATTCTGGTCGAATCTTCTTTGGTTTAGCCTGAAATGCTCATAAGATAATTAGGTCAATACGACGCGAATAACTCTGGAAAATGTAAGATCAAACCATGTATGAGGAAGCAAACCCTCCGACAATGTTGGTCAACGTGGGCATGGTCTTTCGTTGTATCATAGGACTCAGGCATTAATGTATAATTCATGAAAACATCGAAAATGTTCTTTTTAGAATTCAAATGCCTGAATCTGTTTCATCATGAACACCAGTTTATATGCAATCTTCCCATACACTGAAGTTACAGAAACATCAAAGCTTTACACGTACCTTGGCAAGTAGGAACACTTCCACTCCATGTACCGTCTGCCTGGCACGTGGTACTTTTCGCACCAACAAGATTGTACCCACGGTTACAGGCGAAGCGCACAGATCCTTGGTAGGAGCGGGAACCGCGCATATCACCATTGACTAGAGGGGGCAGGGCCGGGCATTGTACAACTGAAACAAAGGAAAAATAGATATCAAATATTTCATCAGTGAAGAAACACAGGAAAACCTTAAACTTATGATATAGCCCCCATAATATTAAAAATATTGTACTCTGAAATATATGACATAGATAGTCATGTATTGCAATATATGTTTAACTTATTGGCAATAGATTTCATCTCTTCTGTAAAATGTACCTTTGCATGTTGGTGTTCCTCCACTCCAAGTCCCGTCAGACTGACAGGTGAGTGAAGAAATACCGACCAGCTTGTATCCTCGGTAACACGTGAAGGTGACCACGTCTTTGTAGGTGTTCGAGCCAGTCACAGCACCGTGTGCTGGGGGTCTCAGCTTTGTACATTGTACAACTGTGCAGAGAAATACAAAATGACGTCCTCAAGTTATAAAACATTTCGACGACAAGAACATCATTTCTGAACTTTTTGATTGAAAACACAACACCAATTGCATACACAATTTATGTACATGTACTCTGATTTATGTACGAAATATTTAGACATGAAATTAACTACTTTATTTCGTATTTTTCTGAATAAAATACCTTCGCATGTTGGTGATCTCATACTCCAAGTCCCGTCAGACTGACAGGTGAGTGAAGAAGTACCGACCAGCTTGTATCCTGGGTCACACGTGAAGGTGACCTCGCCTCTGTATGAGTTGGAGCCAGCCACAGCACCGTGTGATGGGCGTGTCAGCTTGGTACATTGTACAACTGTACAGAGAAATACAAAATGACATCCTCAAGTTATAAAACATTTCGACAACAAGAACATCATTTCTGAACTTTTTGATTGAAAACACAGTACCCATGGCCTACACAATTTATGTACATGTACGAAATGTGTAGACATGAAATTAACTACTTTATTTTTCTGAATAAAATACCTTCGCATGTTGGTGATCTCATACTCCAAGTCCCGTCAGACTGACAGGTGAGTGAAGAAGTACCGACCAGCTTGTATCCTGGGTCACACGTGAAGGTGACCTCGCCTCTGTATGAGTTGGAGCCAGTCACAGCACCGTGTGATGGGCGTGTCAGCTTGGTACATTGTACAACTGTACAGAGAAATACAAAATGACACCCTCAAGTTATAAAACATTTCGACAACAAGAACATCATTTCTGAACTTTTTGATTGAAAACACAGTACCCATGGCCTACACAATTTATGTACATGTACGAAATGTGTAGACATGAAATTAACTACTTTATTTTTCTGAATAAAATACCTTCGCATGTTGGTGATCTCATACTCCAAGTCCCGTCAGACTGACAGGTGAGTGAAGAAGTACCGACCAGCTTGTATCCTGGGTCACACGTGAAGGTGGCCACGCCTCTGTAGGAGTTGGAGCCAGTCACAGCTCCGTCTGCTGGGGGTGTCACCTTCGAACACTGCAGTACGGTTGTCATCTTTGGAGGTGTGGTTGTCTCTTGTGGCATTGTAGATGTCACCTGTGACGGTGTAGATGTCACCTTTTGTAGTTCAGTTGGCACCCCTGGCATTATGGTTGTCCCCTGTGGCAGTGTGGTTGCCCCTCGTGGCAGTTTAGGTGTTGTAACAACATCATTCTTGGTGGGCTGTTTAGGTAAAACAAATGTGATAATACTGCTGGTACGCTTCAAGTGCTGACAATATAAAGGTGCTACTTCGTCTACTTAGATCTTCTACAAAAGATCACATCTACTTAGATTTTACTTACTTGAGTTGCAGTCATCAGCATGAACTCAGATGTTGTTGCTGTTCCGGCTGAAGGGAGAAACATGCTGGTTGCCAGATGGAGTCTGGTTGCAGATGTGTGGGTATTTGTTACAACTGCTGGATTTGTCAGAATGACTGGTGGGTAGGCTGTAGTCACGTTTGTAGTTGTCCCAGGCTTAGATGATGTCCAATTTGCCATCACGAAGGGCTGTCAAAATAGGTGAATTACATGGTATATGAAGCGTGATGAGCAAAGTAACATATTAGTTTATTGGTTTATTGGTAAAACGACTCCATTAGTGAGTACACAAGTGTACTGCACTACTCTTCTTGGAGTCACATTACATTGGAACACATACACACAACATAACATAGCATAACATAACATAACATAACATAACATAACATAACATAACATAACATAACATTACATAATATATACATCTTTACATCCATTTCAATTTGCTACCAGTTCATAATGTTTGTGTCCGTTTTTAGTCTGTCTTTGATGTGTATTCTGAATGTGGATGGTACAGATGTTCTGATATGATATGGAAGAGTGTTGTATGAAATGTGTTATCATTATTCTTTGGCGAAAGGAAATATAAGATGCATACTGTTGAATTATAATGACGGTTGATACAAAACTACAATTGACATTTGGAATGTAATGTAGAAGGCTAACTTTGTGTATGTCAGCTTGTCCTCCCATTGTAGCTGTGAGATGTTGGAAAAAAACAGCTCCTGTGCCGAAGAATACGATCACTACAACAGCTATGATGATGAACACACGGGAACGGTGAAACGCCATCTTGCAGCTCGTAGAAAACCCATAAATGTTTGTTGTGTCATTTGTATCTGTGGAAAATCAATACATGTCATATTATCATTTTTATTACATGACTTATGTTCATTGCATCTTTTAGACGTTACAAAGATCTACGGAACTAAAAAGAGGTTTTCCTTTCAGAAGTTCACGCCTAGCTAATATATTATATATGTATGTATTAACCATTTTTGGACGTCTTTTATCATGTATTTTTCTTCTATGTTATTATCATTGACTTGAGGACTTTAAGCATGGTACGTAAGACGTACACAGGACTATCAGACTTGATCCACTCAAACCGGTGTATGGAGGGAAATGGGCATTGTTTATCATTTTGTTAATTGAAACATCAATTAGAAAGCAGCAATAGTTTTACCACGTCCATTTCAAATTCCATATGCCAGATAATATTAAAACACTTTGTTCTATCTATACCTTGAACTGTACAATATACAATGATATACATCACCTCAAAGTAACTGACAGGATTTATCAAATGATTTCTATTACGTAGTGTTACTTTCAAAACAGTAACCATAAATCTTCATGTATTAGGATAAGATTCAACACATCCAGCATACTTCTTCATTAGATATATAGAATAATGCTTCCCATTCCAATGCTATTCTAAAATTACTAAGCGGCACTTTTTGAGGTAATAAGGGTGTATCATCAGCTATCCTTACCTTGTCGTAAAGCTCCAGGTACATACATCCCATTGTGAACGACGCCAGGGATGTTGCAGTCTGTAGCCTTGGGGATGGAGTCGTTTGTTCCTGTGTCATCTGGTTGCTGCCGTAGGTTGTTGACATCATCTCTGTCGATATAGTTGTACATGTGGCTGTCCCTATTGTTACTAGTAGGTTGGTGCTTGCTGTCTGTAGAAGCTAACAGCAAAATGATATAAGAAACATTGAATACTTCCTGCACATTTGATGGATGGATCCTAATGTCCAAGCGGATCTCCACGGTACGCCGAAAATCGTTTATGCTAGCCAGAGAAGATCCAGTCAGCCAGAGAAGCACCGTGCGGACTGGAGCTTCTCTGGTTGACTGGAGCTTCTCTGGCTAGCATATACGATTTTCGGCGCACCGTGGAGATCTGCTTGGAGATTAGATGGATCCTAATGACATTCAGTAAGTAATAATAAGTGATAAGCGGGTAGTTGCGGCCAAAACAAAAGACAATTTTTAATTTGAAAAAATAACAATTGGCGTTACGTGGGTTCACTGTCTCACCATGACCTTCTGATCTTTATATTCAGAATATTCTGTGTGATTGAACAGGATACATTTAGTTAGAGTATATAAAATTGGACTTCTTGGAGGATCCACCTGGAAAGCAATGGGCCAGTTTCTGGCCTGTGCACGTAGGCAGGTAGGCATATAAAATTGTCTCATCTTGACTGTACAACTATATGTAGTACAGCCTACTAAGAAAGCTGGACACAATCACGACTATCCCCAAAATTCGCTTAGGTTGCGATGATGTGACAATTGCATGACGTATGTGACCTGCCTTGGCGATCAAAGGTCCCGACCGGGAGGCCCGGTATGTTGTGACTGATGATACCGAAAAGTTACAGAGGAAGAAAGTAAAAATATTTATCCTCAAAAGATTTGGACCGTTCCACAAATCAAATGCGTATGGGGCTAATATAGTCGACTGGACTATATACAGAGGATAGTCTAGTCTACTATACTCACCAAATGTGACTCAGTAATATAGTGTATCCTACCTGAAATGACGTCTTGTTTTGGAATTGGCGGCAACGGGCGACGAGCTTTGTTGGGTCCACTCTGGTCCATCTGCCGCGGCACTTTTTCTGTTGTGGTCATCGTTGGCAAAGAACCTGAAGGACAAGGGCAGTGGAGGTAATTTAATAATCAAATCACGAGTTGCTCCGTCCCTTCAAGTCAAAATGTATGTATGACCGACTAGATATCAAACAAAAAGATTTTTGCTTGATGCAATTAATTGAATTCAGTGGTAAAAAGCCACGTAAAAATGATGGCTTGAGGTAAATTCTTAGAATGCTGAACAAATGATTATGAGGAGCCAAGACTGTTTTGGTGAAACCGTAGTTGAAACAGGTTGATTTTTATACTAAGCTATATTTAAAACCTCGTTGTTTTCTTTGTTGCTTTTTTGGTCATGGCAGACCTCTTGCCACGACACATCTGATAGATGCTGCATATATCAGTTAAACTTTTAGGTTTTAGGCAATCATTATGTATAGGAATACGCAATAACTGATAACGTTAGGTGGATTCCTTGTTCCACCATGACCTTACTTCCCTGTTCGTGCATTCGTTAACACACACACTTTTCTGTATATGGAAAGGCACAGTTGTGACATGGAGATGTTGATGTTATCGTTCTCATTCGTGTTGTTTGCTAGACCAAGTACAGCTGACATTCCTACACAACAAATCCCTACAAAGATATGTCTGTCTTTCGGATTTAGAAGGATATGTTTTTTTCCTACAAAACATCAACGGTGACGCGACCCTTTTTCAATACTGTCGCTGTACCTTTGTCGTGTCAATAAAGATTTCTCTCCTAAAGCAAGTACAGATACGTATTTTACTAGAAAATTGGACAAAGATCTATTTTGGAGGAATGTATGTAGCTTGAACAGGCACTGTATGAAGATCGGCATGGTTTTATATCATACCATAATCTAGAGATGGGCGAAGCAGTTCAAATGAGCACCACAGATGATGAACTGAAATGTATTCAGTATACCCACATAAAAAACGGTATCTAGATAAACGTACTATTATCACAATAATCTTTACAAAAAAAAATCATCCACTTTGTGATTGAAATTATATGACAATTCACAGAACGAAACGTACCTCTGACATCATCCTGTTGTAAAGAACCAGTCGCGTACATCTCGTTGTGAACCAAGCCATCGACTTTCTGGCCCTCAGTTACTGGGAGACGATCTGCCTCGATACCGGATGGTTGTTCTTCATGTTTGCTTTGTTTACCGGCCTGCAGTAGCTTGTTGATTTCATCTTTGTCTATGTAATGGTACATGTGGGTGCCAGCATCTTCTGAGTCCACACTGCTAGCAGGGGGCGTGAACTCTGTACCTGTGAAAAGTTCCAAAAAAGTCTTATTAAACAGGAAACATTTAGTACGAGTAGAGTCCAATCCAAGTCACGAAGAGGGGTTTTAAATGGTGTTTGTAATAATTTTGCATTATTTTGAATAAAAGAATATCTACGTGACAATATTTCTAAAGTTGTCAAAAGATTTTTTTGATATGAAGATTTGAATCATTTGAATTCAAATGCATAGTTTGAAAACATTTTGAAAGTGACTGCACAAAAATCTCTTTATTTACAATTATTTCTGAGTATTGACAAAAATAGTAAAAAATGGTGAATAATGGTAGAATGGTGATTGCCCTCATATAAGTAGGTGCTAATCTGGCTCTTCTGTCTACTTCTTTATATCTTAAGATTTCACTGCAGGACACTGGTGGGTCCTTTGTGGTGAGTCGTCAATGCATTACACCCAAAGCATTCTTCCCTATACACAAGAACGTGTGAATTACTTTCTTCCCATACCACTGACTCATTTTATAAATGTTACAAATAATGATAAAAATGCTAAGGAATTGTAAAAAAAATGGTAGAATGCTGTTACAAATATTTTGAAACTGTTAAATATATCATATTCCACATCATGAATTTAAAAAAAGTTTAGGCTAAAACCGGGGAGATATTTATAATGTTGACATCATAATTCAAAATTTTTCCAAAGGATTAACTCTCTTACGCAAATAATTACAATAATTTGAATACATTTGTAAATGATGACAATAACAACCATCTCGAAATAGTCTCTATATAATTATGTTTGTCATATTTTGATGGGATGGAGGTCACAGCGCTGTCACATTTGTCGAAGGTCGTCGTGCAATTTTTTTTTGTAGAAATTTTAAACAAGCTGTGACAAAACCGAATCGAACCATCGACAAGAATGTAACAGAGCCTTTTCCGTAACAAAATAGCTTGATTTTGCAGGACACAAGCACGATCATATCCCAAATAAAACTGCCATTAGATTGCGATCGTGCGACGGTTGCACGTCGCAAAATACATGACCTGTCTCGACCGGTAGGCCTGGTCGGGATAACCAAACGTTCGAAGTTAAAATGGCAGAAATATCATAGATTCGTCGGACAGAAATAATATTTTCATCCAATGTATCAGCAGTAGAATATATCCTACCTGTAATGACGTCTTGGAATGGAAGTGGTGGCAACGGGCGACGAGCTTTGTTGTGTCCACTCTGCGCCATCTCATGCGGCTCTTTTTCCGTTGTGCTCATCGTCAGCAAAACAACTTAAGGGCAAGGACAATGGAGGTCGTGTGATCCATACACGAGTTGCGCAGTCTCTTCAACTCATTATGTTATGTATTACCGACTGGATATCAAACAAAGGGTTTTGCTTTGTACAATTGATTAAATTCAGCTGTGAGAAGACAGATGAATGTGGCTTGAAATAAATTTTTAAAATGCTGACAAATGACTATGAGAGACCGACACTGTTCTGGTAAAACAACACCTAAAACTGGTAACCGTTGATATTTACACTAAGCGTTAGTAAATCAAATATCTACTTCTTACCTAGACTGTTCGAGTAAAATATGATGACTCATGCATAATACGATCTGCATTGCAATTACCTTGCAATCAACAAAAAAGAATACAGTGTGATTAGTCTGTGTTGCAGGCAGAAACACAAGTAAATGTGGGCGTTGGAAAAACGTAAAATTAAAAAAAGTTCATTTGTTCTTTTGTTCGGCTGAAGTTCTATTTGAAGAAGTGCCACGATGTGCCATGATATCAACGCAAAAAATCCTTCTATTGTCATCATAGATAGGGAGGCATTATTCTCTGTTAATGCCATGACAGTTACGCTTAAATGTGATACAGAAAAGTTTGCCACGGTGCTTCTTGGAAGATGTCACAAATAGCAGATTTGTATGCTATATGCTCAACTACACGTGTCCCGAGCTTTTTAAAAAATCTGTAAAATTGGGTTGAAGTTCTAATGAATGAATTTGACGTAGTTATTAGTTGGGAATGTACCCTTTATGTTGGAACCAACTATTAGAGTTACAGCTGATGGCCTTATGCGTATCATTATTAGTAACTGTTCAGTTTTATTTTTGCCTTTGGCGAACCGTTTTCCGAGAAGTGCGAAAAAACAGTTGGACTATATCGTAGATCACTAGGACATAAAACATATCTACCCATTGATAGATCCGACGAATATTCTGGTATTTAGTCATTTTATTACGAAAGGCTAAATATTTGTGCTTAAGTGCTTAACATTTTTCTTCGAATAACACTGCTTGCATAACACATTCTAAAGTGATACTATAATGATAATTAAACAGCATGATGTAATAACAAATATTCATAATGATAGTTACGCAACTTCACACATGATTTTTAACATTTATTGTAACACATGTACATGTTACAAACATGTACATGTCATCTTCCATCAAGTACTGATCGTTAAGATTTGGGATGTAGTAATAAAAATCAAATCTTTCACGTCAGTGCTGGTAACGTTTCAGCAATTTGTGTGGATTTTGTGTGTATCAACTCTAAATGTTACTTTTGATATATCATCTTGTTAATAGCGGCCTGGGGCATAGGCAAATCTAACACGTCCACAAATAGTACCGCAGTATTACATAAGGTAATTTAGTATGATTATATGAACAAAAAGAATCAGTGTTATTAAATAACAATAATGTATCAAGACATTACATTTATCCTGTTTTTCTTTAGAGTTTACTGTTACAACTTACAGCAACTAGCCATTATAATGTATAGTATTTGACATTATTCATTTCCCTACAATGGCTTGTATACGTTAGTTTTGGGCGTACATTCTTATGAATTTTAATGCTCTGGAGAAAGAACGAGAGAAAACGTTCCCAAATCACAGTCTCATTACAATTGTTGTGTACGCTTTTTAACTAATCATTGGAAGGTGTAATTGACATGCCAACGTTCAGTCGACTCCCTTAAGTAATGGAATAAACACTAAAACCTCCATAGTATATAATAGATTCGACTAATGTCCTGGTGTTTTTATATTCTATTACGTAATGCTAATTTCATATTCATATTCTTACTTTGGTTACATGCTTGCTTAACGCTCTATAAGCTGTTACAAGATCTCTAAGCTTCTCCATAGATCATTAGCATGCAAGATTGTTCGGTGAAGCTGTATAACAGCTTGTTTAATGAATATTTTCACATTAACTTGTAGCACCATATGTATAGTACGCGTAATCGAACCTCAATTATTTGCCTCGCATCACCTCACCGAATAAATGAAACGTGCATGTAGCAACAGACTGAGTCTGCAGGAAGAAATGATGGTTTACTCTTTGTCCAGATTGGTGTCATGTGAATCTTTTCGAAGAAAAACCGCAACGAATAAAGGTCAACTAGCGTTCTCATTCATGAGTTTTTTTCTTCCCATAGGCTTCCATGTTATATTGCGTGTTTTACATCGGTGCCTTCGTAATGAAATTATAGGAAATGAACCAAGGTCATTCATTCTATGTTGAGCACATTTACCCTTCATTATATGCATGTTAAAAATTGCCAACAAATTTACTTTACATGCAATCTCTGTTTATGGCAATTACAATCTCCGTATCAAGCTTACAAACAACCTCTTAGCCCGTATATTCTTATGTGTTGTAGAACAATTCTTGCTTTTTCCAAAAACTCGAGAAATACTTTTTCACGCTGTTCCGTGGAATGGAGAAGCCTGACAGATGTACCTGTTGCTGTTTTTGCATTCATAATCGTCCCACATATGGGTACCAGGGGACTTTGACCAGTACTGTACGCACTGTTGGGATACTGACCACCATGCTGACGCGGTGAAAGAGCGTGACTTCGGCTCTCCTGGTTTCCATCCCTAACAAAAGAAATTTAGGTCAATGTCAAGAACTGATTAACATGTCCCAAGTATCTTTAATCTGAGTGTATGTTTCTCTGCAGCAGAGACAATGCAGGTGATGACTATTACGCAAAACTGTACTGTCTTATTGTTGTGTTTCTGTTTGCCTGTCTGTCTGTGTGCTTTTGTGTTTCCGCATATTTGTGGGCAGTATAACTTAAGAACCCCTTAATGTATTATGATATTTGGTATGTGGGTAGGTGTTGGGAAGACGTCAATGTCAATTTTGGGCCGCTTGGCAGTTTTCTTTGGTAATGCAGGAGAATTGTGAAGTGCCATAATTCCTTCGTAGGAAATGATGGGAATGTCATACATGTGACAAGCGTAAGCTAATGACATGTAGAGCTCTGCATAAACCATGTAAATTTGAAGTCGTTTGCATAATTTATGACAAAATTGGAACATTGAATTCTGACAACAGAAAAGATGTTCTCACATAATGGAGATATGATTTATGAAATCTAAGTTTTCGAAATTCTAGTGTCGAGTGTATAGATGACCGTAAATGGATGTATAAAGTACCACAAGTTGTGTTGTAGCGTGTCAAAAACAAGGTTCAAAGGACAGTATATAATATCAATGTGTCAACAGAGTAAGGTCATCAAGGAAAGACAACATTGAAGAGGGTAAATTCTGCATTTAGGGAATAATGATTGAGATGACTCTAAACCAACAGCACACAGATCGTGTTAACATACCTTGTAGTCATCCGGATTTATGCTAGACCCGTCAGCCCATTGCCAGGTTCTGAAGGGGACTTGTTTCAAACCGATCCAGTAGTCATTATGTTTTGGAAAAGCCTTAAGAAGGTTTCTCAGTGCGACGTCCAATTCCCTAGTTTTGGGCATGGCTAGTGTGGCTCCGTCTTTCTCACAGACCGCCTGGGCGCCATTGTAGTTCATTTTGTTATGATAAACCCGGAAACAACTATGGGCAATCAGTTGGTAGCCGTATTTGCATTCAGCTGAAACAGTCACATCAAAATTTGGTCATAATTTATTCTTATTTGACATGGATTACAAAATGTTTGGCTTAACCCCACAGTAGAAGTTCATTCATTCTATCGAAGCTCATATGCCACATTTCTTTGGGATATAATATATTCACAAACAGAGTCACAGATAAGAGTATATAAACCAAATTATGTGTCAGGTAGGGCTGCATCCTAAATTCTGGGACGTTCTACTTTTAGGCCTGAAAAAGGTATGATTTATTCTCTACGAATTGTGGGTTCTAATTATACTACTATGTTGGTAAATTCCCGGACCAGAGTGTCTGTCAGACAGCAGTTATAACATTATATGTTGTATTTGGTGACATATGCATGGGAACAGGCGAGCCATTTGCTCTGTAATTTCAGCTAATGTAATTACATCTGTATAACCTACCTGTGCATGTTGGTGTTCCTCCACTCCAAGTCCCGTCAGACAGACAGGTGAGTGTAGAAGTACCGACCAGCTTGTATCTTGGGTCACACGTGAAGGTGGCCACGTCTCTGTAGGAGTTGGAGCCAGTCACAGCACCTTGTGATGGGGGTGTCAGCCTGGCGCATCGTACAGCTGTATAGAGATACAAATGACATCATCAAGTTATGAAGACTTTCAAAGGCATTTACATCATTTCTGAACATTTTACTGACAGAAATCATCTGGTTTAGTTTCAAATGCTCATCAGATAATCAGATGAAAACTTTGTACAACTCTGGAAAATGTAAGGTAAAACAATGTGTTAAGGAAGGAAATCCACCGACAACATTGCGCTTTTGTTTTATCATAACACTAATGTAACAATTCATTGTATAATTCATTGAAATTATTAGAAATGTGTTTTTTAGAATCCAATTGCCGGAATCCGTTTGATAACTTCTTCCTTGCATCATAAGCTATTTGCCACCAAACAATCAAGATCATAGCACGTCCAGGTCAAAAGATAAAAAACCGAAGTTCTGCTGCAGTACCAAGGCCACATGCTAGAGGGCTCAAAATCACCATTGACCTTTGTCTTCCCAACAGCCTCTGACATGCTAAATATTATCATAATCCACCCAGAGGTTCTTGAGTTACGATTACTACAAACACACACACACACACACACACACACACACACACACACACACACACACACACACGAACAGACCCGAAGCAATCCATTTTCTCGTTGCTAGGCAACATGCAAAAATGCTATTGATTGATGTTGAGCACAATTTTCATTATGTGATAGAGAAAACGTCTTCCCTAGAAAGGACACATCTCTGCAGAAGCTCATATTTCATTTTCATTTATTTCTTTGACCAGGGTAAAATCATACTCAGGCATGTTGTGTTTGGTCCCATCTTTCTTTAGGGATATGATGTACTCAGAACGTTTTTTTGTATCTTTTGACCCGGACGTGCTATGGTCTTTTTTTTGTCGCAGAATGATCAGTTTCTCTGATATACACGAAATAGATAGGCATGTAAACATTACCTGTGCATGTTGGTGCTCCTCCACTCCAAGTCCCGTCAGACTGACAGGTGAGTGAAGAAGTACCGACCAGCTTGTATCCTGGGTCACACGTGAAGGTGACCTCGCCTCTGTAGGAGTTGGAGCCAGTCACAGCACCTTGTGATGGGGGTGTCAGCCTGGCGCATCGTACAGCTGTATAGAGATACAAATGACATCGTCAAGTTATGAAGCCTTTCAAAGGCATTTACATCATTTCTGAACATTTTACGGACAGAAATCATCTGGTTTAGTCTCAAATGCTCATCAGATAATCAGATGAATACTTTGTACAACTCTGGAAAATGTGAGGTCAAACAATGTGTAGAGGAAGTTATTAGAAATGTGTTTTTTAGAATCCAAATGCCGGAATCCGTTTGATCACTTCTTCCTTACATCATAAGCTATCTGCCACCACACAATCAATACCATAGCACGTCCAGGTCAAAAGATAAAACGGAAAAAAATGGAACTTCTGCTGCATTACCAAGGCCAGTTACTCTGATATACACGAAATAGATAGGCATGTTAATATTACCTGTGCATGTTGGTGATCCTCCACTCCAAGTCCCGGCAGACTGACAGGTGAGTGAAGAAGTACCGACCAGCTTGTATCCTGGGTCACACGTGAAGGTGGCCACGTCTGTGTAGGAGTTGGAGCCAGCCACAGCACCGTGTGCAGGGGGTGTCACCTTCGAACACTGCAGTACGGTTGTCATCTTTGGAGGCGAGGTTGTCACTTGTGGCTGTGTGGATGTAACTTGTGGTAGTGTAGTTGTCCTCTGTGGCAGTGCAGTTGTCCTCTGTGGCAGTGTAGTTGTCGCCTGCAGCAGTGTAGTTTTCACCTGTGGCAGTGTAGTTTTCACCTGTGTCAGTGTAGTTGTCATCTGTGGCAGTGTAGCTGCTACCTGTGGCAGTATAGTTGTCGCCTGTGGCAGTGTAGTTGTCGCCTGTGGCAGTTTGGCTGTCACCTGTTGCAGTATGGTTGTCATCTGTGACAGTGTAGTTGTTACCTGTGGCAGTGCGATTGTCACCTGTGGCAGTTTAGTTGTCACCTGTGGCAGTGTAGTTTTCGCCTGTGGCAGTGTAGTTTTCGCCTGTGGCAGTGTGGTCGTCACCTGTGGCAGTGTAGTTGTCATCTGTGTCAGTGTAGTTGTTGCCTGTGGCAGTGTAGTTGTCATCTGTGTCAGTGTAGTTGTTGCCTGTGGTAGTATCGTTGTTGCCTGTGGTTGTTTAGTTGTCACCTGTGGCAGAGTGGTTATCATCTGTGGCAGTGTGGTTGTCGCCTGTGGCAGTGTAGCTGTCACCTGTGGCAGTGTGGTTGTCATCTGTGGCAGTGTAGTTGTTGCCTGTGGTAGTATCGTTGTTGCCTGTGGTTGTGTAGTTGTCACCTGTGGCAGAGTGGTTGTCATCTGTGACGGTGTAGAAGTCATCTTTGGTGGTTCAATTGTCACCCCTGGCAACATAGTTGTCATCTGTGGCAGTTTAGTTGTTACAACATCATGACTGGTGGTCTGTTGATAGAGGTAAACCAAATGTGATAATGATGCTGGTATACTTGAAAACAGAACATAATCTGAAGGTACTACGTCTCTACTTACTCAAAGATACAAAATGATGTTTATACATGTACTTAGATTTTACTTACTTGAGTTGCAGTAATCAGCTTGAACTCAGATGTAGTTGCTGTTCCGATTGAAGGAGGAAACATGCTGGTTGCCAGATGGAGTCTGGTTGCAGAGGTGTGGGTATTTGTTACACCAAAGGCTGGATCTGTCAGAGTGACTGGTTTGTATGTTGCAGTCACGTTGGTAGTTGTCACAGGCGTAGGCGGTATCCAATTGGCCATCACAAAGGGATATCAAGAATAGAGGTAAGTCGCATTTTATTTGAAGCGTTAGGATTAATGGTGAGCAAAGTAACAAGTGTTATTATTAGTCCCTTTAAAGTTACTGTAATGATCTAAGCAAGAGGGCTGGACAAGCTGGATTATGATTTGGAGTACTATTCTTATCCTTGTCATTATTTGTTTACCATTTTTATCATTATCGTTACTATTTTCATTATCATTATTATCATTATTATCTATTGTACGTTACTTTTTTTGCTTGTATATCACTGTATGTACATGCATGACTTTTTAGATTTTATTTGCAATATGTTTTATTCTATTTTTTATACTCAGTCTGCAAAGCAGTGTCAATCACTAAGTTGGGCAACCCTGGATCAAGATGACAGAAAATAAATAAATTTGAATATATTAACTGCCTGCATGAAACAGTCTGAAACAAACTTTCCTACAAAATTTGCATAATCATTAAAAATAATGACTAAACCATAGCCTTCTTTTCTAAGATAGATCTTAATTCTTTGAACAACATGTGTTACTTGGGTAAAGAAGATCATAACTGATATAGATTATGCAAATGAGGAAATTATTTGCATAATCAATGAGAATCCTTTTCAATGCGTCAGCTGTAAAGGTGGACATTATTTGACGAAGGTATGAGGTCCTGGGACTCTAGTTCTTATATCTGAGTACCAACAGCTTAGATTTGTTTGATGTTGAGTTATGGTGTTATTAGCTTGAAATGTAATTTTTTTTAAAGTTTCATCAATTTCAATGACTTGTCTCACAAATTCTTATATTTATATTAGATTATTTTGAATGTGGATACAAAACTAATATCTAGATTGACTGTTTGAATCTAATGTAAAAGGCTGACCATTTGTATGTCAGCTTGTCCTCCTGGTGCGGCTGTGAGATGAACGATGATACCAGCTCCTGTGCCTAGAAAGACAACCGCTGCAATAGCGATGATGATGACAAGACGGGAACGGTCAAAAACCACCTTGCAGCGTGTAGAGAACCCACAAATACTTGCCGTATCATCTGTATCCGTGAAAATCAGTATATTTCATAATAACTCTTTCAATTATATCATATATGTTGATTGATACTATCACACTTTGCAATGATCAACAGGACTAAGACGAGATTATGCTTTCAGAATTTCACTGGTAGACCTATATGTATACATGTATACATTGTTTAGCATCAACTATTTGGGTTGACCTTTATCGTATCTACATGTTATGAAATAATGTTAAGCCTTTCCTACTTCTTAATGTTAATGGCGAGGCATGGGCATTAACATTTCGTGAATTGAACCACCAATTAAAAATCAGCAATTTGTCACGTCCATTTAAAATTGCATATACACTTTGTTTTTAAGATGCTTTCTGCCATATACAATGATATGCTTCGCCCTAGGAAACTACTTAGACATATCAAATGATTTCTATTACGTATCTTATTGTTAAAACTGTAACCATACATCTTCATGTATTTCGATACAATTCAATGCATCCAGCATATTTACACAGCATATAATGACTCTCATTCCAATGCTATTCTAAAATTACTAAGCCACACTTCATGTGGTAATAATAAATATCACTAAAGGGTGGATCATTAGCTGTCTTTACCTTGACGTAAGGCACCAGGTACATATATCCCGTTGTCAACAAGGCCAGAAATTTTACAAACTGTAGTTTTTGGGACTGAGTCGTCTGTCTCTGTGTCATCTGGTTGCTGCCGTAGGTTGTTGACGTCATCCTTGTCGATATAGATGTACATGCGGCTGTCTCTATTGTCAGGTTGGTGATGAATGTCTGAAAAGGGAAACAGTAGAAATAAAATAAGAAGCATACAATACGCCCTGCAAATTTGGTGTATGGAGTGGAGGTTACGGCGCCGTTACATTCGAATTCGTCGTATGTTGTCTTGCGATTTTGATTTCGTAGAATTTTTTAACAAGCTGTGACAATACCAAATTGAACGACGCAAGTATCCAACAGTCTTTTCCATAACAAGACAGCTGAATGTTGCATGCAGGACACAGGAACGATTATCCCCAAAACGCTCTTGCGACGATTGCACGACATATGTGACTTGTCTTGGAGATCAATTGTCTCGACCGGGAGACCTGGTACATGGTAAAGAGTGAAGCTACCCAAAGTTTGAAAATACAATGGCAGAAATTTTAAACATTTATCTTGGCAGAAAAATAATTAGATAATTTCTCAAAGCAAATGCGTATGGGCCGGATATAGTTGACTGGACTATACAAGGGATAGCCCAGTCTATCATATCCATCAAATGTATTAGTAGTAGTTCAATTCTACCTGTGGTGACGTCTTGGCTTGGAAGTGACGGCAACGGGCGACGAGCTTTCTTGGGTCCACTCTGCGCCATCTGGCGCGGCTCATTTTTCGTTGTGCTTATCGTTGGCGAAAAAACTGAAGGACAAGGACAGTGGATGTCGTGTGATCAAGTTGTGCAATCTCTTCAACTCAAAATGTGTGTATGACCGACTGGATATCAAACAAAAAGTTTTTTTCGTGATGCAATTTACTAAATTCAGTGGTTTAATGCTCATCCGACCGATACATTTTTGGGACTTATCTATGACCGTATGGGTTTCAAACAGACCCAATTCTGTTTTGCTCATAACCATGTTATCATAATATATGCAGAAAATGAGAACCCGCATTTTGCTATAGAAGTCTTTAGCTTCCTTTGTTTCAACAATCTTGCGTCTTATTATTTTACAAAACAATAACATTGTTGCTATACAAAACTGATAGCATAGACATGTTATTGAACAAGAAAAGTTAGAACATATGTAAAAGGTAAAGAATTTATAATTTAATCATGTGTCTGCGTCATAGTCCACCTAAACACACAGTCACGTTCTTATAGCTTTGTCAATTTTCTTCTTTTTCGCTTAGCTCTTTTTGTATTGGCTCTTTTTGAGTATAGATTGATAGTATGATATATCCTACCTGTAGTGGCGTCTTGATAAGGAACTGGTGGCAACGGGCGACGAGCTTTGTTGCCCCCACTGTCTGCCATCTGACGCGGCTCTTTTTCTGTTGTGCTCATCGTCAGCCAAGCAACGATGACAAGAATAATGGAGGTCGTGTGATCAATATACACGAGTTGCGCAGTCTCTACAACTCAAAATGTTATGTATTACCGACTGTATATGAAATACGTTTTTGCTTTGTACATTTAATTGAATCAATGGCGAAAAGCCACGTGAATGTGGCTTGAAAGAAATTCTTAAAAGGATGACGAATGATTATGAGATACCGACACTATATACATATAATTCTGGTAAAACAATACCTGAAACAGGGAACCGTTTATATCTATACTATGCGTTGGCAAAGCCAATATCTACGTCTTTAATATCTACCTAGACAAGACAGAGTGATTGGTCTGCGTTGCAGGCAGAATCATCGCCCACGTGCACTGGTAAATGAGTTTTAAAAAAACATCGTAAGCAAGAAAGGTAGTAAAAATATTGCCATGGCGACGATTGCAAGTTTTAGGAATACTGGATAGCTTTCTTCTTTTTACATATCTTGCACTACTTGGTGTTTTAGCATTGTTGGGCATTCTCTTTATGCCCAAACAACTAAGGTGGAAATACTTTCCCTGATCACATTCAGCATTGTGACATTCCAGGAGCTTCTCTCCCTGAGATGGCTATGTATTGCACAGACATATAGTGGTGCAAAGCAAGGCACTTCCTTTTTGGCTTCTTGCCTGCTTGTCTGAACTCTGGTACCCGGCTACAGCGTAGACAGTACCAGGTCTTTGTCAAAGGAACCCCTTCAATTCCATAGATTCATTCTATTCATCATATTTGGAAAACCCGAGACGTCACGTGAAAGCCGAGAATGGCATGTCGGAATGGTTATACCACAGCACATATGCGGATTCAAATATTTTAAGAAAGGTAAAAATAGCTCTAGATTCTACAATAAGAAATTTGTCGTAGTTAGGAAATGTACCCTTTATGTTCGAACCATCTATACACTAGTATTAGCGTTACAGCTTATGCCCAGGTGCTTATCATACAATGTAGTCACCGTTAAATTTGATCTATTTTTGTCTTTAGAGAACCTATTCCCGAGAAGTACGGAAAAGACTTAAATTTGTAGATCGTGAGGAATAAAAACATATTTAACACATTGATAGATCCGACCAATGTACTGGTATTTTCACATTTTATTACGAAATGCTAAATATATGTGCATTTTCTTGATGTTAGTTTTTATATATCATCTTGTTAATAACAGCGTGTATGGTGTATAAGCAATTCTAGCACGTCCACAAAGAGCAAAATAGCATTACAATATTACATAAGATAATTTAGCATAAGTACAAGAGCAAAAAGGATTCGTTATTATGACATTAATCTGTCAAATCATAACATTTATCCTGTTTCTACATTTAGGTTTCATAAGTACTACATGTTTTACAAGACACAGCAACTTGCCAGTATACTGGGTAGTCTTGAAGTATAATTTCGTCTGAGAGAAAAAAAAAAGAATTTCCAACATTGGCCTGCCAACATTTGAGTCTGGGCGTACATTCCTACGAATGAAAGATGGCTGAGTGAGTTTTTCATCGACTTCAGTGACGTACAAATCACAGTCTCATTACAATCGTTGTGTACGCTTTTTGACCCGACTAATCATTGGAAGGTGTTATCAACATGCCAAAGTTGATCGATTCCCTTATGTTGAACTAAACGCTAAAACCTTTATAGCATATAATAGATTCGACTAATGTCCTGATATTCTATTACGTAATGTTAATTTTGTATTCATATGCTTAACATTATCACTTTGATAACTTGTTTGCTTAGCACTCTACAAGCTGTTACAAGATCTCTGAGCTTCTTCATAGGTCATTAACATCAACTGCAAAATTGTTCCGTGATGCTGCATAACAGATTTTGTTAAGAACATGTTTACATTAAATTGCAGCATCATATATGTTGTACTTGTAATCGAACCTCAATCACTTACCTCGCATAACCTCACTGAACGAGTAAAATAAATGAAAGGTGCATGTAGCAAGAGACTGCTTCCAAAAACTTGATATGATATTGATATTGTAACCTCACCATAAGCTTTAGTAAACGGACAAATAAAAGCTTGATAAATGAAGTGATTCCATATGGACTGAAACAACAGCTATGTTGAAATAATTCTATTGAGATGACATATGAAGCAATTATGGCACAAGCAATGCAACGTTAGTCGACCTTTAGTCGTTGTGTACCTATATCCGTTGTTTTTAACAACGGTGTATTGAGTAGATCCTCTGTGAAAATGAAAATTATGCAAATTGCAACATCAGTAATACCACCAGCATTGCAAACTTGAGAAATTCTTAAACACAGTTACGGTACCCCGGATTATCAGATAGATGTTTCATCCGCTCAAAACAATTATTCATAAGAAAACTAAATGAACTTCGTTTTGCTGACCCGCAACTGGACTCAAAGGGTGATAAATCATCAAAAAAATTACTTTTTGTTGCCACGACCTTCGACGTTGTGACGTACTTTGGAAACGAACGGCCGTCATTTTATCTCAGTTCTGGGTTCCATCCCAAAAAGTTTAACCTTTGACACGAAAATGTCGAGGGAAGGGCGCGTGCAGGATACTTGTAGATTGCTGAACTACAAACTGAGGATTATTTGTATCGCAATAGCTGTTGTATGCCGTTAACGTCCCGATAATTATTGCATAAGTTTCAGGGGAAGTCATGGCGCAAGGATCGACTTTATGTGTCACGTTCTACTGACATAATAACCATATTTTGCTACTAAAACGCAGTTTACGGCTTGCCACTTGGTACTTCATCATCGTCATCTTGCGTCCGGATTTAGTGTTAATATTACTTGGTACTTAGATGTCTTATTTTGTTGTGATTTTTATCTGTTTTGTAAGATTGATATTTTGAACACTCTCTTCAAGCCAAGAATGGAACAGCTGCTGTATAAAGGTAGTTATCAGTCAATTATCTGGGTAATTATGACGAGTTTTCTCACAACAGATAAAGAACCTTCATAGAACGCGGTCGTTCTCAATCTCAACGCAACACCGCGGTGATTTCCAATTGAATTATCTTTGTATCAGCAGGACTAGTGAGAAAATACATATCAGGTATAGTATTATACGTGGCAAATTTAATCTAAAAAATATCGTCATGCAACAGAACGAACTAATGGTTTACTCTTTTACCAGATTCGTGTCACTTGTATTGGCAAAACGCAACTAATAAAAGTCAACTAGTGATGTAAAAGTAGGTAAATGCATATGCAGGGCCTTCTCCGTGAAACGTCATGCTTCACACAAAAAATTCACTAAAACTGGCACTTTTAATGTGATACTGTTTGCGCAATTGCATCCATGCAGTTGCTGAGTTGGTTCAAGGAGGTTCTAGAACCTCTTTGTTTGGTCCATCTCGGTATCAAGCTTTCCAACAATGTTTAACGTCTGAAATATCAAACCGCTTTGTGTTTTTCCGTGGTATCAGACCCTTAGAAGCTTGACAGATGTACTTCTTCTTCTGATCGCATTCAACATCGTCCCACATGTGGGTACCAGTGGGTTCTGACCAGTACTGTACACACATTTGGGGTCTTATCCACCAGTTTGAATCCACGAAAGAAGGTACCACCGGCTCTCCTGGATTCCATCCCTAACCAAAAAAGAAGTTATTTCATTGTCAACGAAGCAAAATGGTCCAACCATCTTTAATCTTAATGTATACTTTAACATAGCTCATTTCAAAAATGCAGTGCTCAGAATAAAAAGAATGACTATGTGATTTCTGAGAAAAGCCAAAAAAAGATTATAACTATTAAGAGGAAAACAGATGTATTTAAAGACCCACTATGTAGTTTTAGGCCAATACAGAAAGTAGATTTTCCTACTGTTTCTTTGCATAGCAAGCTTTATCAACTCTATAGAATTGCTTACCGATATTCAGGAAGGGAGGTTACAACATTACTGCACCATACAAACAACTTTAAAAAACTGTTATCCTCCATCCAAAACAACACACAGTGTGAAACTAACACATGGCCACACATGGCTTCTGTACTTCTTATCAGGCTGATTGCCCAGTGGGGTGCCTGTTTACAGTTCACCAGTTTCTGTAAAAAATCATCCTTACCAGAGTTCTTGCAGTTTTGAAGGGAAAATAACCACACTTTATTGATACCCTTCAAAGTAGACTCTCTAGAATAAATTGATAGTTGTATTCTGCCCTCTTGGAAAAAGATATGAGTGTTTCCAAAGAAGAAGAGCTTCATGACATCTGGCAGTCTAAAGTGTGCCTAAGTGATAAGACCACCATGGGGGTCCTCCAGTGCACTGGGATGCTGTTGTTTATCTACTATTGAGGTGGTGTCCGGGAGTTTTTGTTTTGTTTTTGTACAGTTCACAAACACCAAAAATAGACGAAATAATGAAGAAAATATGCTGAAAAGGGGTTGTACATGTCAGTACCTACAATGAACATTATGATTTGTTCACATGAATATTTTCAATTTTTGCGCCAAAATCCTACATAGTGGGCCTTTAATATTATTATTACTAGTAGAGTTATAACAGCACAAGATAATACATTCTAGCAGACTGACGTTAAGAAAAGAATATCTTTATCATTTCGGATAGATTAACAAGGAATAACAATTATGACGTCTATTTTCGCCATTTTGACAACAGCTATTTTTCATATTTTAAAAGAATCGCAATTGCAGGCGGCAAATTGCGCCTGTTTGCAACACTTTTCGACTGCCTGGCATAATTTGGTGCTGTCTAGTGGGACACACGCTTAATATTATGTAATTTGACAATTTATTGCTCTGAAACCTTTTTCTGTCTGTATTCAATGGTTAGTTCCAATAGTTAGGTTTTTAGACGTTTCAATGCATAACTATTGTCTACTGTGCCTGCCTAAGTGCCCTTGCCAGCAACCCTAAATCTTCTGCTGATGGTGCTATACCATCTGCCTTCTAACACACAATCTTACCATTTCTTCTATACATTACATTATTAATATACACTTAATACAAAATGTCCTGAAACTTTTTTTCTGATTTCCTGCGTGGGGTGCAACCCCCCCCCCCCCCCCAAAAGAATTGCCTACGTCAAATGCCAGAAACAGAGCAAGATCAGAAAAGTAAGGAAAGAAAAACTTGTAGATGGCTGTAGTTGAGATTCACGGTTAGTCTTCTCAATGACTTCCTTAACCAACAGCACACCGTTAACATACCTTGTAGCTATTATCTTTTATGCAAGACCCGTCTGGCCAATGCCAGCTTCTGACAGGGACTTGCTTCAGGCCGATCCAGTAGTCATTATCCTTTTTATCCTTAATCAGGTTTCTCAGAGCGACGTCCAATTGTCTGGTCTTGGGCATGGCTAGTGTGGCTCCGTCTTTCTCACAGGCCGCCTGGGCGTCATTGTGTCTCTTTTTGTCATGATAAGCCCGGAAACAACTATGTGCAATCAGTTGGTAGCCACCTTTGCATTGAACTGAAACAATCACATGGGAATTTTGGTCATCATTTATTCTTATTGGACTTCTGCACCTGTATCGTATAGCCGCTATAACTGACCTTTGGCATAACACACAGGTTTTGTTACAACAGATGGCCTGTGGACGTCATACCTAATCTTTTGGTATCCCGAATAGAGAAGTGGAAAAGATGATTATCGCAGCGATTTTTTCACAAAGATTGGAGACTTTTTTTGCTTGTAGAGCTGATAAAGTGATCAATTGTCTGACTTCCAGATTGATCATGCCGTCAGGAAAAAGGGAGACGTCCTGACAGCTTTTAATATCATAGAAAACAAGAGTTCGGAGACCTCATATCTCCATGAACTATTTTGATCATGCAAATATATTCATATAATCTATGTTTGGCCATGTACACCTTAACTAACTTACACATGTGGTAATATTGACATTCCAATCATATACCGCTTAAATGGATTATGGCGCTTTTGCATTAATTATGCAGATTGGGAATTTATTTGCATAATTGATTTCTGTTGATGTTCCACCTGCCATTAATTACTAATGTTACATGTAATGGAAAACACTGCAAGTTAGATTTTCCTAACTATGCAAATTAATGCCAAATGTACATAATTTACATCTCATTATGTACATCTCTGTCTAAACTACTCGCATACCAAATATCGCGGAAATCCGTCGTTCCTTTGTTCAGTTATTCGCCTTGTTAATCTATATCTTCACTTTTTATGGAGATAAAAATGGTATTACGCATGTGAAATAACCTTATAGTGGCGGTAGATGGAAGAAAATCATGGACCAGGTACAACCACTGGCTTTTATTTACGCGTAAACTTTAAGATCTTACCATTACAGATTGGCACGTCACAATAGTCCCATCTCGTGCGAGGGTCTGTGGTGTAGCACCAAGCTCCGTTTGTGCCGTCCGGATTCCTGCAGTAGTTCTGCTCCAGACCGGATAACGGATACTTAGCAGCTGTCCTGTCGTGTTTATGAGGTGTCTGACTGTCCCAGCGTTGACACGTCAGGCCTGTTCTGGTCACAGAGAGTCTTCCTCGGAAGGATGTCGCTTTTTCCTCATAACATTCCTCTGATACAGATGAACAAGAAAGAAAGAAAGAGAAATGTCAGTACGCATACAGTCAGCTGAGCATCGTGAATCATAAAGGGGGATGCTAACTAGGGAGATTGAGGATCTATAACGTAGAGAAAAAAAGACTCTAAAAGAAATGAGGGCCAGCCGATCAATTATTTCCACATGAATACAACCTGGGCTTAGGCAAAAATGTTGTGTTTCAGGTTACCCGACCGACCCAAGAACAAATTTGCCAACCCAAGCCTTTTTGGGGTCAACTACTGGCAATTGACATAAAATTGAGATCTGAGTGATCCTCATTTATGTTGCAATGGAAAATTGTAGCTGTACGATGTACAGTTGCATGTAAAACGTTTCACACACCTCTCACATTTTGAAAATCTGGCAAAGTGAGAAACATTTCAACTGCAGATTATTACTTAATCATAAAAACTATGAACAGACAGTTATTACAATTCATAACCAGGGCAAATGTAGAGATTCCGTTCATATCATAGTACATCCAAAATTTAAACGTACACACAACAAGAGTACGGAGACCTCATGAATATCTCCATGAAATGTTCTAATTATGCAAATGACTCCCACAATTACATAATTTATGCTTGGTCAAATCCCTTTAAGGACATTACATCATTTATGTGGGTTTTTTTCCAACAGAAATCATCTGGTTGAATCTCCTTTGGTGTAGTCTGAAGTTCGCAAACATAGTTTGATGAATATAATTAAGACATCTGAAGCATGTGAGGTCCAACGATGTGTAGAGGAAGCGAACCCACCGACAATGCTGCTCAACTTGGGCATGGTCTTTCATTTTATCATAACACCCAGGCAACACTGTATAATTCATTGGAAACATTAAACATTTTTTTTAGATTCAAATGCTGGAATCTGTTTGATCATGGACACCAGTGTAAATGCGCTCTTTCCATACACTGACGCTACAAAAAGAATATCAATTGCACTTAAATGCAACAAAGATAGATACTTTTTAATGAACTAAAAGACACACCTTTGCAAGTAGGGACCCTGTCACTCCATGTACCGTCTGCCTGGCACCTGATGCTTTTCGCACCTACAAGTTTGTACCCGCGGTGACAGAATAAGCGCATAGATCCTTGGTTGAAACTGGAGCGTCTCAAGTAGCCATTCGCTGGAGATCTCAGTGTCGTGCACTGCACAGCTGAAACATAGAATCGAAAAAGATAACAATTATGATAACGGACAAAGAAAACGTTCTACACTCGATATGACACATCTATGTCGAAGATCATATCCCATCTTTCTTCAGGGATATGAACGTCGAGCTATTTGTCTTTTTGTTATAATTTAAATTTAATTCTAAAAATTTTAAAAATTTAATCGCAAACCGTGATAATTACTTTTATATGCACTCCATTCACTCCATACACTGCAGCTACAAAAATATCAAAGCCTTACATGTACCTTGGCAAGTAGGAACGCTCCCATTCCATGTGCCGTCTGCCTGGCACTTGGTACTTCTCGCACCTACAAGATTGTACCCACGGTTACAGGTAAAGCGCATCACTCCCTGGTATGAGCTGGAACCACGCATGTCACCATTGACTGGAGGGGTCAGTGTCGGGCATTGTACAACTGAAACAAATGAAAACTATATATAAAAAATTCTATCAGGGAAGAAACACAGATGCATCTTAAAATAATAAAATTTAATCTAATTGGATTGAATTATAATATAGTACCCATAATATTTTTAAAAAATCATGTATTCGAAAAAATACGAAATAAATAGGCATGTAAACACCTTTTGTTTCATTATTTGGCAATCTATGTTTTCTCTTCTGAATAACCTATAGACGTACATGTTGGTGATCCTCCACTCAAGTCCAAAGCTGAATCTGTTTTGATCATAGACACCTATTTATATGCACTCTTTCCATACAATGAAGCTACAAAAAGATCAAAGCCTTACATGCTCCTTGGCAAGACGGAACCCTGCTACTCCATGTACCGTCTGGACCGCACCTGATGATTCTCGCACCTACACGATTGTACCCACGGTCACAGCCGAAGTTCATCACTCCCGGATAGAAACGAGAACCACGCATATTACCATTGACTGGAGGTGTCAGCGCCGGACATTGTATAACTGAAACAAAGGAAATATAGATATAAAAAATGTTATTATGGAAGAAACAAAGGACAATCTTAATCTTATGCCAGTGTAAATAGCACCCATCATATAAAAAAGAATCATGTACTCTGATATATACGAAATAGATAGGCATGTAAACCCGGGTTGTTTCGTTTATTGGCAATCTATTTCTTCTCCTCTGTAAAATCTACCTGTGCATGTTGGTGCTCCTCCACTCCAAGTCCCATCAGACTGACAGGTGAGGGAAGAAGTACCGACCAGCTTGTATCTTGGGTCACACGTGAAGGTGACCACGTCTGTAAAGGATCCAGTCATGGTACCGTGTGCTGGAGGTGTCAGCTCGGCGCATTGTACAGCTGCAAAGAGATACAAATGATATCGTAAAGTTATAAAGCCTTTTAAAGACAGTAATCATCTGGTTGAATCCACTTTGGTTTAGTCTGACGTGCACATACATAGTTTGATGAATACTGTGAATAACGCTGGAAAATGTGATGCCAAATAATGTGAGGATGCAAACCCACCGACAATGTTGCTCAACTTGGGCATGGTCTTTCGTTTTATCATAACACTAATAACAATGTATAATTCATCAAAAACACTAAAAACGATGCTGGAATCTGTTTGATCATGGACACCAGTTAATATGCAGTCTTTTCATGCACTGAAGCTACAAAAAGATCAAAGCCTTACATGTACCTTGGCAAGTAGGAACACTGCCACTCCATGTACGATCTGCATGACACCTGATTCTTTTTGCACCTACAAGTTTGTACCCGCGGTGACAGGTAAAGCGCATCCCACCCTGACGGATGCGATAACGACGCATATAACCAGTGACTGGAGGTGTCATCGTCAGACATTTTACAGCTGAAACACAGATTCAAACAAAGGAAAAATTAACACCAAATATCTTTTCCATGGACATCTTAAAGTTACAAAAGTCATTTGCTCTGATAAGGCATGAAAACACTGTTACTTTGTCGCATCTATTGCCAACCTATTATTTCTCTTCCGGACAACCTACCTTTACATGTTGGTGCTCCTCCACTCCAAGTCCCGTCAGACTGACAGGTGAGTGAAGAAGTACCGACCAGCTTGTATCCTGGGTCACATGTGAAGGTGGCCACGTCTCTGTAGGAGTTGGAGTCAGTCACAGCTCCGTGTGCTGGTGGTGTCAGCTTAGAACACTGAAGTGTGGTTGTCATCTTTGGAGGTGTGGTTGGCACTTGTGGCAGTGTGGATGTCACAAGTGGCTGTTTTGATGTCACCTGTGGCGGTGTAGATGTTGTCTTTGTTGGTTCAGTTGTCACCCCTGGCAACATAGCTGTGCCCTGTGGCAGTGTGGTTGTCCCCTGGGGCAGTGTAGTTATCACACGTGGCAGTGTTGCTGTCGCCTGTGGCGGTGTAGTTGTCGACTGGGGCAGTGTAGTTGTCACCTGTGGCAGTGTTGCTGTAACCTGTGGCAGTGTGATTGTCACCTGTGGCAGTGTGGTTGTCCCCTTGGACAGTGTAGTTATTACACGTGGCAGTGTGGTCGTCGCCTGTGGCAGTGTAGTTGTCACCTGTGGTTGTGTAGTTGTCGCCTGTGGCAGTGTAGTTGTCACCTGTGGCGGTGTTACTGTAACCTGTGGCAGTGCGATTGTCACCTGTGGCAGTGTGGTTGTCCCCTGGGGCAGTGTAGTTATTACACGTGGCAGTGTGGTCGTCCCCTGTGGCAGTGTAGTTGTCACCTGTGGCAGTGTGGTTGTCCCCTTGGGCAGTGTAGTTATTACACGTGGCAGTGTGGTCGTCCCCTGTGGCAGTGTAGTTGTCACCTGTGGTGGTGTAGTTGTCGCCTGTGGCAATGTAGTTGTCTTTGGTGGTTCAGTTGTTACCCCTGGCATCATAATTGTTCCCTGTGGCAGTGTAGTTGTCACCCGTGGCAGTTCAGTTGTCACAACATCATGGCTGGTGGTCTGTTGAGGCATATCAAATGTAGTATTGGTACTAGTAGGCTGACATTGAACAAAAGAACACAATGTAAAGGTGCTACGTCTTCTTCTTGCAGATACAGAAATGATGTTAACATATGCTAAAAAATCAAAATTAAAGATTTTACTTACTTGAGCTGCAGTTATCAGCATAAATTCATACGCTGTTCCTCTTCCGATTGAAGGTGGAAACATGCTGGCTGCCAGATGCGGTCTGGTTGCAGATGAGTGGGCATTTGTCAGAATGACTGGTGGGTAGGTTGCAGTCACGTTCGTAGTTGTCACAGGCTTAGATGGTGTCCAATTGGCCATCACAAAGGGCTATCAAGAATAGAGGTAAGTCACATGCCATATGAAGCGTGAGGATTAATGATGAGTAAAGTAACATGTGTTATTATTATTATTATCATTATTATTATTATCATTATTATTATTATCATTTTGGACCAAAATAAATACATATACATACCATTACTACTAAAATATTGATTGACATTTTGAATCTAATGTAGAGGCTAACCATGTGTATGTCAGCTTGTCCTCCTGGTGTGGCAGTGAAGTGAACGATGATACCAGCCCCTGTACCTAGAAAGACAACCGCTGCAATGACGATGATGATGACAAGACGGGAACGGTGAAAAGCCATCTTGCAGCGTGTAGAGAACCCACAAATGTTTGCCGTATCGTTTGTATCTGTGAAAAGTCAGTACCATTTCATATCAATTTGTTTCTAGATTACATCAATTATGTTTGCTTTTAGAAGTTATAGAACTACAGGACTAAGATGAAATTTTGCTCTCAGAATTTCACTGGTAGATTATGTACTATATATGAATACAAATCATATATATATTGTTCAGTATTAACCATTATGGATGCTCTTTATCATTCTTTATGGGCATTGTTTATCATTACGTGAATTGGAACATCAATTAGAAAGCAGCAATTGTTTGCAAAGTCCATTTTAATTCGTATATGCAAGGGAATATGTTGAACACTTTCTACCATATACGATGATGTGCTTTGCTTCAAAGAAATTAATATGATTTATCAAATGATTTCTATACGTAATGTTATTATCAATACAATAATCATACATCTTCATATATTGGGATAAGATTCAATGCATCCAACATACTTACACAAAATGTTCATTAGATACACAGCATATAATGATTCTCACCCCATATTATTCTGAAATCACTAAGCGGCACTTTTTGTGGTAATAATAAACTTCACTAGAGGGTGTATCATTAATTGTCTTTACCTTGTCGTAAGGCACCTGGTACATACATCTGGTTGTCCACAAGGCCATGAATGTTACAGTCCGTAGTGTTGGGTGCTGTACTGTCAGTCCCTGTATCAGCTGGTGGCTGACGAAGGTTCTTGATGTCATCCTTGTCGACATAGTTGTTCATGTGGCTGTCACTAGTGTCAGGTTGGTGCTGAATGCCTGTAAAAGTAAAAATTTCGGCTTTGGCTTTCTTGTCTTTGGCAGAATGAAAATCAGGAGCACTTAGGTTAATATTCCTGCATATTTGGTGGATGGATCTTAATGATATTCAATAAGTGAGTAGCTGCAGCCAAAAACAAACGACAAGTTTAAACAATCAACACTCCTGTAATAAAAATCAACGTTAGGTGAGTTTCTTGTTCCACCATTACCCTCTGATTTCTGTGTGATCAAACAGGAAGTATTTAGTATGAGAATATTAGTTTGTCTCATCTTGATGGGGTGGAGGTTACGGTCCGGTCACAATCGCCATAGGTCGTCGAGCGAATTTGATTCCGAACAAGGTGTAACAAGGTGTATGATAATTATTTTAATTCGTGTTGTTTGCTAGATCAATTACAGCTGACATTTATAGTAACACCAAAGTCCTACAAAAATATGTATTTCTTTCTTTCTTTCTTTCTTTCTTTCTGATTTAGAAGGAAATGTGTTATTTTTCTACAAAACATCAAAGGAAAAGTGATCAAATGTGGGAAGTTTCCCTATGTATAGCAGACCTCACTACATCTGGCTTACACTTGTGACTGACTCTTCCAGTTTTCTAGGACGAATGCATCTGTGAATTATCTGAGGCGGCTCTTTTTCAGTTGTGCTCAGCGTCGGCCAAGCAACTGAAGTTAGCATAGATACGCGTTTTTCTAGAATATTGGACAAGATTTAGTGGGGAGGAATTCCTGTGCATGTAGCTAAAAAGGGCACTGTATAAAGATCGGCATTGTCAATACGTAACCATAACATATATGGGCGAAGCAGTTCAAATGAGCACCACAAATAATGAACTGAAATGTTTTCAGTATACTCACATAAAAAGCAGTATCAAAACAAACTTACAGTTATCACAATGTCTTTTACACAAGAAGCTAATCCATTTTGTGGTTGCAATTATTTGACAATTCACAGAAGCAAACGCACCTGTACTGTCCTCCTGTTGTAATGCACCAGCCGCATACGTTCCATTGTGAACCAAGCCAACGACTTTCTTGCCCACAGTTACTGGGAGACTGTCTGCCCCCACACCGGATGGTTGTTCTTCATGTTTGCGTTGTTTACCGGTCTGCCGTAGCTTACTGATTTCATCTTTGTCTATGTAATGGTACATGTGGGTGCCAGCATATTCTGGGTCTCTACTGGTAGCAGGGGGCGTGAACTCTGTACCTGCGGAAAGTTCCAAAAATCCTGTGTTATTATTTTATCTACTATAACCGAAAAGCGAGGAGAAGTAGAATTTATCTAATGATAGTCATATTCTTTTATATCCGTTAACTGTACTTGTATTTTGTTTTTGTTGTGACCTGTACATAGCAAAGTGTGGCAGAAATGTGCAATAAAGGTCTTTATTCATTTAACAGGAAACATTTAGTAAGAGTATGTAAGTCCGTCTCATCTTGATGGTAGCGGCGTCGTTGGTCGTCGTGTGACTTTGTTTTCGCATAATTTTAACAAAATGTGACAAAACCAAGTTGAATCATCGACAAGTATCTAACACAGCCTTTTTCGCCACAAGATAGTTTGATTTTGCTGGACACGAGCACGATTAACCCCAAAAATGCCCGTAGGCTGCGACAATTCCACGACGTTTGTGCCTTGTATTGGAAATCAACTGTCTCGTCCGGGCTGCCTGGTTGAGACTGAGGAGGTTATCCAAAGTTTGAAGTTACAATAGAAATAGCGTGGATTTATCAAACAGAAATAAGATTTTCAACAAGTGTATCGGTATTAGAGTGTATCCTACCTGTACTGACGTCTTGGTACGGAAGTGGTGGCAACGGGCGACGAGCTTTGCTGCCTCCACTGTGCGCCATCTTTTTCTGTTGTGCTCATCGTCGGCCAAGCAACTTAGGGACAAGGACAATGGAGATCGTGTGATCCATACACGAGTTGGGCATGCGCAGTCTCTACAACTCAAGACGTTATGTATTACCGACTGGATATCAAACAAAAGGTTTTTGCTTTGTACTGTTAATTAAATTCAGCTGTGAGGACGTGATGAACGTGGCTTGAAATGAATTCTTCAAATGCTGACAAATGGCTATGAGTATGAGAGACCGACACCGTTCTCGTAAAACTAGACCTGAAACCGGTAACCGTTGATATTTATACTAAGCGTTAGCAAATCGAATATCTACTTCTTACCTACTAGTAGACTGTTCGGGTAAAATATGTCATAATACGATCTGTATTGAAATTTTCTTGCAATCAACAACTCAACAAAAACAATACGGAGTGATTAGTCTGCATTGCATGCAGAAATATCGCCCACTGGAAAATGTGATTGTTTGTAAAAATATCGTAAAAAAGTGTTTATTTATTTTTTTGTTCAGGAGAAATTCTCTTTGAAGAAAATGATGCATCTTCCATGATATCAAAGCACAAACGCCATCTATTGTCATCATCGATAGAGAGGCATCATTCTCTGTTATTGCCATGACCATTGCTGAAATGTGGTACAAATATGTAACGTCAGCAAACATTTTAAGAAAATTCGAAAAAGCTCTTAATTCTACAATGAGGAATTTGACGTTTTGGCCACGTGCCCTTTATGTTCGAACCACCTACATGTATTAGAATTATGTTTCAGGTTCTTATTATACAAAGTAGTCACTGTTAAGTTTGATTTATTTTTGCCTTTAGTGAACCACTTCCAGAGAAGTACGAAAAAATCTTCTAGATCGTAAGGAATTTAACATATTCAACACATTGATAGATCCGACGAATATGCTGGAATTTTGACATTTTATTACAAAATACTAATTGCATATGATTAACATGTGCGTAGCATTTTTACTTTGAATGCGTGCTTGAATGGCACTTTCTAAGTTATAGTGATAATCATACAACATAATGTCATAATAAATAATCATAATGACAAGTACGCAACTTCACACATGATTTATAACATATTGTAACACATGTACATGTTACATACATGTACATATCATTTTCTATGAAGCACTGATCATTTAGATTAGGAATATAATTGTAAAAGATTAATCTTTCCCGTAGTGCCGGTAGCTTTTCAGCGATTTCTGTGTGGTTCATATGTATGTTAGTCTTTATATATCATCTTGTTGGTAGCGGCCTTATGTACAGGCAATTCTAATACGTCACTCTACATATTGCGCTGCAGTATTACATAAGATAACTTAGTATAAGCATAAGAATCAGTGTCATTAAATGACATATATGTGTCAAAATATAACATTTATTCTGTTTCTATTTAAATTTTACTCTTTCACACAGCAACTAACCCCTGTGATTTATAACCTTGGAATATTATCAACTTTGTCTGCAAAAAAAGTTATTTCCCAACAGTGGCCTGCCCACGCTTGGCAGTGGACATACATTTTTATCAATTTCAACGCTCTGGAGAAGGAAATATGGCTGTGGGATTTTCATGCACCTCAGTGACTAGAAAACGTTTTCAGAGGACAGCCTCATTACAATGGTTGTTTACGCCTTTTTACCCAGACTAATCATCGGAAGGTGCAATGAACACGCCAACGTTGAGTTGATTCTCTTGTGTTGAACCAAATGTTAGTATTAAAGTTCCATGCACATATGTCTTCTATATGTGCTTTTATTCTGACATTATTATTTTTTACAAGGACGCTAACAAAATCCTTTTCCCCACGGACATAACGGGTAACAAAGATTTATATTATTCCATGTTGTGTTGCCACTATCATTTTTTACAGACATGTTCACGAATCAATTGAAAACGAGACTAGACAGGTTGGTCTTGGCGAAGGAATACAGAATCTTTACAAGCAGCTTGCCAACTTGCTGTTTTACTTTTACTATCGACGTTTAGAATATTATTGTATCTTATGGATATGAAATTGTATACTAATATGTAGACTTGACAGGCTATAGATCCTATTGTATAGTAAATACACCAGATGCCATGCAGTAAACTGCATATTTACAACTATAGTGAGTACCTCATACAATACATTGAAGGAAATTAAGCACAAAATTGTACAGAAAGAGTAATGGAACTTATCACCCGACCCGCATGAAACCAACTAAATTTCAATTCCTACTTTAATAGAATTATTAAGAAACGTCTATCATATGATATCATCAATAACTTTTTGATAATTTTAGAAGTGTACTAATTGCAATATTCGCTGGTGAATTTTCATGATAACATAACCTTTTCCGTATCATTGTTAATTCCTCAATGGATAAAGAAAACAAACGAAATGTGCCTTTTGCAACAGTTTAAAAAATCATATATAATATGCTGTTTCCTTACAATAAACTTTGGTAAATGTTCAAATAAATGTGGTCTTTCCCACAAACTGTCCTACATAATGGATTAATTAGAGAAAGAAAGAAAAACACTACTAACTTTTTATACAAATTGGCCAAAAGGATTAATCACAAAAAGACCCAAAAAATACAACTTCATTGAAAGAACAATGACATTGATATGAGAAATGCAGCAATGGTTACGCCAGCAAAAGACATAAAAAAGTAAAACAAATACATGTAGTCTGTTATACCGATTCGCTATACAGTAGAATCCAGCTATTTGCATTACGGCCAATTGCATATTTCGGGGATTTGCATAAAATTCTGAAAACCCAAACCATTTCCCATTCACTCCATTATAAATGCAATGGCATAAATGCATTAGCCATTTTCGCATAATTCGCACATTTGCATTAAACACATCGCATGCTGACTCGAAAATAAAGGCATCAAATCGACATAATTTTCGAGTGTATGTAGTGGATCTAAAGACTACTAATGCAGTAACCCCAGACGTGTGCACATTTCAGATATCCAGGTGTTTAAGGCATTCTTGAGAACACCAGTTTTTATATGGAATTATGAGAGTTAATGCTATACATGTATATGAATTGCCATGCACAGCAAGCCAACAAACTGATACCAGTAGTATTAATATAAACTGAACACATGATTCAATTTGTCCTATTGAGCAAAATGTAAGCCTTCTATTACCTTATAGACAGATACTATTTATTGTTTAATCGGCGCAGAAAAGAAAAGGGAGGGAGAACATCAAGAAAGCTGTTAAGGTCTTTTCGTGGTATCTTAGCATGAGAAGTTTGGCAGATGAACCTGAGTTTATAAGAGCATGCAGTATCATCCCACATAGGAGTACCAGGGGTTTTTGACCAGTACTGAACACAGTTATGGTACACCCACCATGATGACTCCGACTCCGGCTCACCTGGATTCCATGCCTATCCAAAAAAAAAAACTTACCATCAATAAGATAACATTACCCAATTATCTTTAATCTAGATGTATATTCTTCTGTACCCATTGAGATGTAGTGCTCTTATAGATACTCTGAGATTTCTGAGACAAACCAGCAAAGCTATCAGTTGATGTTACACCAAAAAATTAAGATTATGACCATTAAACAAAAACTTTATCACTAATTATGTCTTATCAATGATTCTTAAAGCCGGAGAGTGAGTCACGGTCAATAGTCATAAGAGCACAAGATAACAAAATCGTGCAGACCATGATGAAAAATAACTTTTTCTCTGATACCTTAATGACAATTACTTTTTAAGACCCCTTCTCGAGTACAATGTATTGTCTCAGGGCACTACTAGGGTTTGATTCTAATAAATTGTGTGTAATTTGATTATTTGTTCGTCTAAAAGGCTTTTCTGCCAATATCTAACAGTTCGTTCCAGCCTGTAAGATTTATTCAGGTATTTCTTTCAAAGCATAATATCGACACTGTTCAAACCATCAATGATCCTAAATCTGCTGATGGTGCTATACCATCTGCCTATGAACGTACAATAGTACAATACACAAATGCACGCCTCGTTAACACATTAAGGGTGAAAGGACAGTACACAATATCAATCTGTCAGCAACATTTAATGTCAGGAGAAACAGAATGGGATAAAAGGGAAAGAACCTTGAAGTCTGTAGGTACGGAGCACTGACTGTATTTGTCTTCTCAACGACTTCCTACAACAACAGCACAAATATCGTGTTAACTTACCTTGTACGCGTTATCATTGAGGTGAGACCCGTCTGCCCATTTCCATCCCTTTTTCGACTTCGTCAAACCAATCCAATAAAACGAATCTTTGCCAGACTTGATAATCTGGTTTCTCAGAGCGACGTCCAATTCTATCGTCTTGGGCATGGCTAGTACGGCTCCCTCGCTCTCACAGGCCTTCTGGGCTTCATTGTAGCTCTTTCCGTTAAGTTGAACCCGGATGCAGGTTTGGGTAAGTAGCTGGTAGCCATTTCTGCATTCAGCTGAAACAGCCACACAGGACTTCTGGTCATCCTTTATTCTTATTACCTCCAGAAAGGAGGTCACTGACCTCCGACGGAGGTACTGTTTCTGTCTGTGTTTTTGTGTTCGCACATATAACTAAAGTTTTTTTTATGGTACTATACCTGAGAGTTCCCACTCTGCGGGTCCTTTTTTATCCTTTATTAAAAATTGCAACAAGACAATACATAGCCTATGACCAGACAATGTCTGTTTGCAATATTTGTGTCACCTCCCAGTTGATGAACTGAACTGAACTTTTTTTAGATGGATTTGATTTAATCTGTAGTTACTGAGGATACTATGAAACATGGCACTTTTGAGCACCGTAACATGCATATATGTTCATGTATTATTAGATTGACACCACCATCTTGAAGGTACTGTGGTATAATCCATTCAAATAGCTGGTTCCATGTCTTATTGGTAGTCTGTATTTTACAAGCTGTCGGTGACAGGGGCTTATTAGCTACTATCCAAGCAGAGGTTGGGCTCCGGCTTATCCCGGATGTCTTTTTATGCGTTTTTGTCGTTTTTGTACAGACGGTATAAATGTAACCAACCCTCGGTGTAACACACCAGGTTTACAGTCAACTGGTTATGTTACATCAAACGGCCCGACACATCAAAATGTGTCTAATGTGATATAGAAAAGAACAATACCACTAGAAATGACACATATTTGTCGTGTCTCATATTCTATCTTCACTGAATTATTCAATTCAGGGTTACGCAAATGTCACAACCAGATGTGATGTTGTAGATTCTATCAAAGGTTTACAGAACCTGTATAGCATTGTACGAACAAATGAATAAGTGGCTGGCAGGGCTGCATCCTAAATTGTGTGGAGTTTTGATTTCAGGCCGTTCTGACTAATATTCTAGGAACTGTTGATTCCAGCACATGTAGTACGTAACAGTTATATGTTGGTGTATACAGGGACCAGGATATCTGTTATAAAGCAGTTACATTATATGCTGTGTTTGGTGGCATAAGGTAACAGGCTAGCCATTTGCTCTTTAATTTCAGTTAATGGAATGAGACCTGCATAACCTACCTTTACATGTTGGTGCTCTTCCACTCCAAGTCCCGTCAGACTGACAGGTGAGTGAAGAAATACCGACCAGCTTGTATCCTCGGTCACACGTGAAGGTGGCCACGTCTCTGTAGGTGTTGGAGCCAGTCACAGCTCCGTGTACTGGTGGTGTCAGCTTTGTACATTGTACAACTGTGCAGAGAAATACAAAATGACATCCTCAAGTTATAAAACGTTTCGATGACAAGAAAATCGTTTCTGAACTTTTTGATTGGAAACACAATACCCATGGTATACACAATTTATGTACATGTATTCTGATTCATATACGAAATAGACATAAAATTAACTACTTTAATTCTTAGCTATTATCTTTCTGAATAACCTACCTGTGCATGTTGGTGCTCCTCCACTCCAAGTCCCGTCAGACTGACAGGTGAGTGAAGAAGTACCGACCAGCTTGTATCCTGGGTCACACGTGAAGGTGGCCACGTCTCCGTAGTTGTTGGAGCCAGTCACAGCTCCGTGTGATGGGGGTGTCAGCCCTACACACCATACAGCTGTATAGGGAAACAAAAATGACACACTCAAGTTATAAAAGTATTCAAAGACATTTACATTCAATTATTAACATACTGACCGAAATCACCTGGTCAAGTGCCTTTTGGTTTAGCCTGAAATGGTCATGAGATAATCAGATGAACACTATGTATAAAATGTGAGGTCAAACAATGTGTAGAGGAAGCAAGCCCACGGACAGCATTGTTCAACGTCGAGATGCTCTTAAACAGATGGCAACTACATACAACAACCTACATCAACATGTCGTGTGTGTACAACAGGCAACAGATGCTATCAATTCATTTTTAGAACCCATTGAACAGTCTTATTATACCAAACTTGAAAAAAAGGTACTTAAAATAGCAATTTACTTGAAGGCAACACCACACTTTTCAATAGAATAGAGTCACAACATCCTCACCTTTGCAAGTGGGTACCTTGCCATTCCATGTACCGTCTACCCTGCACCTGATGCTTTTCGCACCTACACGTTTGTGGCCACGACTACATGTGAAGTGCATCGATCTTTGGTAGAACTTGGATCCTGTCATGTAGCCATTGTCTAGAGGCCTCAGTGTCGAGCATTGCATAGCTGGAACATATCATGGAAGCAAAGAGTAACAATTATCATTAAAGTGTTATAGAAAAAGTTACCACTAGAAATTACATTTTTATCAGGGATATATGGAAATGTCACAAAAAGATGTAATGTTGTAAGTTCTACAAAAGATATAGTATTGTGTGAACAAATATGTGCGCCCTAAATTATGGGGAGTTTTAATTTCAGAACTTAAATGCTCTGATTTGTATTCTAAGATTTGTGGATTCTAATAGTACTACTATCTTCAAGATGGTAGATTCCAGGCCCAGGTTGTCTGTTATACAGCAGCTACAACATTATATGTGGTGTTTTGTGTCCATGGGAACAGGTTGGCCATTTGCCCTGTAATTTCAGATAATATAGTTCGATCTGCATAACCTACCTGTGCATGTTGGTGATCTTCCACTCCAAGTCCCGTCAGACAGACAGGTGAGTGAAGAAGTGCCGACCAGCTTGTATCCTGGGTCACACGTAAAGGTGACCTCGTCTCTGTAGGAGTTGGAGCCAGTCATGGCCCCATTTGCTGGTGATGTCAGCATTGTACACTGAAGTGAAGTTGTCATTTTTGGGTGTGTGGTTGCAACCTGGCGCATTGTAGTTGTCAGTGTGGTTGTCACCTGTAGCTGCGGGGTTGTCATCTGTTGCAGTGTGCTTGTCATCTGTGGCAGTGTGGATGTCATTTGTAGCAGTGTGGATGTCTCCTGTGGCAGCGTAATTGTCATCTGTGACAGTGTAATTGTCATCTGTGGCAGTGTGGTTGTCACCTGTGGCAGTGTGGTTGTCACCTGTGGCAGTGTGGTTGTCACATGTGGCTGTGTGGTTGTATTATGTGGCAGTGTGGCTGTATCATGTGGCAGTGTGGTTGTATTACTTGGCAGTGTGATTATCATCTGTGGCAGTGTGGTTGTCATCTGTAGGAGTGTGGTTGTCCTCTGTGGCAGTGTGGTTGTCACATGTGGCAGTGTGGTTGTAACATGTGGCCTTGTGTTTGTATTATGAGGCTGTGAGGTTGTATTACGTGGCAGTGTGGTTGTATCATGTGGCAGTGTAGTTGTAACCTGTGGCAGTGTGGTTGTCACCTGTGGCAGTGTGGTCGTCAACTGTGGCGGTGAGGTTGTCACCTGCAGCAGTGTGTTTGTATCATGTGGCCGTGTGTTTGTATTATGTGGCTGTGTGGTTGTATTAGCTGGCTGCTGTTTGGTTGTATTATGTGGCAGTGTGATTGTATCATGTGTAAATGTGGTTGTATCATGTGGCTGTGATGCTGTCGTCTGTGGCAGTGTGGTTGTCATCTCTCTTGGTTCAGATGTCATCCCCGACTGCACAGTTATCGCCCGTGACAATGTGGTCGTCCCCTGTGGCAAAGTGATTGTCGCGACAATATTTACTGCTGAGGTAAGCCAAATATGGAAATCATGCTGGAGCCGGCAATTGAAAATGCAGGGCACAAATGGACTATACTTTGTACTTCTGCTTGCAGAAACAAATGTAGACGTGAAAAAAAATTATGTTAGATTTATAATTACTCACTTGAGCTGTAGTTATCGGCATGAACTCTGGCGTTGTTGCTGCTCTGGGCGATTGTGGAAACATGCTGGTTGCCAGATGTGGTCTGGTTGCAGACACATTGGTATTAGTAACACCAAAGGCTGGCTTTGTCAGAATAACCGTTGGGAAGGTTGCAGTCACGTTGGCCCCTCTCACAGGCTTATCAGTTGTCCACTTGCCTTGATCAGCCATCACAATGGGCTGTCAAAAATAGAGGTAAGTAAAATTTCATTTTGCAGGATCAAGATTATGGATGACATTTTGAAGAACAGATTTACAGAGAGATCAAGATGAAAGCAGAGTTCTTGTATAATCGCAGGATAAGGAATACAAATGAGCAAAATAGCATGTAGGATCATTATTCAGGCCATACAAATTGATTTTTTTGGTTGTCTTTTTTTAGTGAGAGCCAGAGATAAACTAGCAAGGGGTCAAGCTTAAAACAGAGAGCTAGTAGGACAACTTGCAACTAGATATATTCGCCCATTGAAGCTGTGTAAATCGAGGTTAAAATCTTCTTCTCTTCTTTTGCCATGCATATTTTCCACTTACTTTTTAAAAAAAAATTTGGCCTTATGAGACTAGTTTCAATTGTAATGCAAGTGTTGTAATAGTTCTTTTATATCATTAACTGTCAATGTTCTGCCTAGCTGGAAAGACAAGATTTTATTAGTAGGTGCCACGTGTTGGTGATACATTATGCAGTCATGTTTGTGAATAGAAAACTAGTATGATTGGCATTTATATTGTATAAGGCTAACCGTGTGTATGTCAGCTTGTCTTCCCGGTGTGGCTGTGAGATGTTCGATGATACCCGCTCCTGTGCCTAAGAAGGCGACCACTACAATAGCGATGATGATGTACACATGGTGACGGTGAAAAGCCATCTTGCAGCGTGTAGAGAACCCACAGCTGTTTGCCGTATCATTTGTATCTGTGAAAAATCAGTGCATTTCATATGAATTGTTCAGGTTTGTAGATTGCAATCGCAAAGGAATGGTAAACATACACTCAGTGTTTTATGGTTTCTCTCATTAACGATGACATACTTTGCCTCAAAGTAACTACAATCATAATTTATTGAATGATTTCTATTACGCAGTGTTATCAAATTGTCTACAATACAACTACAATGTACAAGCATTAGAACTATTTGGAATGTATATATACTTAGTTACTTAATTAGAATCAAAGTATAATGACTCTGGGATCCCAATGCTATCATAGCATTACTGAGTCAGAAATCTTATGGTTATTAACCATAAGATTAATCTTAGGGCATTCATATACACCTCTAGCCCTTTGATTTTATCCATCATTGGACACATGCTCATTCAGTAATCGTAGGATTGATAATTTGGTTTTACTATTTCTAACGTAATGATAAATATGATTTGATAGTATATCATAAGCTGTCTTTACCTTGTCGTAAGGCACCTGGTATATACATTCCGTAATCAACAAGTCCAGGAATGTTGCAGTTTGTAGTTTTGGGGAGTGAGTCATCTGTCCCTGCGTCAGCTGGCTGCTGCCCTAGGTTGTTGACGTCATCCTTGTCGGCATAGTTGTATACGTGGCTGTCACTAGTGTCAGGGTCGTCCTGACTGTCAGTTGAATCAACAGATCCGGCTTTGGGTTCATTGCCTTTGACAGAAAGAAAATAGGAAACAATAAGTTCTTTAGGTACATTTGGTGGATGGATTTTAATGACATTTTCACCATGTATTGGGGAAGGTGTTAGTAAAGCAAGGAAGAATGACAGTCCACCTTCATTGTATACAAGTCAAGCCCAAGAGCTATATCTTTCCAGCCCAAAAGTCATATCGTCCACTTAGAATATCTATTTATATTTATATTTATATCTATATCTATATCTATATTTATATCTATATTTATATTTATATTTATATTTATAGTTATATTTATAGTTATATTTATAGTTATATTTATAGGGCTATCAGTAGTATAGTGTATCCTACCTGTACTGATGTCTTGGTATGGAAGTGGTGGCAACGGGCGACGAACTCGAACATCATTCTGACTCGGCTCTTTTTCCGTTGTGCTCTCCATCGACCATGCAGCTTTGGGGCAATATATATAGATGGATACCAACTGTTTTATCAGGAACTCGGGCAAGATCGAGAAAAAGAATTTTTGGAAGTGGTCTATGCCATGTCTTGTGGGTATATGCCCTAGGCGCCCCTGTACCAAATATCAACTAATTTGGTTATAATGCAAGGCAACAGGAGACTATGATATACCTTTTTTGTCTAAAAGAATTTCAGTCCCAAAATAAATAATCTTGAAGTGAGGTATGAAAATTTGATTAATTCCAAGTATCTCCATGAAATACAATTAGATGTATTAAGGCATATGAACACGTTAATGATATTATTCTGATCGATGTTGTTTGTTAGACTAAGAACAGGTGACTTGTTCTTAGCCACTTTAAAAACAACAAGCTTTTGGAGACTTCATAATTCTATGAAATATAAAGAGCTTCTGGAAATTTCTTCTGATTATGCAAATGGTACTGTAATTAGCATAATCTATCTTAAATGACCGTGATCTCTACCAAAATTATGCATATTGCTTGTGTGGAAGTCATTTCCCTTGGCAGAATTCCATATTTACGTTTCATCATAAAATATACGGAAGTTCCATTGCTCACAACACCTACCGACACACCAAATGTCATTGCAATCCTTTGAAACGTTCGAGATATTGCGCCTGAACCGCGCGCACACACACACACGCACACACACACACACACACACACAGACGCAAACAAACCTAAAATTATTTTCATGGAGGTGAGAATTTCTATGAGAGAAAGCATATGTCTGTAGTCAACTTTTTCCCGGCAGAAAAGGAATTGGACAGTGCCACAAATTAAATGCGTAGGGGGCGAAAAGGGGCGAATATAGTAGACTGGACTAAAGCATGATAGTCCAGTCTTCTATATTAATCAAATACATTTATTGTAGTAGTAATAGTAGAGTGTATCCTACCTGTAGTGACGTCTTGGCTTGGAATGGGCGGCAACGGGCGACGAGCTTTGTTGGGTCCACTCTGAGCCATCTGACGCGGCTCCTTTTTCGTTGTGCTCAGCGTCGGTTGTCCATCTTGTTTGCTTTCTTTATCGGTCTGCCGTAGCTGGCTGATCTCATCTTTGTCTATGTAATGGTACATGTGGGTGTCAGCATCTTCTTGGTCCACTCTGCTAGCAGGGGGCGTGAACTCTGTACCTGCGAAAAGTTCCAGAAAATTCTATATGGGATACATTTAATTTAGAATAGTGAGTATATGTTTTTCCCTCATCTTGGTGGGGTGGAGGTCACGGTGCGGTCACATTCATCGAAGGTCGTCGTGCGATTTTTTTTCGTAGAATGTTTAAACAAGCTGTGACAAAACCTAGTTGACGCATTAACAGGGATTTAATAACAGCCTTTTCCATATTATCAAGATAGTGGATCTTGCAGGACACACGCACGATCAACGCAATTAAGAATGCCCTTAGGTTGCGATCGTGCGACGACTGTACTTCGCGAAGTATATGTCTCGACCGGTAGGCCTGGTGAGGTTACCCAATGTTTGAAGTTAAAATGGCAGACATTTTATAGATCTATCCGACAGAAATGATATTCTCATCAAATGTATCAATAGTAGAGTGTATCCTACCTGTAGTGACGTCTTGGTATGGAAGTGATGGCAATGGGCGACGAGCTTTGTTAGGGCCACTCTGCGCCATCTGACGCTGCTCTTTTTCCGTTGTGCTCAGCGTCGGATAAACAACTTAGGAACAATGCAGGTCGTAAACCATACACGAGCTGCGCAGTCTCTACAACTCATAATGTATTACCGACTGGATATCAAAAAAAGGATTTTGCTTTGTACAGTTGATTAGATTCAGTGGCATCTAAAACATGTATAACCGTTGATATTTATACTTAGCGTCGCCAACATTGAATATCTACGTCTTATCTAGACTGTTCTGGTAGAATATGATATTATTCATAATACGATCTGTATTGCAATTACCTTGCAATCAACATATCAAGAAAAACAAGATTGAGTCATTGGTCTGCTGCGTTGTAAACATCGCCCGCTGGTATACATAAAAAACATCGTAAAAAAATGTCGACTTATTATTTTGTTCGGCTGAAATTCTATTTGAAGCAAGTAACGCATAAGCCACAATATCAGAGCACAAAAGGCAAGCAATACAACAACCAACGCTGGCGCATAAAAGTAGTTTGTAACTAATTAACGTGTATTGGCAGATTGGCTTGGTGATGATCCGTATGAACAATCTTTCTGGTATCTCTACTGTGAGTCACCCAAATCTTCTAGACTCCGTTGCAGGCCTTCCCACTAGCGATCTTTTTTTTTTTTTTGGGGGGGGGGGGGGGTATCTGCTTGAGCCCCCGTACTGCTTGTACCCCGTATCTGCTTAGGATCGTGGTAAGCGATTACGACGACCCCAAGCAGATACGGGGCCTAAGCAGATACGGGGCTCAAGCAGATACGCCCCCCCAAACAAAAAATTGAAAAAAATCGTTAGTTAAACACTAGTGGGAAGGCCTGCAACGGAGGCTACGAATCTTCTCCCATTGTGTTTATCATAATATTATGTCAACCAACAGATGATCCAGAACAACGGAACCCACCTAGCTCATGATCGAGCTTCGCCTAAATAACTAAAAATGTCTGGCTGACTATTAATCAAAGACAAAATAATGCTCATTTTCCTCAGACGCATTTTACTGAGTAAAAACGAAAAGTGGCATGCCCAAAAGACTATTTATTAAGTTTTTAAAGCCGAACATCATTGTAATTGTAAACATTGTAGTTGAAAGCGCTAACAAGAGCCCATAGACTGCGTGTGAAAAATACCCAGATGAAATTTGAAGATTAACTTACAGCTTATTGAGAATAAATGTTTTTTTCCTGGAACAAATGTGTTTATAAGATAAATGTTATATTTATATTGAATCATGCGATTGTTCCAAGAAATATAACAACAACTCCACTATAGTTAGAAACGATTTTGCATGAAAAATTTGTTCAGATGACTGTGATATACAACGGTCCAGCAAAAATTGCTGTTTCTTTCAGATGTATGAAAATGTGTTATTGACGCACCAAAGTTGAGTTGGTTCCCCTTATGCCGTACTGTACATGTATGCTGAGAATTATAACATATATCAAACCTGACGAATGTACTGGTATTTTTACATTTTATTACGTAATGCTAATTGAATGCGCATATAACATTCTTGATTATGTGCTTACATAACACTTTCCATGCTGGTACAAATTTCTGAGTTATTTCATAAAACATTAATATAAGGTTATTCCGCGTTGAGTACTGCTAATGTTATATTCTATTATGTTCATGTTAAATTGCAGCATTGTAATCGCTTGTAATCGAACCACAATATTTCAGCTGGTATCTTAACCTCCCTGAACGAATTCAATAGATGAAAGGTGAATGTCTATGTAACAACACAGTGAGTTTTAAAAAAGATTGAATATGGTATTGTGACTTCAACATCGGCTTTAGGTAAATGGACTTCTAAAGTGACCTTTTATATAATTTGCCACAAGGAAAAAAAATACAGCTAAATTGAAAAACAATAATAGTATATGAGAAATGAAGGAGTGGCCGCGTAAGCCAGATATTTAAAAAAGATATGTATATACACGTAGGCTGTTATGTAAACTCTCTCTACATATACAGCCTATATATACAGTGTATCATAATCATCATCATATACAGCCTAACGCTTCCACATGATAAAACAGTGAGTGAATCATCTACTGATGCAGCATCAGTGATCCTCGACGTATGCACACCTCAGATATCAAGGTGCTCAGGACAGTCTTGAGAATTCATTCATTAGACCATTCTACGTGGGTCTTTAGGAATTATGAGATCTAGAGTTGATGTTACATACTCATACCACAACAAGCCAACACACACATATGCCGGCAGTTTTAACAAAAATTGAACACATGATTCAATTCGTCCTATTGAAAAAAACACATCAATCTTCTATTGCCATATAGACAGGTTTACTCGGCGGAAACCATTACTTTGTTTTACCTCCCCCAGGAGGAGAAAATGTCAAGAGGGTCAGGTAGGATTTTCCGTGGTGGCATTCTAGCATGAGAAGCTTGGCATATGTACCTGTGTTTATAAGAGCATAAGGTATCATCCCACATAGGGGTACCAGTGGGTCTTGACCAGTACTGTACACAGTCATATGAAATAAACACTGAGAACTCCGGCTCACCTGGGTTCCATCCCTAACGAAGAAAGAAGTTAGATAGTCAATAGAATAACACACCCAATTATCTTTAATAAGAATGTATCATGTTCCATAACCCATTTCAAGGATGTAGTATTCATAAAAAAAGACTGGGCTTTCTTAGACAAACCAACAAAACTATTCCACCATTTCTTTTACACTTGCATGATCAGTTTATGCTTGTAGATGACCAATGTATAAAGGACATCAGGCTGTGCTACATGTAAGCCTTTAGATATAGTTAAACATCATGATACCTCCTCATCCCATAGGCTGTGAAGTATTGTTTTAGTGTGTGTGTCTGTCCGCAAAAAAGACATACGCAAAGGCACCTTTGCAGATGAAGAGTGAAAGGCAGTATCACTCTGAACTCAAGAACTTTGACGTCTTGGAGAACCCTGACTGTATCTGTCTTATCAAACAGCACACTGATGTAGAGTAGTCGAGTAGAAAACCTTTATTTTCCATGGATGGCCCTGTCAGCCTGTACAACTATAAACATCGTGTTTAACTTACCTTGTACGGGTTTTCATTGAGTTTAGAGCGGTCTGCCCATTCCCATTCCATTTGCCATTTCGTCAAACCAATCCAGTAGTTGGAATCTTTGCCAGACTTGATAATCTGGTTTCTCAGAGCGACGTCCAATTCCTCCGTCTTGGGCATGGCTAGTACGGCTCCTTCGCTCTCACAGGCCGCCTGGGCGTCAACGTAGCTCTTTGCGATGATATGAACCCGGATGCATGTTTGGGCAAGTAGTTGGTAGCCATTTCTACATTCAGCTGAAACAGTCACGCAGTTTTGACTACTACAAAAAAATTTAAAATCTTTTTCGTTGGTAGCCAACAGGCAAAAGATGCTATCAATTGATTTTGAGCACTGATTGACAATTGAATGCAACAAAGATGAACACTTTTCAATGAATTAAAAGACACAAGATCCTCACCTTTGCAAGCGGGAACTCTACCACTCCATGTACCGTCTGCCCTGCACCTGATGCTTGTCGTACCTACAAGATTGTACCCGCCGTCACAGGTGAAGTACATAACTCCCTGGTAGGACTTTTGGCCTCTCATGTAGCCATTGCCTAGGGGCCTCAGTGTCGCACATTGCACAGCTGAAACATAACATTGAAACAAAAGGTAACAATTATGATTAATGTGATAGAAAGAAAAAATTATTACACAAAGCTCATATTCCATTTTCTTTAGGAATATGGAAATGTCACAAACAGATGTAATGTTGCAAAATGATTGACAGAAGCTACATGACGAAATATATGGCTGTACCATAAATTGTGGGCATTTCTCTACTTACAACGTCCTTATTTATGCTCAAAGAATTGTGGGTTCTAGTGATACTGTTGGCAGATTCCCGGACCAGGATGTTTATCACATAGCATTTTCAGCATTATGCATTGTGTTTGGTGGTATATGGGAACAGGCTAGCCATTTTATCTGTAATTTCAGCTAATATACATTGTAATTAGACCTGCATAACCTACCTTTACAGTTTGGTGCTCGTCCACTCCAAGTCCCGTCAGACTGACAGGTGAGTGAAGAAGTACCGACCAGCTTGTATCCTGGGTCACACGTGAAGGTTGCCACGTCTCTGTAGAAGTTGGTGCTAGCCACAGCACCGTGTACTGGTGATGTCAGCTTTGTACATCGTACCGCTGTAATTAGATACAAAAATGACATCCTTAATTATGAAGCCTTTCAAAGACATTTACATCATTTCTGAACATCATACTGACAGACATCATCTGGTCGAGTCCCCTTTCCTTTAGTCTGAAGTTGTCATAAATTGTGAGATAAAACGACTTATTCAAGATCAAACAATGGGTCGTGAAGTGAAGAAAATCCAACTTGGGTATGGTCTTCTATCATTATACTCATTGAAATTTCAACCGATTTTTTTAGAATCCAAATGAATATGTTTTATCATTAACACCAGTACTAGCTGATATGCATTATTTCCCTACATATTTGACATAGAAGCTACAAAAGATCAAAGCCTTACATGTACCTTGGCAAGTAGGAACACTGTCACTCCATGTGCCGTCTGTCTGGCACGTGGCACTTGTCGCACCTACAAGATTGTACCCACGGTCACAGCTGAAGGACATCACTCCCTGGTAGAAGCGAGAACCACGCATGTTACCATTGACTGGAGGCGTCAGGGCCAGGCATTGTACAACTGAAACAGTACGAAAGAAAATGACAAAATTAACACCTAATAGCTTTATCAGGTAAGCAACACAGGTGAATATTAAACGTATCCATAGTATCCATAATATACAAAACAATGCAATGGTAAGTTCAAAATGGATTAGCATGTATACACTACTCATTTCATTCCTTAGGTATCGAGATTTTTTATCCTTTGAATAACCTACCTCTGCACGTTGGTGGTCCTCCATTCCAAGTCCCGTTAGACATACAGGTGAGCGAAGAAGTACCGACCAGCTTGTATCCTGGGTCACACGTGAAGGTGACCTCGTCGCCATGGGAGTTGGTGGGATGCATTTCACCGTTTGCTGGTGGTGTCAGCATTTCACACTGCAGTGCAGTTGTCATTTTTGGAGGTGTGGTTGTCACGAGTGACAGTGTGGTTGTCAGCTGTGGCAGTGAGGTTGCCAGCTGTGTCAGTGTGGTTGTCACCTGTGGCAGTGTAGTTGTCACCTGTGGCGGTGTTACTGTAACCTGTGGCAGTGTGATTGTCACCTGTGGCAGTGAGGTTGTCACCTGTGGCAGTGAAGCTGTAACCTGTGGTAGTTTAGTTGACACCTGTGACAGTTTGGTTGTCACCTGTGTCAGTGTGGATGCTACTTGTGGCAGTGTGGTTGTCACCTGTGGCAGTGTGGTTGTATTATGTGGCAGCCTGGTTGTAGTATGTGGCAGCCTGGTTGTATTACATGGCAGCGAGGTTACCATCTGTGACAGTGTGGTGGTATTACGTGGCAGTGTGGTTGTCATCTTTGTTGGTCCAGCTGTCACCCCCTGTGGCAAAGTGATTGTCACTACATTATTACTGTGGAGGTAAACAGCCTAAATATGGGAATTCCGCTGATACCGACAACTGAAAATTAAGAACACAATGTAAATGGGCCTTATTCTGTACTTCTGCTTGCAAAAAAAAATGTAAGCCCAAAAGTATGTTAGGTTTATAATTACTTACTTGAGCTGTAGTTTTCGGCATGAACTCTGAACTTGTTGCTGCTCTCGGTGATGGTGGAAACATGCTGGTTGTCAGATGCGGTCTGGTTGCAGACACGTGAGTTGTTACACTAAAGGCTGGCTTTGTCAGAATGACCGGTGGGTAGGTTGCAGTCACGTTGGTTCTTGTCACAGGCCTGGCAGTTTCCCATTTTCCTTGACCTTTTATCGCAAAGGGCTGGCAAAAATAGTTAGTCACAATCTATTTGCAGGATAAAAATTATCGACAACATTTTAAATAAAAGATTCAACAATGAGGTAAAAACAGGGTGCTTCTTAATTTGCAGTATAAATTAATGTCATGACATCATTCTTTAGATGATGCAAATTCTATTTTTGTCTTATTTTTAAGTTAGAGATTAGGGGTCAATGTGAAACCTGAGGGCTGGTACGAAAACTTGAAATTAACTATATTTACTATCTGAAACTGTGTACATCAAGGGGAAACTTTCTCCACTTATTCTGTTGCCATGTATACTCTCCAGTTTAGCACTGACCTTTTAAAAATTGTTTTTGCCTTATGAAACTAGTTTCAATTGTATTGCTAGTGTTGTTTTTTATTTCATTTAATGTCAATGTCTTGCCTAGATGGAATGACACAATTTTATTAGTGAATGGAACGTCTTGGTGATACATTATTCAATCATGATTGTGGATACAAAACTAATATCATAAATGACTTATTGAATGTAATGCAGAAGACTAACCATGTTTATGTCAGCTTGTCCTCCCGGTGTGGCTATGAGATGTTCGATGATACCAGCTCCTGTGCCTAAGAAGGCGACCACTACAATAGCGATGATGATGTACACATGGGGACGGTCAAAAGCCATCTTGCAGCGTGTAGAGAACCCACAGCTGTTTGCCGTATCATTTGTCTCTGTGAAAAATCAATATATTTCATATGTATTGATTTAGTTTTCAAATCGTATTCGCAAGGGAATGATAAACGCATACTCAGTGTTTTATGCTTCGCAATCATATGATTTGCCTAGAGTAACTATGATAATTCATTAGATTATGTCTATTACGTAGTGTTATCAAAATTTCATTCGTCAACTACAATGTTCATGTATTAGGATTACTTTGAATGCATCTAGTATACTTACCATATGTTATAGATAAGATGTGCATTAGAATCAAAGTTTACTGACTCTGAGATCCCTATGCTATCCTAAAATTACTGAGACTTCTTTGTGATAGTAATAAATATAATTTGACAATATGTCATTGACTGTCTTTACCTTGTCGTAAAGCACCTGGTACATACATCCCGTTGTCATCAAATCCAGGAATGTTGCAGTTTGTAGTTTCGGGGATGAAGTCGCTTATTCCTGTGTCATCTGGTTGCTTGGGGGCTGTACTATCCGTCTCTGTGTCATCTGCTGGTGGCTGTGGGTTATTGATGTCATCCTTGTCGACATAGGTGTACATGTGGCTGTCTCTAGTGCCAGGGTCGTTCTCACAGGCAGTTGAAGAAACAGGTCTGGCTTTGGGTTCATCACCTTTAACAGAAAGAAACAATCGAACATTAAGTACTTCAGGTACATTTGGTGGATGGATGATAATGAAATTTGCTCCATGTATTTGGGAAGGTGCTAGCAAAACAAAGAACACGTTTGAAAAGTGACAGTGAGAGGCTTCCTTTCGTACTTCATCAGAACACCCAGTCCACCTTCATTGTATCATTGCTTCTTTTCGAGCCCAAAAGCTATTAGCTACATATCTTTCCAGCCCAAAAGTCATATTGTCCACCACGAATACACATCTATATATATACACAACCTCAAGAATACTGCATACTACATGTATATCAAAAGGTCAGCCCTAACATTCATCAAGACCTTAGTCATATCATATCCGGATGCCCTCGTCCCACCATGACCTTCGTGCAATCGTAAACACACTACCCTCTCCTGTGTTAGGAAAGGCACATAGTTATCACATGAAGAAGTTAATGTTATCATTCTGATTCGTGTTTTTTAACTGGACTAGATGAAGGTGACTTGTTCTTTGAAGCCAATGTTGTCCTGGTAGAAATAAATGATGGGACAGTTCCACAAATCAAAGAGACGGGAGGCCAGTCTACTATATTCATTCAAATGTATCAGTAGTAAAGTGTATCCTACCTGTACTGACGTCTTCGTGTGGAAGTGGTGGCAACGGTTGATGAGCCTTGCTGTGCCCACTATTCTCCATCTGACACGGCACTTTTTCTGTTGTGATTTTCATCGTCCAGGCAGCTGAAGGGGAATACAATATATAGATGAATACAACTTATTCTATTGGGAAATCGAACAAGATCGGAAAAAGTAATGTAGTTGGAATTGGCCCTGTATAAAGATGGGCATCATCTTATATATTAACACTATCAAGGCAATAGCTAGCAAATACGGCATATTTCACTCCAAAATCGTCTGTTCATAAATTACCTAATTACCTACATGTATGTGCAAAATAAAAAGGGAAGATTCATCAGTAACTTCGGCCCAAAAGTCATCCTCATGCATAATGTACCATTCCAAAATCACTTGCGCTCAAAAAATGGATCATTTCATGATAACCGCAGTCAAAATTGTATGTTGCCCCGTCCATACAAGAATGGACTCTTCCAGTGGCACCCCCTCGTAAAATACACCAATCAAAAACCTCAACAGCCCGAACGAACAATTTTAAGATCACCTCCGTCCAAAATAGAATTTTACCAATCTCACCCCAATTCAAGAACAGACTTTTAGATAATATACATTTTTGGTTTGAAATAATCCTCTAGCTAAAAAAACTGCAGTTTATAAGATCATTCAAAATGCCAAATACTATATTCATCGAATTAATCAGTAGTAGAGTGTATCCTACCTGAAGTGACGTCTTGTTTTGGAATGGGCGGCAACGGGCGACGAGCTCTGTTTGGTGGTCCACTCTGCGCTTTTTCTGTCGTGATGACCGTCGGTTGTCCATCTTGTTTCCTTTGTTTACCGGTCGGCCGCAGCATGTTAATCTCATCTTTGTCTATGTAATGGTACATGTGGGTGCCAGCATCTTCATGGTCAGGGGACGACGACTCACTATCTGCGAAAAATTCCCCCAAACCTTCTGTATTTAAACAGGAAACATTAAGTACAATTATAAGTGCACCGCCTAGCGACCCGCAATGGAACTACTGCAGAAGGTATTTTGAACAAGGTTCGAACCTTATGAGGTATAATTATAAGTACAAACTAAATTTGTCTCACTCAATAGGATGAAGGTTACCATAGCCTCTATAAGATTTACCGATCGGGTTAGAAGGGTTGCATGTTGAAATCGTCAAGAATTGGCTGTATATTTGGTAGACGGACTGGACATGCCTTGGAGATAAAAAGTCGCAACCAGGAGTTGTAGTAGAGGCTAATAACCTTACCCACCATTTAAGTTACGATGGCACGGAATTCAATTTAGATTTATCCAACAGAAATAACAGTTAAATCAACTGTATCAATAGTAGAGTGTATCATACCTGTAATGAAGCCTTGGTAAGGAATTGGCGGCAACGGGCGACGAGCTTTGTTGTGTCCACTCTGCGCCATCTGACTCGACTCTTTCTCCGTTGTGCTCATCGTCGGTCAAGCAACTGAAGGACAGGGCAAGCACAATAGGTGCCATGTGATCCATACACGAGTTGCGCTGCTTAAAATGTATGTATTGGCTGACTGCAGATCAAACAAAAGGGTTTTTGCTCCATATGCAAGTAATTAGATTCAGCAAAGAAAAAACGACCAGTCGCAAGAAAAAAACAATGTACCTTGAGATAGCCGAATGTATCCGACCAAAAAGGTACAGTAAACATTACTATTAAGCATGTATGCGCACACGTTAAATTGTGGCAATTTTCAATTTCTTAAGGCCCAAAAGTGCAAGAAGACTTAGAGCAATTTTTCTTATTTAAAATTTAATTTTCTTCTCTGCTTTTAGAACCTATGGTACAATCCAGTTGCTCATGGAATGCCTTTAGCCCTTGATCAAAGAAAATACCCCTTTGTACCTTCAGTACTGTTGTTGACGAGCAGCTGTTTGATCATAGTTTGATACCTTTTTTCTTAACATCAAAAAGAATATTAGTGATTAGTCTGGGTTGAAGGCTGAAACATCGCCCGCTGGTAAACATGGGCGTTTCAATAAAGAAATCATTTTTTTGTGAAAAAAGTGTAAATTAACATTTTATTAGTCTGAAATTCTACTTGAAGAAAATGATTTATATCGTAGGTTCTTGAGAGACATTGTGCCCGGATTGGAAAGCATCTATTGTCATTATAGATTTTTAAGAAAATCATATATGGTGCCATCATTTTTGCCCATGCATTAGCGATATCCTGGCATTTTTTGCTATTTCTAACTACAATGTATGATATTATCTTTAACTCCTGTGCCACGATATCATTTACGCTAAGATTAGGCCAAGTTTCTTTTGTTTTCAGAAATTGAGATGCCTCCATCGTCAGATTTGAATATGCTCAACTACAGGTGTGTCGAAATTTGGGGTTTTATGCAAATCTGCACGATTATGTTGATGTTTCCAGCTATGCCGCAGGACTCAAATGTTTACAATAGTCGTACAATTTGATTTTTGTACCAACTTGCCTTTAATGAGCGTTTCTTTGAGGTTCCCATGTTTCTACAACCGTGAAATACATTGCAAATAGTTCTGTTGATTGTTGTTGTAAGAATTAGACGTACGTGAAAAAGGTAAGTCTATCGCCTTTTTTTAAGGCCGTTAGTCCAATGGGTTGTGTCTACGGCCACGGCCAAGGCATCGAAAATGGAGTTCACACCTCTCCTTCCACTGTCTTTTACCTCCCCAACCGAATCCAAGTACTCATTTACACCTGGGTGGAGTCAGGAAAGATGATTCGTTCCAAAGGACAAAACATCTAGCCAGGAATCAAACCCGTAACATTTTGATCCCGTGTCTTGCGGCTAGCCACTAACAAAATACAAACCTAGACGTAATACCACGCTGCTAATAACATGCTATTAGACTTTCAAGCATGGAAAACATGAACTGCGTAATAGTAGATTGTAACTAACCTGTATTGACAGGTTGGCTTGAAATGATCCGTCTGAACAACAGATGAACCAGAACAACGGAACACACTTAGCTCACGAGAAAGCTTCGCCTAAATAACTCAAAACGTCTGGCTGACTGTTAATCAGTACCAGTTATTGAATGGTTATGCTGTTACATAACGCTGATTTAAGGCGAAAAGAGGCCTGTCTAAAAGAAAAGACTTGGAATATGTATTAAGTCCTTGACAGATTATTCATGTTTCCGCGAAACATAATTTGTTCCAGGAAAAAAAGTACCACTGCACTGCAAAAAAAATGTATGTATGTGTGTGTGTGTGTGTGTGTGTGTGTGTGTGTGTGTGTGTTTGTTTGTGTATATGCTTGTATGTGTGTGTATATATGTATGTAGGTGTGTGTATTTGCATGTGTTTGTGTGTGTGTGGATCTCTCTCTCTCTCTCTCTCTGTGTTTGTGTGTGTGTGTGTGTGTGAGTGTGTGTGTGTGTGTGAAGAGATAATCAACCCCACCACCGAAACTTTATTCACAATTTCTGGTCCTTTCTGATCGACTAAACATAGTCACGTGTGGTTTACTTCATACTTACAACTTTGCATGGAACATGACATGTTGTTTTCTAAACATGAATATTCCATACGTTAAACAGAAAAACTAGGTCGACACCTGTAACCAAATTAATTGTTGTCTGGGTATACCCTGACGGAAGTTGTGCTCATATAAATACACGCATGTTTTGTCAGTCTGTCATTTTAGGTTTCAAACTATTCCCGTCGAGGTTTCAAGCTACGGGGAATTCACCGCCATTGGACTGTATAAAAATCGGTCCGTCTTCAGGCACCCCAGCAGCGCAAACGAGCCAGAAAAACCTCAGGTTTGTGCTGAGAAAGTTTATTTTCTTCAAAGAAGATAGACCCGCTGGATTATTTCCAAAAATATCCGTTAACAGATTTTCTAAGAACGAGGCAACAATGATTTCAAAACGTCCTCTTTTTCTGAACCAATTCAAAAACAATTGGTTCACATTGCTCATTGTTGTATTTTTGGCGAAGTCCTGTGAGGGAATTCCGCACAATAGCTGCAAATCGTCTCTAGTAGCTGGCCAGCCGTTCGTCAACTGTCAGTTTACATACCTCGGGATAAACGAATTCCCTACATGGGTACCAGCAAACGCCACTCGCGTGCATATAACGTTTAATAACATAAGGAATCTCACATCAATTCCGTATCTGGGAAATGTATACCTATTGGACATGTCATGGAATCACATTCAAACGGTTTCCTGGTTGTCGCTACGTGCTTTGCCGGCTTTAGAGTTTCTCATGCTGTCTGCTAACGAAATCACGCACGTGAAATTAAGCGTCGTTGTGAAATATCTCCCCAAACTGCAACTGGTAGATTTGTCGAGGAACAGGATTAAGACAGTCTCTGGAAACGACTTGGGTCTCCCCGTCTTGAAGAGGACGGCTATTTCCGAAAACCCTTTCAACTGTGACTGTACAATGTTTTGGCTCATCAAGAAGCTCCAGTGTTTACAAGAATGCAACACGACGTTTTCGGATTGCTGTTATGAGTGTAATGCATGCTTTCTCATAACAACCCGGTGGGGCCGGCGTGACCACAGTAGATATATATGTGCCACTCCTACTAGCATTAGCGGGTTGACGTTGGCAAACGCTGCAAGCTCTCTAACTTCGTGTGAGACACCAACACCAATGTCCAAAATTACGCACATGACTGATTCGCCTCTCGGACAGTTTAAAACAAGCGAAGCCGACTTTTCATCCGATAACCATCCACGAACATCTGATGGTGTCATCAGTGAAACGCCTATGTATATAAACTCTCTACACCCAGCAACAGTTTCCACCATTTCTAGCAAGACACTTTTCGTGACACAAAGTTACTTTCTGGCCAGCAAAGCAGGTGCTACTCGTCCTGAAGAGTCTATTCCCACGAGCAAACCCACCCGTGACTCCAAAATGGAGGACACCAACCTAAAGATCGCTCTCCCACAAATTGTCGTCATCACTTCGGCCAGTTTTCTGGCGCTACTGTTTATCGTGTACTTGTCAATGAGGATGATCAGATCTCGGAATTCTGATGACATTGACGCTACTGCTGTTGCCACCAATGCCATGATGATGCAATACTTCCGTCCACCAATCCAGAACACTATGTATGTACAGTCGAACTCTACCGACATAAGAAGCACCCTTCAGAACAGAACCAGTGAAACCGTCTTATCTCAATTACCAGATTCTAACTACACACCAATGGCCCGGATAGTCCCTCCAATAGAAAATACTGCATACTGTAGTATACAACAGCCAATGGCAACACTGGACAGTAACGATGTTCCATCGCAAAACCTTCCTTCCTTTCAAGACACCGTTGTCCGAAACTGTCTCGGTGTAGCATCCCTGCGAACATTTCCTCACAACAGGATGCTTGTAACAGCCTCCGTCTCGGCAAGGGAAGCAAAAGTTGATGCCAGGTTTTCCTCTAGACCTTTGCCAGAATTACCTACAAGTCGCAACTTTCCCTGAAGTAAAAAAAAAATGTCTCTACTGATCCGGAAACTAACAGGAAGCCAGAATATGAAATTTCATGAGAACCGTTGACATACGTCTTGCGTAATCGCAACGATATTGGATTAATGTGTACATATTAAATTTGCTTCGATAAAGACAGCTTGTTCTCTTTAATACGTCGTTTGAAAAACTTAATCTGCTTTGTATCTTTAACGTTTGGGAGACGTGTGTTTTGTTGTAGTGACCAAATGCAACAGAGGTAATGTGGTGAACACTTGAATATCATTACATATTGCGGTGAAATTATATCCGTTATGGTGAAATAAAGGGAGAAGAAGGAATACAAAGATTCTGTATCATTCTGTACTTTCAAATGCTTGCATCAAAACATGTATGTGTTTACCGAGTGCGTAGGCTTATAACGCTTCATATTGTTTGAAGTAGACTGTCCTTGCTGCTCCCCCCCTAATTATATGGGGCCTATAAGCCTTACTTCATAAAACATGGCTATTCAACAGCTTTTCATAGAAAACCAATCATATCTCCCGCCTACAAGAGGTTGGTAAATATAATTACCGGATAAATGGACTCCAGAATGATGTATTGCACCGTTCTAGAGCTCATTTACAAGCTACTTCCCCATGATATTCTGCGAGAAGCACATGTTGTTTTCACATGTAATAAATGGTTCACACTTCATGGTGTTTTGGCCCAGGCCTAGTCTTGTCATCACCAGTCCCTCCCGGGGCTGCGGGCTGGATTTCCTCGGCACCGTAAGTGTTTATCCCCGCCCGGACAACTAAGCCACCTCGGTAACTTTGCCAGCCTGAGTTAAATTAATAGTCCTGAAAGATCTTCCTTCGGAAGGCTTTAGCAAAATTTCGTGCCGAAGACCTGATCTGCGTGGGCCCTTGCAACCAGTCCAATCCAGTTCTGGATCGATGTAACATCTATATCCTTCTTTTGAAGTTCTGTATATGTAATTTGTTGTGATAAGCAGGTGAAGTGAAATTTGTTTCGTAATTTCAGCCAATATTTGTTATAGTTAAATGATGCTAATCAGGGCTTTATTTCTATATGGGTATAACAAGGGCTTACAGTACAAACTAAGACCAATGGTAAAAGCATACCCGATTTTTAAGGCAGGTTAAAAGGCCCATAAATGCCATAATAGATTCAAGAGGCAATACAACTAAACGAATGTAATAAGAACATCCAAATAAAAAAGTAGATTCTTGAACTGATAAAAAAGAAAGAAGAGTAGAAAGCCCAAAATTGTTTTTGGCTTGTAAAATTCACACTAAGCGATAGAAAACGTATATTTGCTATATCCGACATTTGATTGATTTTTTTAATTTGAATATTTCGCAGTTCATCTAAAAAATGAATGAAACACGTAGACAGCTATAGTCGCCATGGAAACGTAGCAAAACACACAAATTGAAACCCGCAGTAATCCATGTCTGCATGGACAGGGTATGATTGAAAACGCAGCAGGATTTGGAATGCGTGGGCATTTCCCAATATGAAATGCCTCGTGACCAGGATACAGTAAACTGGAAAATGTTCACGTACAGGTATTCAATTTCGTGGTAAAGAAAAATGGAGTGTTCGCAGTAGTTTCAAGTTTGCAATCGAGACGAGTGGGTAGGCAGGCAGAAGGAAGAAAAGATTAACCTTTCGCAACGGTTTTAAGTTCGCGATAAAGATGTCACCGCAAAAACCGCGAATATAAAACCACCGCGAACATTTTCTATTTTACAGTATTGACGCCTTTGCACACCCACGTATGGTACTACCTGCTGGGCATGGGGTGTTGCCATGGCGACAATCAACGTGTCTCACAAAGTCTCTTCATAATGATTGCACGTACGCCAATTAAGCTCCATTTAACTGCAAATGTCAGGCACATCTGTAAACTTTACATAAGCCTTAAAATAGCTTTCTTGCCTACGTTACCACTGTATGCACACGTGGTCAGCCGAGCGTCGGTTATGATATCATTCTCCGTCTTTAGAAAGCACTAAGCACACCGAGAGGAAGACATTGTGTGCTTCGGGGCTTCGAAGGACCATCACCGAAGCTTACACACTGCTTGAGCGGTGATGAAAATTCCTTGCCAGAGAAAGCGATGACGACGGTACATCCAAGTTCCGTGATGGTAGCATCAGCAGCGGGTCCGACTAATAATAGTAATACCTCGGATTCAAATGGAACTGCGAACGGGACAAGCGAAACGGACTGGAGGACCGATGCTTCAGTGGTGACCACTTCAGTGAGTCTAGTGCTCATCATGGCCGCGTCCCTGGTGTTGAACGTCTTAGTGACAGTGGCCGTCGTCAGAGGGATGAGGAGTCATAAATCGAACACTTCGCTCCTGATACTGAACTTGACCGTATCCGGGCTTGTCCTGACACTCGTCGGCATGCCGTTATCACTGATGTCTGTTTTCGACGGAGGGGCAGTCCTTGGTGAACTGGACAGTCTTTGCAACGTAAGTTCATTTTGTCCAAGCTGTGTGCTACAAACTATATCGCTTAGACTCAAAATTAAATCTGTGTACTCCGTAGACAAACTTCTTAATGGTTGGATCAATAGAAGAAATAACCTAGGGGACTACCAACAAATGGCCAAAATGTCCAGTTGGTCCTTAATATGAACAGATAGTCATTAGCATAGCTTTGATTTTATGGCAAAGACAGTCACCAAGAAATCGGTATTGAACTCATTATTCTCATGTATTTTACTTGAGTGGCGTAAAATACACTCTATAGATTTATTTTTAGATTATGAGTCTTTCTGTGTGTGTCGATGCAATTCTCTTAGGGCCAGCTTCCATACAAAATCAATGTGCCCCTCTATGTTTCAGGTAAATGGTTTTGCGTCGGTGTTCTTGGCCTTGGCTACCACCCTGTCTCTCACAGCCATCGCTGTGGATCGCTACCTCGCCATTTGCAAAGCGGCCAAGTACAAGGCCATCCTCACACCATGTCGCCTACAAATGGTACTGGTAGCCATCTGGATAGTCTCCGCCATTGGCGCTCTTCCTCCGGTCTTCGGTTGGGCCGAGTTTGAGTACAACCCGGCTACGTTCCACTGTTCCCCTGCCTGGCACTCCCCGCACAGTTTAGGCTATCTCATCTTCTGCTTGATCATCGCCATCATTCTACCGATCACCGCCATGCTTGTCTGCTACGCGCTTATCTTTGTGACCGTTCGTAGAAGCAGTAGACGCGTGGCGTCTTCGTTCGCACAGAACAATGCAACCAAACCATCTTTGGAAAACGGTACAGGTGGGTTGAAACGGTCTATTCGAACCAGTTCTCTCCGTACGAAACGCCCCACTAGCATGTATCACAATGACGTCAAGCTTCAGCTTGAGGGTGAAGAAGCGACGGCTGAAGAAGGACAGCAACAAGAAACTGTGTTCGCAATTCGACTCGAGTTGCGACCAACAAGTGAACGCAATCGTGAAACCGAAACAAGCAACGAGGACAGTGGCATCGACGCTACTAAGGCAGGCTTACCACAGAGGTCGCCATCGTACGATGAACATGATCATAGTAAATGCACCGCTGAGGCTGATGACAAAATGGCAGTAAGATACCAAAGAAACGACCGGTGTCTTGCCGTTCAGGACCCGGCTTCGGTTAGCCTCAATACGGGGACAAGACGAAACATGTCTACAGCTGTGGAAAAACCACGGCTTAATTCATGGCGTTCCACGTCAACACAGAGTTCCGGATCCATGTCAACAAAGCGTTCCATGTCAACAAAGAGTTCCATGTCAACACAGCATTCCATGTCAACACATCGTTCGAATTCCCTGTCTCCAATGCGTTCCATGCCAACCCAGCGTTCCATGTCAACACAGAATTCTATGTCAACACAGAATTCCATGTCAACACAGCGTTCCATGTCTCCAATGCGTCCCATGCCAACACAGCGTTCAGTGTCAACGCAGAATTCCACGTCAACACAGCGGTCCATGTCTACAGAGACAAACTCAGCATTCACAGACGGCATGGAAAACAATGCACACATTAATGAAAGGGATCGCACCGCTGGCACTGCTAGCATTTCCGGCCGCTTGTCTCCATCTCCATCCTTTCTGGAGAGACATTTCGAGGACAGAAGAAGTGTGGACGTCCCTAGAGCGTTCCGTGTCAGCCAGAGAAGGAGAGCCCGCGATCAGCAGAGAAAAGAGAGGAAAGTCGCCATCACCGGTATGTACGTTTAGAATTTGAATATCACACACAATTATGTAAATGCAGGGATGTTCGCGGTGGTTTTATGTTCGCGGTTTTCGCGGTGAATTCTTGACCGCTAACTTAAAACCACCCCGAAAAGACGTCCAATTGTGTGACTGTAGAGCTACTATTGTTTCAAACGCGAACTCAAAACCACCGCGAACACTCCATTTTCTCCCTACCGCGAAATTAAATCCCTGCGAACATTTCTATACCTACAGTAATAGATAAGCACTGACTTCTAAAGATCATCATTTATTAGCGGTATTGACAAACGAAAAATGGTTATCTTTTTTAAATATGCTGTGCAAATTCAATGACATTTCAAAATTCAACACGTATTCCTAGGATTGTACGGCTATTTCGCACATTGCATGCCAACAAAATGCGTTTTACGGTTCGAAACCTTTTCGGATATTGATGTAACCTAGCGCGCTATTCGATATCGGTGATCAAACAAATGGACGTAAAGATTCTAAAATTCACATTATCATTACATATTGCACGCTCTCAGATGTGAAAATGATACGTATGATATGTCTCGTATCACCTCTGGTATGTGTAACTGATACAGAACTAGTCTAATATTGCGTAGAATATGTCGGGTTGCTTTTAGCTAAGGCCATACTGATCTGATTATATGGATGGCATCCTCTGGGCACGGCAAAAGTCCTGCCAGCGTGCGAAAATAAAAGTTCGGCTAAAAAAAGAGCTGCCTTCATTATGAAATGGTCGGGATGGTTTTATGAATGACTGAACTTACAGCACATGGCATGCGAACAATGAATTTGTCATTTGTTCTTTCAAATTTTCTTGGGAGACTTTGGATGGACAACTTTGCTCAGGGCAATACACTTTGTGCAAGTAGTAATTTATCGACAAAATCGGCATGTTTTACAATACAAAAAGAGGTATCGTATATCATTTGTATCCATTTTCCCATTTTTTTGGTTGTAATTCAATATTTGCTCATTTTTACAGCTTTCGCTGTGCGATTTCAAGTATGGTCGCAAAGTTGTTTTTTTGTGTGGAAATGGTCGAAAATTGACGCGCGCGCGGACGTCATCCGTATAATGAAAACAGCTTGGACTAAACAGTCCGTGGCAAGGCTTCGTGAGAGACCAATTATGGTGAGAATGGCGTCAATGAAGGTGGCAATTTAGTTTCCTACAATGACGCACTAGTCTATTATCTAGCAATTACACCAAAATACTATTCCAAGATTTTTAGATTAAGACCAAAATTCAATACACGACTTAAAATAGCTCCATACAGTAAATTAAGTTACCAAATCGTGTACTTGTACCCCATGAGTAAATGACTTACATGAAATAATGTGTTATATAATGCTTCTCCAAGCAGAGGTTTCGATCGGGGGCTAGAAATCTTAATAGCATCTGTTGTCAAGGGGTTTTCTTGTTGTTTGAAAAGGTATCCGTTAACTCATAACGTAACTGTTTTATACATACCGGTAGGTGCGATGCTGGTCGTTGCGTACATCACTTGTTGGGGACCCTACGCCATCATCAACATCCAGACCTCCACGGCGCCGCTGTGGGCCTACACCCTCGCCATGTGGCTGGGCTACACCAACTGCGTGGTCTGCCCCGTGGTCTACGCGCTGACAAACAGGAACATCATGCGGGAAATCAGGACATTTTGCTAGCCTCGCTTGCAGTCCTTCTTGGCGGCGCAATCGTTTGTTAATTCTTATTGGGTGGGGGGTTGTTGCGCTGATTCGCGTTTTTCAACATTTCGGGGCAAGGTTTCTCCAGCAAAAGAACCTATGAAAATAGCGAATCAGCGCTTCCCCCAAGAAAATAAACGCCATCGTCTCCCAGAAGGCCTGCAAAGGAGGCTGACATTTTGCACGCTGCGGCAGCAAGCTGGTAGCGAAGCGCCCCCTAGCGACTTTGTCTGTGAAGAACAACAAAGCTCGCTCATGCAACATACATTGTAAAAACAACATGAATATATTAAAGGCAACCTAAGCAATATTAGGGCGGTGAAAGTCATATTTCTAAAATTAATCTTTTAGTAATTTCTATGCATAGTAAGTTTAGATACATGTAACACTATCCCATTGCATATCGACCATCATGGAGCAAAAATGCGATGTCGTTGTGTGATGTGAACTCATTGAAAATCTGAACACTTGGAGGCCAGCCATCATTTCAAATCTTCCGAACATGCGCGATTCTGACCGATAAGTCCGAACGCTTCCGGTGAAATAATCACGTGGTCATGGCTCAATGTGCTCGGGCATTGTGACGTCACGTGGTCGGAAGTTACCGAAGATTGTCGACAGAAAACGTTTACGGAGGATTCTGGGCTGATTTTTGGGTGGTACCAATAGATAACTTACTCCTTTAGCGGCTTGTTTCTGTGCCCTTTTTAAACGCCCAAAGTATGAAATAATGATGCAAATGTGGTAATATGGGGAAGAAGATGTCAAATTCAATTTCACCAAGCAGAATTGCTTTCCATAGAATATTTCAAGTTTTACCCCCTGAAATCGCTTAGGGTACCTTTAAGAGGTAACAGTTCTAAACTAAGAACGATCAGTTTTCCAAGCCTTGAGACTGTGAAAATATATTGGATTAAGTATTCTGTGAAACTTTTTTTTGCACGCTCGTATCAGTTTGCGGGTTTCCAGATGATGCTATCCATTGTTGAATCACCATGGCCTTACTATTAATGAAGAAACAGTTGAGAAGTACTTTGATTTGTTTATTGGTTCTGAGGGTCCTTGACAACATACCATTGAAGTGTTCTACAATCCACGATTGTTACACATCGAATAATTAACAAACTCCAACACTTACAATTAACCACATTGAAATCCTACAAATCATGCCACTTTTCTTATTTCTGACCGAGGGTTTCAAACACTGGGATCAGTCATTTAATTTCACATTGTTGTTTTTCTCACTTGAAACCTTGTACTCTTTGCGGTTATTTCAATTTGTGCAGAGAAAAAAATACTTCATCTTCCTAACACTGCAGCATACGCTATACAGAAGCTATATCTTTGTCTTTTAAAAGCTTGAGGAAATGGGAAAAATATCATCTGTTTTTGTCGTAAGCTACGCTTTTGAGGAAATAAAGATTTATTGCTATCTACAAACAGTTTATGATATTTTACAGACCTGTCCGCATCTGCCTTTTCTATCTTGTACTAAAGGCACTTCCTAAAAATTATGCAATTGATTGTGAGGGTAATATTAAGGTGAAAAGATGGCATGAATTATTTCGATGTAACAATTATCAACGGCTGTTGAAAAAATTGTAAGATGACTTAATAACTATTTGAGAAAGATGGTACTAATCTAAAAATCTGATGATGATAAAAATAGAATTTGCCTGTTTGAGTGAAGAAATGTCAAGAATTACCATACATGTAAAAGTGTGCTGAAAAACGTACGCAAAGTTCACGAAAAGTGAAAAACTAAGAACCTAAAAATGTCTGATTTTTAGTCTCTTTCTGCCGGATCTATAATAGTATAGCCCACGGCTTCTCAAACATTTTACAGTCTTTTTTCCCACCACTCCCACAAAACACAAGAAATCTTTTAACAGCAAGGAAATTTACAATAATCTCTCTTAAATAGAAACATACCCGATTTCACTTGCACAGCGATTTGTATAGGAGATTTAAGAGGTATTGTGTGAATTGGTCTATCATTGTATTTCATGAACAGTTAATGTGCATATTGAACATTTTGACCGAATACGACAGAAAAGCTTGATTAAGTGCTGAAAACACAAACATTTGTATCTGTGTAGTGTATATTCATATTGGCAGTTGTGATATTTAGTTTACATTCTTTGAGATTGCTCTTGATAATATATACATCTACAGATTTAGCAGCAGCTTTACAACTAAACAAGTTCACAACAAAAAGCTGTTCAATTTCTCAACAAATCTGTGTACATATACTTACATATTTACTCGTTAATACTTATTGGAGTCCATCGATTGAAATTAAATAATGACTGTTAAAAGCCAAGCCAGTGACAAACATTGACATACACAGGTAGCCTGACATTAACCCTTGTCAAACTGTTACAATGTACATCTTTGTCAACATGCAGAGCCAACACTTCCTTAGCTGAGAGAAGGTTAAAGAGGTCCAAAGAGGGAGCTTATCAAAAGATGGCTCTATTTGTGAATCTTGCAGACAGACCATACTACTACTTTCTGTACTACGGTACTAGTGAAATACTTCTCCACAAGAAAATATGTCAAACTTTTGGAGAAAAAGATTTCAATTCAGTGCTACAAAATTGTGAAGATGTCTACATAAAACAAAAGTCTTGGAAAGCCATTCAGCTTTTCTGAATGGAGTGAGTTATCAAGCAAATTGCAAAGAAGAAGACATTGAATGTCTTCCACCCCCCTTAAGAAGAACTATAGTACCAGCCCCAAGAGAAGTCATTTTCCATAATCTAGCCAGATTTTAGTAGATTAGCACCATTGTGATAACCCGTTTTAATACTTAAAGTATTACTTTCATCAAAATATGATATGTAGAGGGCAGAATGATAAGAATTTTACATCTTTTAAAGAGATTATATGCCAGTCTTCAGGACTTAAGGTCAAACAACAAGAAAAGGTCTTTATTCTTTTTTTACTTCAGAATGGCATTACTACATGTACTTGCCACAAGTTGAAAAAATTACAAATAAAAAAATGACCCTATTATGCAGCAATCTAATGTAGATTGGACAGAAAATATGACTTTATACAAAGCCACGTACCTTCAGAGGTAATGATCTTTGATCTTTGTTAACTTCCTAAAGTTATCTGTTCTAAAAATATAGAACCTAAAATCTCTTTTGTTGAGATTTTTCTGTTTTAGTCTAACTGTAAGAGGTTCCCTTGCATCTGTATTTTTCGAGCAGTTATTTCTTGATTGCTGAAATCTGTACAAGCCATCACTTAGCAACCTTTCACTGAGCATGAAAATTGCAGCATGAATTTAGTCCTATTTTTTGGAATCGTCTGTCAAGAAAAAAAATGATGAAAATCCCTAACCTAAAGAGCAGTTTAAAAAAATTCATTTGATAAAATAAAATTTATTTTTCAACAAAGGGGCGACTTATTTAATCTCATTTTGGGTCAAAATTTTGCGATGTGCAGTGATTTGAAAAAAGAAAACTAAAACAGGACATTTTCCAACATGTACAACACTCTATACTTACTAAAACTAATTCCGTATACAGTACACATAGGAGAAGCACAATCAACAAACCCTACATGTATAGCGGACAGAGTTGGCACATTTCAGTGTTAGCTAGCATAGAAAGATAATTAAAGGTGACTTTTGAGTCTGCTAAAGGTCTTTATAGAAGGTAGCACAGTAGTTGTTGCTGAGTCAACACATTTTGCTACACAGTTGTTTCTACATCGGGGCTATCCGAAGGGGAGGGGGCTTGCACTTTGATAAGCGGGGATGTCCCCTCCTCTTCGTCTTTTGGTCGTTTCTTGGGATTGTTGTCATGTTGCCATGGCGGGGGGATGTTTATGGTGATGCCCCCCTCTTCAATCAGGGGTGACAACTCCCCGTTCTTAGTGGTCGAGTTCCTGTCCGCGTGGGCGTTGGGCCCGTCCTTGAGGGTCAAGTCCTCGGGACGATTCTTCTTCGAACGACGGGATCTAAAGATGGAATTAAAAGAATGGGTCATCAGTACAAAATACAGACGATGCTTCAATGTACTCAATTTGCCAGGCAAAACGGTTCGTGGCAGACCATGAAAACCTTGGAGAGAGTGTGTCAGGAAGGACATTAATGATTAATGTGTGTGGCCTATATGTAACCAGCATGAACCCCCTGGACAGAGCCGCTTGGAAGCGCAGTGTGAAGACTAGCCGACTGCTGCCCACCCGTGTCAGGGACCCCCGCAGCAGTTATTCAAATAATGGATACTACTACTGTAACAGTACTATTATTAGGAGGACTAATACATGCGTTTTGATTCTCTGACATGCATTTGACAATAGCTGTAAAAACCCATTCAACAAGGTAACAGTGTCTATACAGTACTTTTTCCTTTTCTGAGTGTCTCCAGCAAGTGTTTTCCAGATGGCAGTCTTGGCCACCTCTTCTGATATGTTCAGAGTTTTGCTCTTGGGGTTGTACTGGATAGCCTCTACAGGGATGGTGATGTTTCCCCCGATCTCATCCTTGGTTTGGTCCACAACCTCCAGGAAATCTGCTCCCTCCTGGTATGTTAAGAAACATTGAAATACATCACGAAAAGATCTAATATTCAACAGTCTATTAGAGCATGTCATTTTCCACATCTTCCATATCGATCAAGCAGGTACATGTAGGTGCTGACCGCCAATATTTGGTGTCCATGTTGCATTTGTTTGTTGGAACCTTCAGTTATTCATGAAAATCTTAAATTGGCCTGCAGGCCACATTTCATTGATTGTTGCTTAAGAATACACATGATTTTATCAGCAAGATTTTAGTATCATCTGGTTAATAATTCTCTTCTTTGAGCTGTCAACATTGTTACTGGTTATTCGAGAGGGTTAAAACATCTTTGACAAAAAAAAAGATTAACTGAAATGTAAATAGGAACAGCAACATGGTCGCGAACAAAAGATTTCCTTACGTACCAGAGTTCTGGACCTTTCTCTGTACTCTTGTTCGGCCATTTCTTTGTCTGACTTCTACAAAATGTAATATGCTTGAGCAATAGCTCACCTAAATCTACATAGGAACACCAAAATGGTGGCAGACAAAGGATTTCCTTACCAGAGTTCTGGACCTTTCTCTGTACTCTTGTTCGACCATTTCTTTGTCTGCCTTCTTTCTCTTGATGATTTCAGGCATCTTGTCGTCCAGATACTCCAGATCATCCTGGATGAAGAGGTAGTCCATCAGCTTCCTCACAAACACCAGGGCAAGCACCTGTCAACACACAAGGAACATCTTATTAACAGATCAAATATCAAATTTACGTACAGACTACTTGCACAGCTAGGGCACATCTAACATGCCGTACAACTCATCCGTCGGCCTTCAGAACTAAAACCTCCTTTGTGTAGAACAAACAGACATGGAAACTCTTTCATTTCAAGAACAATGCAGTACATTCAATGCCCGCAAAACTCTTGAGTCTATAGGTTTTCATGATTTTTATTGTCTTGTAATTTTTTATTGTTATTTTAACAATGATGAGGTTCTTGAAAGACAAACTGTGAACTGTGAGACTGCCAACATTATTTGTCAATAAAGTTTCAAGTAAGCCAATTGTAATACATGCATTTTGTTGTACTGAATATCAATTACATGTATCAATCATTTGCATTGTGCAAAGACATTATGTTTATTTTATGTATCAGTTCCTAAGTTGATTGTTACAGTCAAACCTGGATTCAGCAACCACTGGGGGAAAATGTTATTGAGGGCAGGTGGTTGCTGAGGACAGGGTACGGTAAACTATGTAAAAATGGACGGACTGTTTTAATGTGGCTTGTGACTGGAGGTGGTAATGCCTGTTGCAGGTGGTTGGATGCCTGTACTTTGTGTATTCTGACCTCCATTTCTAGTATCATTTTTAAGTCATATAAGTCCATTGTGATTACTTACCATTATAGGAAAGACCAGGGCAGCGTCGGTGGACTTGATGACCCACAGGATGACCAGACACATGAGCTGGATGAAGGTGAACAGGTGGACTCTCTTCAGCGGCACGTGGCGCAGGTAGACGTAGTCAGGCTGGTGTTTGGGTGGCATCAGGACCAGCAGAAGGCGGTCCCAGAACTACAGGGGGGACGCAACAGTGCAAACAATGAACCTTTACATCTTGAGAATCATGTGTAACGAGCAAAGTCGTTGTGTCTCAAGCGTTGTTCCATGTAACAAGCAAAGTCGTTATATCGAACGGGACAGGCCGTTCGAACATAGAACAGGCGATCCTGTTCTATTATTTGAATTAAACAGTTGTTTGAGAGATTTCATCGAGTACGGTTGTGTGCTTGAATTCTCCAACCTCTCATACATATCCAAAATTGCTACCAGTCTTCAAACAAATATTAAAATGTCATCTTTTCTCACTTTAAAAGTACCCTGAGAAGCCATCTGATAATAAATCCTCTGTTACAGCCTCATATGTTCAGTTCTTATCTAAATTCATATCATTAATCATTTGACTATCCTTATTGTATTGATACCACTTTCTATGCAATACTAATTATCATCACAAGTATAACTGAAACTACTCAACTAAATTTCCTTTAGATGTTGTATCATAGTGTTGCACAAAGCCTTGTTTGAGGCAAAGAAACATAAAGTACCTGGATACCACCAAGGGAAGAGAAACCCATGTAGAGGAAGACACCATACAGCACGGGCATAGGAACAAGCTAATATAAACAAACAAACAAACAAACAAGTCATTGTATTGGCTGAAACTAATGATTTTGCAGGATATATATTATTATCAGGATAAGTCAATATTTTCAGAAAAATGAACAAAATGTAAATACATACAATAGACAAGTAAACATACCAAACATACTTACATGTACAACTGTTACTGTAACAACATAATGTATGTTAGCATGCTTTGATGGCAGGTACTTTTCATTTAGTTTCCTTAAAATAACAAAAGTTTATTGCAAGTTCTTGCCCAGAGGCTAATTGCAAGTACATGAAATATGAAACAGCGGACAGACAATGGGGAACAATACAGCATGTGACTACTCTAAGTAAATTCTAACTTATTGGGTTTGAAACAATACATATCTGTGTCTAGTCTTTGACACAGAAGAATCCAAAACCTCAAACTTACCCTCAAAACCGAGGTGAAGAGAACGGACAGTCCAATCATTAAGAACACGACCAGACCAGTGACACGATTTTCCCTGTGAAGGTACAAGTACAAGTCACATTTACTTCTGTTCTCAACGCTCTTAAAAAAAGTTCAATGAACAATAGATATAGAGATCTTGATTGACACAACAAAAGCACAGCGACTTTCGTAAGGTCTACTATATACATACATACAAATGAATAAGTGCATACAAATGAGTTTGATTACACACAATCATATGGGATAGAGCAACATATTGAAATATCACATGTGATATACTTATACATTGCTTGTTCTAATGTCCAAACATTCTTTGATGTATATACATATCTGTACACAGTAAGGATTATCACCTCCTAGTGTGTAATTGAATCTATCGACAGAACGGAGCGCATTCAAATAATTGTAGATGTAAAACCATTCTTTATTCGGAAATAAGAAAGAAAGTAGGTGCAAAGCCCAGATCACGATGGTCGCATGACTAAACGTGCAGGGAGGCACAAAATCACAATCATTTCAAAACATACAGTCTAAAATACTATTCAGCACCAGGGACAGGTGCAACCTGCTGTGACAATAGGTCTAAAATGTCATTCAGCACCAGGGACAAGGACTACTTTAAAAAGCTTTTTATTTATGTCAAGCAAAATCTATGTCAGTTACATCTACAGTAGTTTCTTTGTTTCTTTAGTATCGAGAGGATGTAGCTAATAGCCCGTTAGTACCTGACTCCGAGGAATTTGGGTTTCTCTCCCGGCGCACTACAGTCGGACTCCATCTTCAGACTGTTCACGTGGTTAAGAGACAGAACGGTGGCCGCGACGAACCACGGTAGACCAAGCAGAGACGTGATCGCGATCAGTATGGCCACGATGAACAGGTCCAGGTGATACCCTGCTCCTTTCTGGGGGACGAAAAATAAGAAGAGAAAGTTTTAACACTTACTCCAGGAAAAAGAGAGCATCGGCTTAGTTTCATGCACTTGATTTACATGCTTGCAAACTGTCGGTAAAAAGGAGCAGTTAAGGAGGTTGCTTTGTCCTCTAATGGTTTAAAAATCTTAGCAAATTGCAAAATCTAGACCCTGACACAGACAAAAAACGTTTACTTCAGGCATATTATACTCGTCTGACAGATTAGGCAGAACAGTTCTTATATAATGTCCTTGGGCAGAAGAACATGCAAAGTTGAGGCAGTTCTTCCGAAATACAACTGTTATTTTGATTGGAGGGCTGATTTTAACTGAGCCAATGAGATACCTTTAGGTTTCTATTGATCAATCAGAAGACCACACTTGGATTCATTTATTTTGTAAACAAATCTTTTAAGTCAGGAAAACTTTAAACTTTGTAAAAAAAGAAGAGCAATAACCAAATGCATTAAGGATGATTTTTATGACAGTACCTTAAGCTTGTGCTCCTTCCTGCTTACGATCACAGCTGTGATCTGCTGATCCATGAAGATCAGGATCACGGCTAGAAGAGCCGGGATCACCGCCGCGATCCCCACCCACCACGGGTTCTCGCCGACTGGGTTGATGAACCAACCACGATCTGAGCGCGTCGGCTACACATACAAAAAGTACACAATCTTAAACTAGAAGTAAAGTAAAGCAGTCAGCCTTAATTGAGGTGAAGCATATGGTTTTTAATAGATGGAAAATATGTAACTGAAGAAACACAGATATTAACAAACCCAAAAAATACCTCCCCGTGAATTAGTAGCCTCTTCCATTGACCCCAATGACCTGGACAGTCATGTCTGATTAATGACTAGTTCTGCTGCTTCTAACCTCTACTTCCTGTCACTCTGAGGCAAGTCTGACCTTTGCCATCATCTCCTGCCACTCTACTGACAAGGTCTTAAAGATACACACCAACACAAAGAAACACACAGAATGAAACCAATGCCAATAATCCAGAGCAAGAGCAAAAGGAAACTTATCAATTACCATGTAAAACATTTTATACAATCAGTCACCAGATGTTCCTACCTTAAACTCTATCGGTACCAGCAGTTTGGGTGTGTCGACTCCAAACGCTGCATCCACTCCTACAAACGTCAGAACTGAGATGAAGACTGCAAAGTCACAGATCACCCCACGAACCTGCAGCAAGCAAGAAGAAATTTCTCAAAACCGACATAGAATACAACCGACATAGAATATTCTGTATAACCAGAAGGTACAAGCCCGGTCATTGGTCGGATCACCCGACAGCCGAAGGCCTGAGTGCGATCTGACCTACGGGAGGGCTGGGACCCATGTTAACTATATATGTCATACCCACCTGAAAAAACACACATTTCAGTGCGAAATTCGAGAGAAGTTGAGAGAATTTTGTGTCCTTGAACAAAAAAACGAAACAACATTGATTCCAATGTCTGAATCAGTATGCAAATTTTGTATCAGCGCATTACTAAGTGCCTTCAAATCATTCAATGGAAGCCCATGCAATATGGTAAAACATACGGTTGTAGACTGGTCCGGAACACCTGCATCAAACATTATCCCAGCCCCGGTATGACATAAACATAATATACTTATGGTGAAAAAATAGGTTCCATCAATAAATCCTCATATTCTTCATTTACAAAAGAAACTAGATATTATGCAGTTTTTGTACCATTGTTGGGAAGAATCTTTCCGTCTTCATAGACTTGAGAATGGAGGCCAGGAAGAAGGTCCCAGCCATGAGCAGACAGGACATGAGGAATACGTCTGGTGCATAGTCACAGTTCTCTCCCACCCACTGGCCATGGTGCACAATCAAACCTGTAACATTCAATCATTCTGATTTAAGCACAAATCCGTCCAGATATGCAGCTTGTACTCTTCAGTACAAATCTGGTGTGTTACGCCTTTAGGCGGTTTACTGGGTATGCAATACAATACAATATAGTTGCAATACAAACAACTATATTAAGTAAGTAATGCATCTAATCAATGTATTCAAAGGACTTTTAACAATAACTGTATTGTATGACTGATTTTAATGGTCATTTAGTTAAAATTTACTGGAATCTAGTTATGCAAAACTTTAGTATGTATCTGTATGTGTGACCCTACATAATCTATATTATATTGTTGAAACTCTAAAATAAGCAATAATGTATGCTACTTGAGAGTCTGTGCAGTGTACTGTAACACTTCCCAGTAAATGAATATCAACAACTAAATAGAACTGATTAAATCATGCTGACCAGATATAATATTGAGCAGGTGCCTAGAACAGGTTCAAGTTCAATATTAAGTATTAAAAAAGGAATCAATTTTCTAAAAACCTGAACATTTTCTCCAGGAAAATTATTACTAAGTTTTAGAGACAAGTGATATCATCTTGTATACATTCATAATCTAATTGAACTAGCAGCTAAAACAATAATTTTTTTGTTTCAGAAGCTACTATATGTATGCGACATGTTTAATAATAAATATAGTTCATTTCAAGACACTAGTGAACTTACAGTCATGTTGGCTCATATTAGCCCAGGCGAGGCCATCATATTCACTCGTTGGGATGACCTCAAAATTGTTAAACGGAGTAGTGTCTGTCGCGTTCAGGGGTGACTCAGTAGCCAGGCTGTAGTCTAGCGTCATGGCGGCCGGTGTCGTGATAGAACTTGTCATATTTGTGTCATTGCTCATAAAGTAGTCCATCAATGTTGTTGGTGTTGTTGTTAAGTTCTTCTCTTCTGGAGGTATGCATGTACAGGAGGATTCCAGCCACCATTTCTTAACCATGTGGTGATCAGTGATGTGGTAGAGTTTCTTGAATGCTAGGAGAGAACATTTTCAAAGATACATGTTAGAATAATTCAATTGATTTTCAAATAATACACAATGTCATGTAATATTACGTAAAATGTGCACCATCCAAGTTCATATATTATGAATCATCGTACAAATATCCTAAAACACATTGTACATGATGATATAGTTTAAAATCACCACATCTTTTTTTGAATATCATTATACTGGTGAATGTACAATGTACAGGTACAATGTAGTCAAAGGCAGAATTTAACTGAGCCCCTGAATAACTCCCAGAATTTATTTCTTCGAAGCAGACAGCATATCACTTTATCCTTCATATGTGAAACTACATGTACATGTAAAAAATGTACGAAAAAACACTGTCTTAAGTATTCAAAGGACAAACAAGGGCAATCAATACTTAAATTTAACAAAATGTGATGGATTTCTATGACTTACATGTACATGTACATGTGATGTGCAATTGATACACTACATGATTTTATCAATGGGGATTTTTTTCTAAACAAAAAGAGATCCCCCGTACCTTCTACTATGAAGATTAAGGCGATCAGAGCAGCAAAACTCTCCTCCACAAATCTGGTGAAGTACTTGACTAGTGCGCTGGCGTCTGTCGCAACCATGACAAGCAGGATGAAGGCTGTCCACAGCCCCACCCAAACTCTGAATGGAAGGTACTCCAATTTACTGCTCCTGGAAGACAAAGTTCTGTTTGAAATATCTGTATCTGAATAGTCGGTAAATCCCAGGGCTGTCTCCAGGACTCCTCAGTCCCAGGACGGAAATCTGCTTGTTGGGACGGAAAACAATATCACCCTTCCCGTCCCAAAGTCTGAACTTTATGACATAAAATTGATGAAAATGTATCTTTGGAAGCTTAAATGACCAATTCACCAACGAAAATTAAAAAAATCGGCTCCTAAACAATGAGTGGGACGGAAATAAATTCAAAGCTGGAGACTGCCCTCGCTGGTATATCTGTCCTTCAGTGTAACACACCAGCTTTGCAGGCAATATTATATGTATACACTGAACACCTTTGCATATCTAGCAAAGCTAAAGCTGTCTACATGTACATGTACATAGTGAGGATGTGCCTGCATTACTTGGTAGCAACGAGTTCCACTCTACAAAAGTTCTAGGGAAAAAATGTAAACACCTAAATTCTGGGGTCTTGATACATGTCTAACTGAAACTTCATGGCATGACTATGTCCAGAAAATTACAACTTTTAGTTGTAGTTCCTTGCATCTCAGTCTAGCTACCTTTGTTAACACTGTTCAAAAAGTTGCTTACTTGCAGAAGTTATACATGAGCGTCTCATAGACTAGGATGGGCCCTGTAGATCCTATGATGGTGAGGGGCTGCCCAGCCAAAAGGTGATATGTAGTTCCACAGATGGCTGCTGAGAAGATGTTCTCCAGCGCAGCCTGAAACAGAGAAATAAAATCACATTATTTCTAAGTTTACATAAAGCCTGTCGTGACCATTACTCTACTTACAATCAATCATTCGCGAGCATCAGGAACTGATGCATAGCGGCTACAGACATGCGTAGCTAGGTCACGCCAGGTTTGTCTACTATACTTAGTACTTAATCTTCCTGTTTATCGTGGACAGGAAAAGAAGTTATTGTACAAGTCATGTACTATTGCTGTTATGTGACCCTCAGTCCTATATGTAGAAACAATCCCTCACACTCCCTCACAAGTTAAAGGTTGCATAGTCTTTTTGAGGCCATAGGGGCAGTGCGTATACATGCAGTTGTTAATCCACTGAGTATACTATTGGAGGCCAGAGTCCATCCCTATCGTTCCACCACTAAAATTTACCTCCCCAAGCAAAGCCAGGTACCCATTTTTACACCTGGGTGGAGTGACGAAAGTCAGCTTAAGTGTTTTTCCCAAGGACACAACATCTAGACAGGAATCAACCCTGTCTCCTCAGGATCCTGCGTCTACTCAGCTATCGACACCACTCAAGTCAAGTAGAATCCAAGTCACAAGACAGTCCAATGATTTATAGTACTTAAAGTCCCCCTCTCACTGGACCCGCTGCACACTGGCAGCATTGCTGCGGTCGATTGAATTGACAAAGAACTCAACGAATTAAATCGACAAAAAAAGGAATCTTTTAAGCTTTATATGTTTTGTTGTCTTTTGGTCATACTTGTACGTTTTGAATGATATTCCCATTATAAAGTCAAGGGTAACACAAATCCAGTTTAGGACCCAGCGACGCTGCCAGCATGCCGCGGGTCCAGTGAGAAGGGGGGGGGGGGGCTTTACCTGGTAGTTGTCTGTTGCATCTCCTAGGAGCCCACCAAATGTGATGACAGGTGTGATACAGGCGAAGTACAAGAAGAGGACGGACGACAAGCACTGCAGGTTGAGGCCATCTCTAAAGTCGCTCAGGTAGTGCGGCGCCTTTCTCTTGATGTCATCTATAAGACCTCCAAACAACCTGTTCACAAACATGCAACAAGTTACTTCTCAACAGTGTAGAGTAAGGATGTGTACCAAAACCTAACAACTGTAATGTCAGGACCTGTACCTACATGTATATTCAGAACAATTTGAAACAAGTAACATGAGGTCTTCTTACTAGCTACAGGAGGTGCCACATTATACTATTATCAGTGCTAAATTTTCAGCCTGATTTCTGGTAAAATTTACACATCTTTAGTCACAAATAAGTATGCTTAGTGCAAATCTGTAAAGGTACAGTACCGGTTCATCAATGAACCTACATTTTGACAACTTGTAACAAACAGATTTCTGCAGTACTGTACCTGTCCTACACTAGTACACATCACTAGTTTGGAGACTTTGTTTCTCCGTAAATTTTAAGGAACACAACTGAAGAGAGATGATCACACAGATGTCTCAAAACTTAATCTTTAGTTTGTACCTTCCAGTTCTCTTGAGTTCCTCTTTACTATCATACTCCTGTTCCTTCTCGTCCCCATCCCCGTTGTCCTGGCCACCGGCGTACTTTCTCCCCTCCTGGGATGGAATGTTGGACGGGGGCTCGATACGGATGTTAGGGTCCCACTCCCCTGGTGGAAGCACTGTTACCTAAAAACACCCAAAAAAACAACAACACGGAAACGTCATTCCACTATCCAGTATGGTCCTATCCACATAGTTCCTCTAGCAGGATATCTTTTTTATTTATCTTTATAATTTCTTATAACAAATTTACAAAAAAGGTTTCCGGCTTCACCTCCATGTTTCCTTTTACTGCTATAATTTTATCTTATGATTTTTATGTCAGTCTGTATATTATATATGCAAACAAACAATATACAATTATAACAACAAGTAGAAATAAGTCAGACATCTTAAGAAATACAGTAACTGTTGCTGCAGATGGTTACCACATGTACAGCAATATCTGGCAAACTGTAGACCACACTCTACAATGTGTACATATTGCATGAAATACCTCACCTGGTCTAGAAATTCATCGATGCCAGCCAGCAAGTCCTGTCGGTTCTTAGCCTTGTATGCAACATTGTGGAACACCTGGAAAAATACAGCAGAGTCAATTCAAGCTAATATGCACTTTTTTGGATTACCAATGCAGCAACTCATTTTATTAGACCTTGGAAATTACATGGATAGATGCATTAATTTTGTTAAAATCATGAAAATTCTTGACTTATCCTGTTACAAGGTCTGCCACTGAAATGCCCCTAAACTGCAGTTCTTAAGTACAATGTAAGCTGTTAGAGGGCCAAAACTTACGTCACTTCTTCCTGACTACAAGTGCTAACCCAAAAATTGTGAGCTTGTCCAGAAAACGTGATGTCAAAACTCCAAGTCCCGTTGCAGTTTCATTTCAAAGCTGCCAGGAGGCTAATAATTTAATCATTTCTTGATTTTGCCAATACCTACCAACACTCCACATATCAAAAAGATCCATCCCAACTTCTCAAGTTATAGTGTTCACAGACACACACACAGACATACACACACACACACACACACACACACACACACACACACACACACACACACCACACACACACACACACAAAAACAAATTTTAAACCTTTTGGCAAAGATAAAAATTAGATAAAATAGATAGAAGATGACTTGAAAACACTACAAATTCTAAATTAACAGTTACTGTAACAGTTGTACCCACAAAAGATGTCAGTAAAAGTGTACCTCGTCTGACATGAGCGTGGCGATGGCTCTCCCGACTTCGTGGTACTGCTTGTGGTTGCCCTGCGGCCCCAGCATGAAGAACAGGAAGCGTGTCGGGATGGGGACCTCCGTCAGGTCGCCCAGCATCAGGCCGTGGGACAGGCGCACGAAGGCGATGATCGGGTGCTTCAGGAAGTCTACTTCTCCCACCAGAACATTGGACGCCTCCGAGCCTTCGGGGATTTTTCTCATGAAGTGTTTACTCTGGAAATAAACAGATTTTAAAAGTCAATCAACAGCGACAGCCCTCAGACTTAACCAGCGGGTAAAGAAAGAACTCCAACCTAATCCTTCATGGGCTATCAGAGAAAAAAAAACTACTCTCCTAATAATCTTTTAAAACCTCTTTGTGTACAATGTACTATAGACAAACTTTAAGGTCTTTGGACATATTGACATACGTGTAGTGTATTTTGCTATATTTTTTGGCAACACCTCAGGAGCTGAGCCTGATGTGATGACTAGAGCAAGTAATGTTTTTCAGATCTAGAGTTGCATTTGGCTGCCCTTCCAACAGAACTGCAAGAATATTTCCAATATGATAGAATATTCCAACTGAATACAGTGATACCATTTCTTTCTTTTTTTGCTTTGAAAGTCATCAGCCATAGTGTTGTATTCTGTGGATTGTGTAATAACAACAGATGTGGACAAAAGTGTATTTTTGAGTGACACTCAACAACTGTGTGGGCCATATCCTAATGACACCGCTCTTGTGCTTTTTAAAAACAGAAGTAAAAAAAGGAAACTTCAATCAAAGCAACAAAATGTCACCTGGGTGGATGATCTGCGTTCACAAGAAACTGTTGGGCTCTCAATGGGCCAAAAATGAATCATACAAATGTCACTTCAAAAGACCAAAACAATGAAAATGCCCCATGTAAAAATATATATAGGCATACATGTAGCTTTACAAATGTATATCTGTTAACAATAATGCTACCTTTGGTCATTTTACTCTCATTATCTTTATCTGTCTGGATGGCTCTTAGTTTGTCACAATTCCATAGAGTGTACTTAGTATAAGGTGCAGAGGACATTTCTAGATTGTCTATATTCATGACCTAAAAGATTCCTAATCTAGAGGACACACAAAGCACTCCATAGGATTGCAAGGAACATTAAGAAAATCTAAAAGTCTCGTTGAGCAAGTTTCTACATTGAAAATTTGAAATCACTTCTGCATAAGAATCTGTAATTCTACATTCAATTTGTGTTTTCTTTGTACATTAGTGCCATTTCAAGACTGAGATCTAGTAAGAGCATTTGTAAGATAAAAACAAAATTTGAATCACTTCAGAATCTGTGATTCTACCTTGTGTTTTGTTTGTACATTGGTGCCATATCAGGCCGGACTGAGAGCATTTATAATTAGATTACAACAAAATTTGAAAGCTCTTCCTAGATTCTACATTGGTGCCATTTCAGGATTGAGAGCATTTATAAGATTAAAACAAAGCACTTCCAAGATTCTACATTGACTGTGCCATTTCAGGGCTGAGAGCATTTATATAAGTCTTAGATTAGAACAGAATTTGAAATCACTTCAGTCTGTGATTCTACATAGGTGCCATTTCAGGCCTAAGAGCATTTAAAAGATTAAAACAAAATTTGAAAGCACTTCCGAGACTCTACATTGGTACCATTTCAGGATTGAGAAGATCACAGCAAATCACTTCACAGGAACATGGATGGACACACCAGGATTTGAAGACTCTAGGTGCTAAAGGAAAGCTAATGCATGTATAGCATTGAATCACAAGTTGTAGGGAAAGACCACTACAAGAGAAATTGCACACAAAGCAAGCCTATACCGGCACCGATCCCCTGCGAGTTGGGTCCTTGATTAAAAGAAAAAGAAATATAAGAAATTTTTAAAAACGCAACAAAAATATCCGAAATGTCAAGAAAAGCAGTCATGCTTCAACCACCCAACTAGGACCTTTTAGTCTTTTATGAAAGCTTGTAAACATGCAAGACTTGCAAGTGTAGTAAAGTAATCCAAAGCACACCTACTAAAAGCAAATTACATAATATTATAGGTCAAACCGTACCATTATTGATGACCTTCTGGGTATATGAAGGTGGTCCTTTACAGAAAAAATTAGGATATGTTAATTATAATGCCATGCAAACTCAAAGTACTAGTAGTAAGACCTACAGAGGCTAACAATAAAAAAGTATGTAATATTCAAAATACAGATTCTGAAGCTAATCATAAAAAAGGATATCTAATATTCAAAACAGAGACTCAAAAATTTGACAGGCACAAAGCAAACTTTGAACTACCACGCAATCACACTTCTGTGCGTACCAGTAGCGACATCCTGCGATGATTATTTTCCTTTGTATGAAAAATGTCAAACATATTTGTGAGCATGCATACATTTTGTAGTAGCAATGGTGGTAGTAACACACTCCACATGAAAATTTAGTGGCACTGCACTAACGAGAAACTAATGAGCGCACGTTTGTGTGTGTTTGTGTGTGTCTGAGGTTAGGTCATGATTCATGGAACAAGAGATAACATGTTGTGAAAGGCTTGGATCTAGCTTTTTAATCAGTTGTCAGGACAGTATCATTACACCATTGTGTACATTAGGCATCCTGCAATTCAGGAAAAATCTGCCAGGTGGCACTTCTCCATCAACCTGTTGAGGAAACTTCAAACTTCACTGGCTTGTTCATCAAAGTTCTGATATGACTGGAACACTTTTGGTGGTACGCCTCGGAACTTAATATAATGATGTAAAAACTTGGATTGATTCTAAGGTTACTGTTCCATGTATGTGTGTAGCAGTGAGAAGCTTGAAAAGTTTAAAAGGCAGAGACGTTAGGTTGAAAAAATTTCCAACAAAAGGACTTTCAAACACAATCATATCACAATCTTTGGAAGTAATCAGTACAACTGCAACAAAAATCATACAAATGTTAAGTTTTTTTCTAAGTCACACTGAAAAAGTTGGGCACTGTTAGGTCAGTACTGCAAAAATCTGAAATCTTCACACATTTTTCAAACTTCTAACATGCAAACAGCACCCTGGGTTATGAAGCTCACAAAAATCCTGTTAAGTAGGGAAAAGCAGAGTCACGACATGAGTTTCCTACCACTTTGGGCGGAGGTTCGGGGGGATTGAGGGGTTCCTGATCATGTTCCTTAAGGGAGAAGATGTATAAAACTTAAGGAAACCCAGTAAAAAATCCGTAAGAAATAACACTTACATGTAAATCTTTGAAAAAAATTGAACTTTAAGGCGTCATGATGTCAAATATATATGACATATATACAAACAGTGTGGTCTTTTGAGAATGGTCAATGATGATGATGATGACGTTGAAGATGATATCGTAGCGAACTATTACTGACTTCTACGTAGGTAACAAAACTGTTACAGTAAAAAGGTACGTTTTAGGCTACACTGTAACTTCTAGCAAAGGCAAAATTCACTACAAACAAGAACAAGATTCATACAAAATTTCAACAGCTAGATGATTTCAAGTTGCTCATTTTTCACCCATAACCCTACCGAAATAGTTGCATGTTGAGTCTGACGCATAAGCCGATGTAGATGGGCCTTAAAAAAACATGATGATTATGTCAATGATAACAATTCTGGGAAATAAATGAACTCAATATTTCTTTAAAATCGTATTTTTACAGAAAATTGTCATGAGCCACAAATACTTCAATCTGAGAAACTCCAACAACCCATAGGCGTAAATATCAAGAGAAGGAAAAAAATTAGGGGAGACCAAAAAAATTCACTGCATGTTAGTTTTCACAGCACCCTACCCGAAATCCCTTGTTGGCACAATGATCGTCCTTCAAAAAAATACAACACAGGGCATGCATTAGAAAACTACATTGGGCAAAAATAAAAAAAACATTCTAAAAATTCATTACTTGCATGAAGATAAATCTCAACCTACATGTAAATATACTCGACACACGTACTATGATACTTCAAAAACAAGCATCAGTCTACAAGAAATAAAAAAGGCCACTAAAGAAAATTGAAATATTTCAAAACAAACTAAACTTCAAACTAAACGGATTAACTAAATGCATTTGTACATCTCTCCATAATGAACACTGAAGAAACTGTATAGTCTAATCTATTTTTATAGGGAACATTAATTCTTATAGAAAATCACAATCAAAAAAACCTTTGTTATTCCACACAAGTACTTCCCTCTAAGGCACAGCAAAAAGTAGAATGTACTGCAGATGCTAGTATCACAAAACAAAACAAAAAATAGAAAAGAAAAAAATGATGCACAAAACACATTTTCAAAGCAACTTTACCATTAAAGACCTCCTACGAGGAAATTGGGCCTTTAGGGGAAAAACAAGCAAATATTGTCATGTGAAAAAATACTGATAGTGTATTCTTGAACTAACTTATTTTGTTACGCTTGTTACGCTCCTAAAATAATCATACCGTATTTTCTTGATTAAAGTACGCACCCCAATTAAAGTACGCACCCCTGATTTGGGGCTAGTTCAAGACAAATTTGCAGAACTGAAACGTAAAGGCAGAAACCTCAAATAAAGTATGAATCCCTTCTCCATTGATCTTGAACACATTTTGAACAAGATGAATTCAAATTTATGGTATTCCTTCTCTTTTCTCTAGGTAATTTTGCTTAAATCAAGGACTTCTTCACAGTTCTACATAATGCCATTCATTAGATTCATAAAAGATTCTCTTGTTAACCCCGGCGGCAACATCTCTGCAAACTTGAGGATTGCCTACGACAAGTTGCAAACTTCTCAAATTGGCAGGTATTGAGCCATGCATTGCTGCACCACAGCTGGGTTCCTGGCTTGATTGAGCAAGGGTTTGAGGTCCTCTTCCAATTTGTCCTGGCAATAACCTTAAATAAAGTACGCACCCTGACTTTGGCAATGATTTGTGATGCCTTTTGAATTTTGAAATGTTTAAAAAGTGCGTACTTTATTCGAGTAAATACGGTACCACGTAAGAATCTTTATTGAGAGACCTGAACCATATGTTCACAAGTATTTCAAACTATGTCTGATTCATAAAATTATACTTGTCAGTGAGTACAATGTAACTCCATAATTCATAACTACTGCAATGTTACATGATGATAGTGTGAAATGAAATGAACTACATGTACATGTATGTACCTGATGTACATAATTGTCACCAAAATATACTTGAACGTACTATAGGGTTGCTGAATGGTTCATCAACCCGTCATCTTTGGGAAAAATCTTAACTTACACTTTGACAGAACAGTTACAGACAAGGAAGAATGAGTGTCTGTCTTGTGTATTGTTTGTGTGATGGAGAAAAAAAGACAGACAGCATATAATTTTTCAGTTTGTTTTCCTCTTTGCAACAATGTTCACGGTCAGTGTATTAAATTATGATTGCTTTTTTATCTACCTTTGCGAAGCTGGCAGTGCTGTTGATCCTGGGTGGTGTGGACGTGCCGGGTTCCTCGGGCGTCGTGCTGAAGGAGTTCTCGTAACGCATGGACGCACTAGACGCAATCCGCGGGAAAGAACTGCCACCTACACGTACGGATAAACACGCACCATGTAAATTGTAACTTTACTGAATTGATTAATCCTTTTGTGCAAGATGCAATTATACACAATGTGCTAGTATACTAATCATTACAAATGTCACATGCAGAAAATCTCCTTTGTATGGCATATGTCATTGAATGGTCACAGATTGTGAAGTTGAAAGCTAATGTACAGTTGGTTGTTTCATCATCTAGATTTTTTTTAAGTCTAAAAATTTCAGACACTGACAACAATACAATGTTACTGCACAATACAAAACAAAGAAACAAACCTGTGATACAAATGAAAATATAAAGAAACCTTTCTATCTAAAATTCTAACAAATAGGTTGTTCTTGCACACTACTATATCTATAGCGGTAAATTATGACATAATGTGTATTTCAGCCAAAAAAGCAATGATTCAAAAGAATAAAGCTGTCAGTGAGTGTAGAAAGTAGAAAGGGTCTATTGAGGCACACCAACTCAATTTCATGGTTCCACATTTGGCAACTTCAGTAAAGTAAGTAAAAAAGGGAACTGATGAGAATTCCTTCCAAAGTTTTTGGAAACATTAGCTGAATTTTTGAGAATACTGATTAAATCTTTGATGCTTAACTTCAGCTACTTGATACACTATACAAAAGGAATCAAACTGCTGGATAAGGCCTCATTGGGCTGTGCCTTATTGACATTTTTAATTGTGAAAGTCACATTTTGTATTGACCATCTCCTTGGTGGTGAAAAGCCTTCTTGTGTTCTGTTAGCCCATAGCAGCTCTTTCAAGTCTTAATGTCATATTGTCAATCACAGTTGCTTAAGCCCTTGCCACTGTGCCGCTTGAAATGGCAAATTTTTGAAATAATAACTGGAAAAAGGCACAATCACAGCAATCTATCTCTTTTTGATGAATTTTCTATCTGATTTGGAGACAAAACTTAGAATGTGACATTCTGGGCACGGCTATTTTGTATGTAGAGGTCATGTATTTTACCCGTGCATTGCACGTCTGTGTGACAGGAAGGGTAAATTGGCAAAGATGCAAAAAAGTTCCCGCAATAATTTGTTGCAATTAGGTGCGGACCATTGAGATACCTGCTAACCAGGGACAGGCAATTGAGACATCATCATTCACACTTTCACTGATGAAAAACAGCTGATGCTGTCTGAAACATCTGTGGGAGACCTTCTGCAGTGGTTTCCTTTACTTCCTAAAATGTACACTGATTATAGGTGTTGTTGTACGATTTATCAACGAAAGTTAGAAACAGACTGGTTAAATCAGGACTGTCTCCAGGACCCATCCCTCTGTCCCATGACGGAAATTTGCTTGTTGGGGTGGACAAATACAAAATGTATTTCACTCCGTTCATGAAAACATCTGAACTTCATGACATGAAAGTGATGAATATGTACATCTTTGCAATCTTGACACGACATCGAAAATCAACAACAATGTTGGGCTCCCAAACAATGGGTGGGACTGGAAAAAATTTAAAACCTGGAGACAGCCCTGGGTTGAATCCAGGCTTTTAGCTAGGCATGCGTCCATGCGTCATTTGGACGCATGATACTAAAATAAGAAGGAAATTGGACGCCCTCTTTTTCAGCTGGACGCACAGAGGACCCCTGTTTCCCTGGTAATTACAGACACATGTTACTGTTTTAAGTTGTCACTGATGCCTTTTTAGTCCTACCACACACTGGGACAGCATAAAAACTGATTGACATGCAAAGCTACCATGAAATGGTTAATCCATAGTGCCCATTGGGAGACAGAGGGAACAAGCAGTTTTTAGTGCTTAAAATGGTCTGCTAAAAGTATGATAAGACTGGAACACACCTAACCCCCACATTACAGCATAACCCCCCCCCCCCCCCCCCCCTCCTTTGGACCCCTTGTCTATAAATCCTAGCTAAAAGCCTGGTTGAATCTACTAGCTCAGAAGGAGTCCAAGTCTTACCGGGAGCAGCTCCCAAAAGAGGAGATGAAGACGGAGTAAGATGGTGAGCAGAATGAGAGACGTGAAGTTCTGAAGACAAAGAGTCAAACAGGACAATGGCAGACACCAAAACAGACACAACAGCAACATAGGAGAACAACAAATAAAGGAAATACACACAGTAGGAGAAACCACATGATAGATTTTAGTGTTAAAAGGAAGGAGTGAACATATAATATAGAGATCACAAATATTGTCAGGAACGGCATTGAAGTATAAAATAAGTGATGTTTTCATAATATACAATATAATATCAAAGAATGTTAGGAATGAGGAAATGCAGTGAAGTTAAGAGCTATCAACTTTCAAGCTCTTACTTTCCGACCCCTGCTCGTTGAGTTTGTTGGGGTTAGAAAAGTTTCTTCTGAGGGAGGCCAAGGAGGGAGCCATGGGGAACATGGCTGCCTTGCTGCGCCGTGTCTGGTGGTGATGCCGACTCAGCAGAGCGTTGAGGACTTTCTCACGGTCCTCTTCCTGTAGCTGGCCTTTATGCACCATGTTATCTAGAACCAGATCTGTCAGAGGAAAAAAATGAATTTTGTGTTAGGCTGAAACGCCTCTTTCAAAATTTTATCCAGTTGCTTGAGTAATTATATTTTGACACTATGTGTTAGGTGTGGCATCCAGTACATATTTCCCAAATGGCTAGTAATAACAGGTTTTAGTTGGTTCCTAGATATTTTTCATTAGATTTGAAAATGTCACTAAGGAAGCAACATGTCAGATTGAAATTAGGATTACGTAAAAAGAATTCACAATCGGACCCCAAGTGAATATAACGAATAAAACTGTTGCAAACATTCTTGACATTAAACCTGATTGTTTGCATGATAGATAAAGTAAAATCAGCCATTGGACAATAAAATTGTGTACACTACGACTGAACAAAGTTAGATTGTAAGCTTTGAGAGTATGGAATGGCTACCCAATCAAACCCATTAAACAATCATGTGAATGCATAATCTAAACACATTGTGAACATGATCACCATCTAGGCAACCTCAAGTCATACTCATGCCACACCTTTAGAAAAGACCCTGTAGCTCTATAGTACCTGTTTAGAACTTTATTTGAGCCCACACCTAGACTAGTTTCGGCTTGTGTGGGGCTTTCTCAATGGTCCTGATAACCATTTTGATTGAACCCATTGTGAATCTGCTATGGTTAGAAAGGGATACCCACTAGCTATGTCTTCCAGGTGGTTGGCATCCATGTCCAAGAGTACGGTTCCTGTCAGGATACAACTTCTCAACTCAAACAGACTGTGCAGGGACAGGGTCGCTACGTGGGGCTTGCTCCATCTGTCTCCTCCCTCTTCAACATCCTCTTCAAACTTCACCCATCTGTGGAGAAACATCGACAAGGTATAAACTACTTAGCACTCTCAACCAATCACAGGTGTCCAGAAGGTCACATGATCTGGGTGCTTGGTCATTCTAAGCAAAAGAAGGATGTAATACTATAGAAACTGACAATAATGAAACATCATAAAGGCATAAAGTAACTAACACTTTCAACCAATCACAGGTGTCCAGAAGATCACATGGCTCTAATGTGATTGGTCATTTAAACATGAAGAAGGTTGTAGTAGACAGTGAAGAAAACTTTCTTGTGCTGGAGCACAGTTTAGACATCAATAGATACAGTACTGTAATAGCCATTTACAACATAATGTCTAGATTATAAACACGAAGCTAATAGGCTAGGGATTGTGTTGTTACTGTTAAGGGTTTAAAGTTCTTCATAATTAATACAATGAGAACCTGTAACAAAAGTAGGGGTATGCATAGGAAAAGTTTCCAACAGTTTGTCCATGTATAGTGTGAAAAGACAGAAAAGAGAGGACTATGACATAGTGATTGTCTAACCTAGAATGTAGCCAACATGATTAAAGCTGCTTCATAACTTCATCTGAGTAATTACAACCATATTGGATATGATATAACTCAATACATTATATTTATACTATCAATCATGGCGAAAGACAGATTTCAGTGTCAGACCCACTAACAATTATCTGTCATAATGCGGGGTATATAATATTATATATATGGCTATCCTGGTACTCTGTGCATATAGCTGGGGGAAAAAAGCATAAGGTCAATGAGACGGTAAATAAACCAAAAATTCTGCAGATTTCTTAATTTCTCAACAACCTTGTTGACAAATTACGTTTTAACAAATCGGTTTGCTGCAAGAGTTGATCTGAAGCGAGCCTAAATGCTGAAGATTAGTTTTTAAATGAAATCAATTTCAGGATCCTAGAAACCCATTGAATACCCTCTAATTCAAATCATATCAAATCATGCAGATTCTAAAGGGGATGGGTTAGTAAGCAATTCCCTCCCTCAATCTGTCTCAATGACATGTTGCTGTCATAGAGTGATAGACTCTGGAATAATTCATTTAGCAACATCCTTCATGAAGGTTGAACAAGGATGACATGACTTACACATTTGATTATGTAATTTATGATCTACAGAAATCTCACATATTACAAGTAGACCTATCTTGTAGTAATATCTTGTTCAGCTATGTAAATTTTATGCCAAGCAAAAAAGGCACTATATATAGTTGTCTATCGGGAATTTTCCTTTACTCTACAATGTACATGTAGATATGTCTGTTATGACACCACTCTCAGAGAAAACTTGGGTGTAAAGGTCCTTATCTGACTCATGCGTCACTGTGACGCATGTTTAATGTAAAGTCTTGTTTCAGACAATTCTGAAATAGCAGCCTGGCATGCTCCTATAACAATGTAACATTTACCCTACTGTGCCCCACGTTATCAAATACAAATTTAGCAGGCAGCCAGTGTCAATCTCCTTGTTGTGCCTCAATATTCAGTGTCTGTGTCAATGAATCTTTAATTTTTGCATGTAGAAAAGGGTTGTCTAACCCGAGGCTGTCAAGCTACACTTCTCTCTGTTGATTATCTATTTCCTGTCTCCAAGTACATCAAGGATGTTTCCTGTGCTTTGAACTCAAGTCTTATGCCTAGAGGAGCTATGTTACACAAGGTAGATTTTTCTTCACAGTTTGCACAGGATTGTCCGTGTGCCGTGGGCTGCATCCAATGCAAATGAAGCTTTTATGGAAGAATCGGGTTATTCACAGGATTACTGCATTGTAAAGATTCAAATCATCTACAAGGTGTAGTCAAATTCAATTGGAGATGCTGAACACATCTGTGAAATCAAATCTATATGATTTATATCTATATCAAGGACTCAAAGAGAGCTCTGCAGATTCCTTAACTTCATAATCTAATGTCATTGTTAGAGACTTTGGAGGAGAATAACACAAAAGGATGATAGATTTGAATGGAGGATGGAAGTTGGAATCTACCAGGCACACTCCTTCCATTCCATCTCCATCTCCATGTCATCTCGCATGCGCAGTTTGTCCAACTCGGCATTTTTGTTAGAGACTTTGGAGGAGAATAACTCAAGGAAGGGATGACAGATATTCCTGATTTTTTATCTGTAAATCTCAAATGAAATCCTGAGGAATTTACCTGGCACACTCCTTCCATTCCATCTCCATGTCGTCTCCCATGTGCAGTTTCTCCATCTCGGTATTTTTGTTAGAGACTTTGGAAGAGAATAACTCAAGGAAGGGGTGACAGATTTTCTTGATTCTTTTATCTGTAAATCTCAAAAACTGACGAAACCGTGAGGATTTTACCTGGCACACTCCTTCCATTCCATCTCCATGTCATCTCCCATGTGTAGTTCCTCCATCTCAGTGAAGATGGTGGGGGTTTCCTTCTTCTCTGTCTCATCGTCTCCACCCAGGATGAACTGGACACGTTGTCTGGGAGGGGTAACTACAATGCAAACAAAACAGACAATATAGTGTTACTTTAAAAGGAAAATTTAAAAACTCTGGAATACCATAGGGAAGAGTGCTAAGTCTTAACCTTTAGCGTGCTGAAGAAGCCGTTTGGCACCCAATTCCCTAGCTATTATTAGAGTTAGGCAGCAGGGAGAAGGTTAAAAAGATTTAAGCATTATGATCAGATATACATGTACACTAACAGTGTATGTCAATTAGTTAAAACAATAACAATTAAGAAAACTTTATTCAGTAAGATCAGGGCTGTACGTGGTGTAAAGGTGGTCTCTAAGATACACACAGCTTTTTGCTGTAAGACATGATTGTACCTTTAGTTAATAATTGATACAAAAGGACGTGTGCTTGATATATTTGGCACAATGTACATACACCACCCACAAATGTAAACCAACGCTATAACATACGTAATAGTACTAATAATACGTAATTGAAGAAAAGTGTGTCCTGCCTTCAAGTTGGTAAACAACGTGAAAACAGAAAGAATGTATCTCTGGACAAATACAAATATGTGGTACCAAAATCCCAATGAATGTAACTCTGAACACGTCACCACCTGGTCAAGTACGTAACAGTGCACACACTAACTCTTCTGCAACATAGGTCCATGATACTTCAGATTGTGAAAAAAATTATGAAAGGGTTTGAATGGTGTAGGTTTGAGTTCACAATTCTCATAATCTGCTACAAAATGACATAAAGTACTAGCATACTTGAAAAGCGTCTACTAGGAAGTAGTGTGTTTCTGAAAATTGAATTCTGACCCGGGCAAATTGAGACCCACAATAAACTGGGGTGTGCCAACTTAAAGAGTTGTTGACGTCATTTCTTTGAAAATGATCTTGTGAATAAGAACCTGAGCTTACATCTTATCCTTAGCAGAAGGAATAAAGCCACAGGCTTAGCAACAGCCAGTTGCTACGGAATGGCAACGCCCGGTAATCTTTTCATGCCGACGTCTGTCATTCGTCAATGCCAGAATAAGGATAACCTCAATCTATCTAGCTTCATGGATTTATTTTGAGAAAACTATGACCTATTCACCTTTACCATCCCTATCCGTAAAATAATGAGAGTTTCCTATCCTCCCAAGAAGCTTTCATTTTGACACTTGTTTTTCAATGAAGGCAAATTGTTCTAGATTAAAAATTAGATTATTCCTCCCCCTGGCATACTCCAACCTTTCCCAATAAAGAAACAGTAATTAAAAGCCCTTCATCAATAACGATCATAATTAATATACAATCTATTGGAAAGCCAGTCTTCCAATGAAATCATCCAAGTATATTCATGTACCCTTTACAATTCATTCGAGCATATTCCAGTGACGTCAGCAATGCATCTGCCACCATGCCCATATTGACACACTACATTTAGTATTTCAACGAATAGTACTCAATGCTGCTCAACCAAACTTCAATCAGTTTTCCTCTTTAAGCCCCAGTCACACAGCATGTAGTATGCTCAGTGCTCTCAGAATCATTGCATGATTCTATGAATCAGTCAACGTTTGAACGTAAAAGAACCCACCACATCGAATACAAGGGGTCACACCTGGTGTGAGTGGGTCAAATAAATCTGTCCAGATACATAGCCTGTACTGTGGATATGCAGCTGGTACTGTTCAGTACAAACCTGGTATGCAATACAAACAAACAAACAAACAAACAAACAAATTTTATACCTGGGGGAGTAGGAGCGTTGTCCTTGGAGTCCTTGTCGTTCTTCCTATGACTTTTGTGGTGGCCATTTTTGCTCCTACTTTTTTTCTGGTGTCTGTGCTTCAGCGGAACATGTACGCCGACGTAGACATTCTTGTGACCTGGAAAAAGGCACAATACATGTACAGATTTTTGCTACCAGCATACACTATAAATCATGTACGACAAGATGCTAGAATTATAAGCGAAATTACAACTATATGGAGTATCTTACTGCAATTAATTTTTGAAGGTTCCAACTTCTTGAGCTATTTTTCCTTCCTGCTTATTAATCTTCTTGTCTTTTTAGATTCTTCCATATCTAGAAGAAAATAGTCATTTTAATCTACTGTACACGTCCTTGGCATTTCATATTTCTTGTATTCACTTGTTGTTGTGTTGGTACCTCAGATGATAGATACCTTCAGTAAAGGGAATCTACACTCAGTCTGAAAAAAAACTCAGCCTATTGTTCCCCTCAAAACCTAAGTCTGTGAAGCAATGTTAGACTCTTGAAAGCTTTGCTTATTTAGGATACCAAATAAGTTGCAAAACTAAACAGAGTATCAAAACAAACTGTAGAAGTGGATGCTTCACTTTTAAGTGAATATTGCTATAAAAGCAAACAAAACAAACAGACCATATCATAAGTGATGGCTTTACTTGTTTTGAGTTCCTAATATCCTTTACTCTGGTATTTAAGTACCCATTTGTTTTTTCGAATAACAAAAGGGACAAAAAATAACACTGCATCATGTTACTTATAGTCCAAAGCTGCCAAATACACTTTGCCAAAAACTGCATCTACACGAAAACTACTTCTATACCAATCAGGTCGTATCTCACAATTGAAAGCTACCACAATGTAAAACTGATCTTTCTGCTAGCCGAGAAAGTAGACTATCTTATCGGACAAGCCTATTTAGTAGCTGTATAAAATAAAACATCTTGAAACTGTAAATAACAGTTGCATAACCCTGGAATGTTGTCTAAGAAAATTTTACTTTGATCAATTATAAGCATACAATCAAATGTAGACTAAGTTATTGTTTTTTACAAGAACTTGGCAAACAATACTAAACTTGACAAACACTACTTTTTCATTCATCATAAATTTTGTTCCCAAAAAAGATAAGGGCTGTCAAATCATCTGCCATAAAAAATGTCAACACTGGTTGCATGAAAAGCTATAAGTTTTGGTGCAGTTACATTCGTTGTACGTTTTTTTGATGACATTGAATTTTTAAGCAGGTTTTACCAGAACCTACTTAGTACATGTACAATAGAGGAATATCTAACTTATTCTAAGCCTTTTCCTTGTGAAAGACAGTTCAATTTTGCAGGACACGTACATGTACATGACTCTCCCAAGAAAGGCATTAAGTGTACTATTGTACGACATGCATGTGGTCAAGCCATCAGCAACAATTTGGGTACTTACGGTCGAAGTCAGTGTGGTCTCGGTCAGCCAATCTGCCCGCACTGGCCGCTCTGGTATCTATCACTGGCTGGTCATCATAACCACTTGACAGATCCATGGTTTAGACCTTCTGTAAGAAAAGTAACAGGAATCAAGTGTCAGAACGAATACAACTGGATTGTATTCTGATCCTTTTAGATGCTGTAAATGGATTTAAGATCGCAGTGATTTTAATTTCCCAGCAGGTAAAGAGTTCTGTGGCTTTTAGTTTGTATACACCTATATTAAACAATAGCCACATCACTCAAGCTGTATTCATTGATTATTCATCAAATCCAAGACATAAAAAAGGCTAGTCTAAATGACTCTTTAATCCTTCTTATCAAGACAAAAAGGTATCAAAAAAGAAATCCTTAAATAACTTTGCATATTTTTATAGAGAATATGATATGTACATGTGGTACATGTAGTTATGAAGTCTTTTAACACATCCTTTGATTATTTAACATACATGTTACAAAGCTCATAATACTGTTTTTGATTGTAAGAGCTTAAGAGCTTTGAACATGTGTCAAGAAAAGAATCCCCCACCCTAGACCTGTTTTTCCTTAGACTTTTAACTAATGATTGGTGTTTAACATATCTAATCACATACTAAAATCTAATTATTTTTCTTTGACAGCTTAACAGTGTCTTTAAACTTTGTCCTTGACAACCCCTTATTTTGGAATACTGCCAGCTCAAGTGCCATCAAACATGGTGCGAAAACTTTTCCATTGTTTCCACAGCGTCACATTTCTTTTTATCTTGCTCCCCTCTTTTGTTGTAAAATATACGAGACACCACTCATCAAACTAAGATGACTGGACAGATAAAAAAGCATTGTTGCTGACGCCAACGCTTAGAATAAACTGCATGCTCTATTGCAAATACTGTAGAGTGGGTTAAGGGTCAAACTAACGACCTTGTAAGCTACATGTAGAGGTCATTTAAGTAAGCTATAGGTATGTTAACTATTAATCCAATTACACCACAACCCTTTCAGTCTATGTATATTATACACCTTACGTATGTATTTTTTTTTTTGTGAACAAATAGATTTTCTAGCCATTTTATCTATTCTGTACTGACAGACTGGACACGTAACGTGACACAGTAAAAGGGAAAATGTTTATGGTGGTTTTGCGTTCGCAGTTTTCGCGGTGGCCTCATTGCAAACTTAAGTTAAAATGACTGCGAATATTTTCTTTTTTTTACAGTAAAACCCAGCATGGCAGTGTCAACCGCGAACTTCAAACAACTGCTGACGCTCCATTTTTTCCTACCGTGAAATCAAATCCCTGCAAACATTCTACCTTTTACAGTACTGCAGCTAAAGACCCTGTCTGTGATATGTTTCTAACATAAAACTCCCAAGGGATAACAAACATCAATCAAAAGATTACAAAACCTTCCTTGACCAATAGAAAATTACAACAAGGTCAATGCAATTACACTGATGATTCTCTAGCAACAGCTCAGTTTAAAAGGGTATCAACATGTACAGAATGATGGCTATGCTGACAGTTTAAGGTTTATTCGTCCTTGTCCTGAATTCTTCTTATGAGAGAAGCTTTAAAGGTATGACCTGGGTGGTATCATACATAACACAACTGATCTGTTTACACTGGAGACTGCGTCTAAGGTTACTGAAAGTGATAAGGGCAGTTCCTAATATAGCAGGCGTTAATGCGTCACTGAATCAGTCAGTTACCCTGCTTCAAAAATTGGTAACATGCAGGTCCAAGATAAGCCGCTAGGGGGCCCAAACTAGCACCACTTCTGCCAAAGTGATCTGCCACACAATAACCATATGCATGACCAATGAGCATTTCCAGAACATGAGATACCAAAACGAGAAGTTTTGCTGCAGTACCAATGAAAGTTACTATGAGGCCAATAATTGAACTAATCCTTTGTTTTGTCAACAACCTTCTACAAACCAAATATCACAACAATCCATCGACAGCTTTGTGAGTTATGCTGTTAAACCACAAACAAACTAAACCATACACGCTAATGAAGACATTACCTTATTGGCAAAGGCAGGTTATTAGTATAAATATAATCAATGTCACTCTCTTCTATATATGCTGATGTGTATATATAGTGACTTGCATTTTGGGCCTGGGGCAGTATAATAGTCAAGGGGCACCGCTAGCACATTTCTGGCATACAAAAGTCAAGGGCACTGATACCAGAACGAGGAAGTCAATGACCTAACGTACATACTACTGCTGAGTGCTACTTACACTGTCTTTACAATATTACATCTTCTAACTACAACTTCACAACTCATTTTGTCATAATTTTAAACACAAATTCAATAGTCCAAATCTAATAGTCCAACACCAAGCCCACACCAATTCACAAACTTACAGCTAATTTGTTACTTCTTGGGTTTAAAATATAGAGTATTAAAAAATAAATATAGTCAGATTTACATGTACTCCCAGACTTTTTTTTGTTCGGTCTTGCTAAACTTTTAATTTTAAAAAATGATAGGGAAACAAGGAAATAAATTGCTGTGGCCTAAATGAGAGTGAACAAATCCTAAGGACATAAAACGTACATAAAATGCTTGATAGAAATTATACTGAAAAAATAGTGACCTTAACCTTCCTTTCAGCTGTTTCCTTGCAGTCAAGTTGCAGATTACCATAAACATGAGAGGCAAGGACAAACTGATAAGGGTTTCAGATATATTGCAGTAAATGAAGGCATGTTATAAATGCTGGCTAGCCTCACGTACTACTCAAGAAATCCCTTAGCTGCACGTACGCCATAAATGCAAAGCGAGCTAATCATTAAATGGGTCCTCGTACAACATGGTACTTTATAGTAAACATTACACAGTGACACAAGTATTATGCAATGGAGGGAATAACGGTAGTTGTATACAGTAAATACATTAATTAAAGAAATACTTTCAAAATATTACTGAATGAGGGAGTGACCTTGACCATTGATATAGGATAGGGAAGAAGCTAAATTGAGATCATCACAGACATGATATTGGCGATATTGGCTTTCAACTGGTTGGGCTAGAAAATAGATTTACTGTCAGCAGCACTTTGGGCTTGTCCATTGCTTATTTCTCCAGCAATCTCTTGCAAAAAAACGAATAAAATCAGTTCATCCCTTCTTGACTTATTCTGTTTCAAAGTCTGCAACTGAAACGTCCTGGCAGTACCAAAGAAAGCTGCTAGACGGACAAACCTTATGTCACTTCTTCCCAAGCAAAAATTGTGGCCATACAACATCTTGCATGGAACACAAGATATCAAAACCAGAAGTCCTACTTCAGTACCAAGGAGAGCTGCCAGGGGGTCAAAATCTATTTCTTCCACAGGACCTAACCTAACTACATTCCAAGTTTCATGATAATAATTAATCCATATCCATTGCTTCTTGAGTTATGCTGCTAAACCACATAAACATACAAATGCCACCAAAATACAACCTTTTTGGCAAATGTTAAAAACTTTCAAGAATCTGTACTAGTAGTACATGCACATGTATATGTATATGTGTACTGTATTTTCCTTGGTAAGCAGGCATATGTTTCATGGCTAAAATCAAATGATAAGATAAGAACATAGAATCTAACTTATCTTCCTGACTTACTCTTATCTAAGGAAGTAGATCCAATGCTGAGTGAAGTGATTTTGGCTTGAATGGCTTCACAGGCGAACCCTTCACCCTCCAACAGCTTTGTAAGGGAGTCAGTGATTGGGAGTTTGCCAAATCAAATCAACTCTTCTTTGTATTTTTGCAGCAGCTGTATACTATATCCACAATTAGATATAAGATATGCTTAAGTGAGCCTTGTCCTAGAACGTAATCTGCATATGAAAGAAACCTGGGCGAACAGCCTATCTGGTGAAATGCTTGTATTTATCAATAACCAGTGGTAAAGTCAACTGTCAAAAACAACTAGACGCCATTTAAACTTTAACCCTTGACTTGACTGGTTTTTCAACAAACCATTACTACCGCATTAGCCTCACCAAACTCAAAATGCAGAAATGCAAATGAAGAAATAGCCAAACCTGACAGATGTGCAGCAACTGATTCATGATTTTGATGGATAGCCAGGATCCAACTCATACAAATAGGTCAAACCTTTATCAACTAAGGAAATGCACACCTGTGTCAATGTATTACGTAAGCACAATATCCACTGGTCAACTAAACTTAAGAGATGATAACCTTATGTTTGCTGCCTTACCTTGTGTGCTATACAGTTATGCCTTATGGTATAAAAATATGTACAGTTGAAGCACGACAAGGGTTAACCTTCTCCCTGCTGCCTAACTCTTTATATATAGTGTAACCAATAGGGAATTGGGTGCCAAACGACTACGTCAGTGTGCAAAAGGTTAAACAGATCCCAATCCTCCCACACCATTAGATAAATCCAAAAGGTCTCACCCTGTCATCAGGAATTACAGGTTTGCGATAGCAAAGCCTGTTCTGTTTTTGCTTATTACTTATTAGAATACTGTGAATTCCTTTATATTCAAGGGGACTTTTTAGTTTTAGGGGTGGGGTGGTGTAGGCGTTTCTTCCCAATGTTGAAAGTTTGGGATTAGAACATAAACTACATGCATTGTGGCCAGAAAATCTCTATTGTCTACGGCGAGATGATTTTGTGGTGGAGGGGTCACTGTGAAAGCTGAGACCCCTAAAACCATTGTGATGAATATTCAAAGATTTACAGTAAACAGCACCTGTTGAAGACATGCATTGTAGGGGAGCCCTTTGCTGAATACACAACAGATAAGGTTTAATCTATGCTATTTAACTTTTGTTACAACCTTTATAGATACGTGTATGTAGTAATATAGTCAAACCTGTACAAGTGACCACCTCTACATAAGGATCACCTGGCTATTGTGGTCACTTTCTGGAGGTCCCATACATAGTTTTCCTCATAATCCTGTGCATAGTGACCACCTGTCCACATAGACCAGATTTTATCAGTTCCCTGAGTGGTCTTCTTGGGCACTTTTGACTATACATGTACATTTCCTACTCAATACACTACGAATTTCCCTAAGTAACAATTGGATTAAACCAAGCAATAAATTCAGTATGCATGTAAAATACCAAGATCAAAAGAAACTGTGTGTGTTTAAAGCCATGCTATCAGTTGTTGAACATTCTGACAAGCAACATTTCATCTGCAACAACTTTTATCTGATTCTGAGATATGAAAATATTCATATATATGTATAACATTCAGAACTATCTCTAGTGATTCCCACTTAATGAATAGATCAGTTGCAAACAGAAAGCCCTTGTAAAACTCAAAATTTCCCGTCTCGTTCAGATCTCTATCTAGATTGCCGTATATCCGTAGACTGTATAATCAGTATTCCATACAGTGCCTTTAATCTCATCTAGCTACTAAAATACACGTAGCCAATTGTCCTTCCTGGACAGTTTTAAATGCAGGTCATTGACGATCAAGGGTAGAATATGTATGAACGAGGTATATATAATGTAGGAGAGGAAATGGTCCCTAGATGAGAGATATGGTGCTTTAACAAGTTGTAATCATCCCCAAAGTGGTATCATTGAAGGTTACAGAGTCACTACATTGTCCTTGGATCTCTTATGATGAAAACGTGATCTAAATTCTGCACGGATCGTCAACCTTTCGGTGCAATTATGGTCACATTGGCAGCCATAGGGCAGCTCTGTATTGTGGAGATATGCTGAAATGCCATATTCTAATCAATGAGATATATTCTGCTTCGAGTTTGAATAAACTTAAAAATCATGGAAAAAATCTAGACACAAAAAGTTTGAAAAGTTGATTTTGGTTTATCATATCTTTGTTGGTATGTGATCAATTTTGTAGCATGTATCACTGGAAAGCTTTTTTTTCAAATTATAATTTAATTCATTTTTGAATTATGAAACACAACAAAACATGCAATGCATCACATTTCAAAATATCATTCTGATTGCACATGCTTATGACTGTTATGATCAGTAATAAGCATGCATTTTGTTCGTGGGATCATTTCAAGAGAGGAAGATAATTAGCCTTCCAGTGATAATTATATTAGAGTGCAACCGACAAAGTAAAAACAGAGGTATAACTAGCCCAGGGATGATTGAAACTTTTTTTCAAAAACAAATTGACCAATCAGCTGTCCTAAAAAGTGACCTGCAGGGCAGACGTAAAAATTGGCACCCCTGCCTGTACAGATGACCTTGCCCAAAAGGGTAAGATAACAAAGAGGCCCTTACAATATCAGTAACATGACACATGTACGCTGGACCCATATATAGAACATTTCAAGTATCATTATTACAGCTATGGCAAGAAAGATAGATCTGACAGCAACCAGAACAGCGTACCCAAACTTTTCAAGGAAAAACTCCACTTGGGAGGTAGAAACAAATGTCTTATCAAGAGAATAAACAAATACATTACATGTACTACATGGAACAGAAAAATGCTTCCTAAAAAGAAATTGTTACAAATGATGATGAAATACAATATCTATCTTGTAAAAAGTTTGTCTGGAAATGTGATCTTCCGTAACGGCATTTCAGAAATAACTCATATGACCTTTACGCTTTCAAGCATACATGTATGTGCACAAGGTGACTTTGCTAGAATGAGTCAGCAAAACACTCTGCATGTCTGAAAGCACACTGTGCTAACAGAATCACAGTAATTGCACGTACTGAGACAATTTGTCCCTCGTGTATTGGCAATTCTAATATACAGCTCATTTCTAAATGAGAGTACAAGTAATTGGAAAATGCTAATGTTACGCTACCTTGACAGAATTCTAGTCACTAGTTTTTTTCGTTTCAAGGCATCCTCATTTGAGGTGAAGCATGATGCTTTTTTACGTAGCTAGTGGTAGTGCAATGCGGCTTTGCTACGGCTCACGTTTTTGGCCAAGCACACAGGGTCACCCCTACTCTTCTCGATAAGTGTGTTGGGTTCTTTTACGAGGTTTGATGCTTGAGGCTAATGCCTGAAGCTCCCTCATACACGGGGCCACCGGCTTTACGTCACCATCCGAAATGATGTCACTATGACAGTATGATTTTAACATTGACATGATGTAAAACAAACACCATGTTAAAGTACATGTGTAAGGCACAATCACTTATTTTTAGACCGATAAACAGATTCTGAATGTAATAACGTGCAATATTGAGAATGTGAATTCACAACAACGTTGAATAAATTCATCAGTCACGTTTACTTGACAGTTACGAGAACATTCTTCGAACAGTGACTAGAAAATGGTAGCGAAAATACGCACCTCCAAATTTTCGACGACTCCTGTCCGTCTTGTTCACGGAGTGGCCTAGTCTCGCGAGAACACGAGACTAGGCCGAGACTTGTGACGATCTTCTTGAATTTGGAGGTGCGTATTTTCGCTACCATTTTCTAGTCACTGTTCGAAGAATGTTCTCGTAACAATTCACAACAAGTATGGAGATCATCTCCAAGCAGATGTTGGGGGTGAAAATTGTAACATTTCCGAGAGTACACTCTTGGGGCAGTGGGCTGTCAGAAAAAGTTATGATTTACTACATGTACCTCAACATCTGCTTGGAAATCAGTATGGAGATAGAATACTCCAGCAATCTAATTTTCATTATTGGAAACCTGTATAAGCAATTAACAACATCGAAACATGCATATCAGACCTCCTATAAATCTTAATCAATTTCAAATTCAGCCTTCAGGTATTGTAACATGAGCTACTACTAATATATATAGATTGATTTTCTGTAAGAAAATGATCAAGATAAGTTATCAAAATTTAAATCAACAAGGTAGGTACATTGTAAAAGGACCTTTGAACCATGACTAAGTAACAGAATGCAGTTCTAAAATAAGGCCATTCAACAACCCTTCAAGCAACCTGACGACAAACTGGTGTAAATGTTTATTGAAGTATGGAGGCATGCTGCGTCAGTCGCGGTGTCCATTTATTGCATTGCTGTAGTGTTTACCTATGCTATTTTATTGTTATTGTGGTTTGCATTCTGGTGAATAACTAACCCCTGTACATACTGTCCTGTCAAGATTCCAGAAGTGGTACCACCTTGGTGGAAAAAGGTCAAGGCATTATGCATTTGAAGAGCAAGACATGGTGAGGTGTTCTTGAGGTTAGGGTTGTTGATTTAGAACCTAGAGGTTGCGGGTTCGAATCCCCAGCAGTCCCTAATGTTCAATTATGTTGTGCCCTTGGGAAAGGCACTTTACACCTACTTCCACACATAACTCAGGTAAAATGGAGTACCTAGCTTCTGGTAGTGAAATCCTTTCGAATGGGACGTAAAGCCGGAGGTCCCATGCTTGAGGAGAGCCACACCTCAAGCTCAAGACAGATCACGCCATCCCCCAGACTGGTCGCTTCACTACCTTTTGATTACCATTACGCTAAAATAAAATCCTAGCCAGAACCCTGTCTGCTCAACAGCACCTAGACAGTTAACAGACCATTTTCTTATCTCCAGACTGTAATCTGAAATATGCAGACCATGTTACTAAGCTAGACTTTATTTACGGTTAATTAACCATTTATCTATCATCAACGCAGCTCAGGCAATGTATGTGTATATGCATGTGTAATAGAATGTTTATCTAATTTATGGGTTACAAGGAAACACTGAAGAGCTAGCAACACAATTTAGTTGTACAACATGTTTATGTTAGTTTGAAAGTTAAAAGATACTTCTTCATAACATGTTGATGTGTTGGTCTTCAATTATATGGTTATCATGATGTAGAAATAAGGACACTGTCATATGCAACGATACACAACAATGCAAATTCCAATGTGGAATGGTGGCCTAATGATTACCGATCAAAAGGTTTTGAATTCAAATCTGAGCCATACATTTACCTCAAGCATGTTAAAGAGCCCATTACACTTATCAATAAAATCAAGAGTCGCGGTCCATCTGGAAGTGAGTGGATTAAACCTTACGGTATGGTCTTACTTTAACGTACACATGTTCAAAACTGTGTGTTAAACCTGAGTGCAAAACTAGACGGCATTTTACCGGTAAAATGAACAAAACAGCATATACATAATGTAAAGAAAAACACCAGTAAACATGCAACATGTAGTATTACATGTAGTACAGTTTCTTACATTCAAGAAACATGCACTGAGATCAATAAGACATTGTATGGAAAGGTAACATGATCTGAGATGTAAAGGAGCGTGTCAAACACAATGTTACATCACACATCGCAGACAACACTTTAGTTAGATGTGCAAAGGTTAGGTGTGACAGGTCGTTCAGTGTAATATAACCAGCTGCTGCCGTGCCACGTGCCTGCGAAGCTGGTGTGTTACACCAAAGGGTGGTTATACCGCTATATAGATACAGATACATTCATAACCTATAACAACATTCTGATGATAACATTTATTTCCCTTTAGCACCATGTATTTTCTCTACCTTCCTATAATAAAATCCAAGCATACATGCATGATATACTGGCTTTACAGTACATTACTTGCACCCCTGAGGGGCAATGGGCCAATTAAATCCACCCACAAGCCTGTCCATCAAATGACAGGGCCATTGTGCACATCTAGCCTGGATGCCAGACGGTTTCCAGGGCATACACAAGCGAACTCCTGGGCTCTAGGGCTAACAATAAAAACATGCCCCCAAGGAAGTTTACAACAGGCCCCCCATGAGTTTGATATGATACATATTACAGAGATCAGGGGTCCTGGCATCCAGGCAAACCACCTACTGTTTCAAAACATGATTACCTGGCATTTGAGCATCGATACATTCATTTGACACTTGGAGTCTAATTGTTATGCTTATCAGTCACCAATTATGTTTATTTCTGGAACTGAGAACAATGGTATTCCAACTGAACAGTTACTAGTCACAAACAATTATACACAATGATGCTATTGTTTGAGATGGCTTTAACGTAATTCACCCAAATGAGTCTACTTTCACATCAGAAGATGTATGTGTGAATAAGTGGAAAATACAGCTATTTCTTTCGTTTTCTTCTATGCAGATACTAGTAATATAATGTTACTTGTCTATGTTTATCTTTAATTATCATCAACAACTCAACAATATTGGATTACAAAAATAATATCAAAATTAAAAATTCAACTTGGGTATAACATAAGTCTTATATACATAGTTGTCTCCAGTCCAGCTTCAAGTTTTTTTCCGTCCCATTTTCCCGGGACAGAGGGACAGGTCCTGGGCTGGAGACAGGCCTGAATACTCATACTACACAAATGAATCATAACACTTTGAAATTTTCATACTTATTAATAATAGGAGGAAATATGATGATTTTCCTTACCTCAAAACAGCTGTAGAGGCTGTATGGAGGTCTAGTAGAGAAAGCAGAGGCTTGCAGTGGCAGAGTGGTGGTACAGGTCTTCCATTCACTGTGGTAAAACTACTGCACAACAGACTTTAGCGGCCTGGAAGAGAATCGCATTCATTCAGTACAAGATACATGGTGGTGTATAAGTAAATTTCTTTACTTTCGGGAACAAACTTCAGGTGGCCTTGAATCTATAAGCTGTTAGAAGCTCAAGTGTTAAAAAAAGCTGCTAGGGGGCCCAAACCTACTCTCTGCCCCAAGAGCTACTAGTATCAAGAGTGAGTCAAGGTGAGTCAAGACCACAGCATGTCAAGAACATGAGATAGCAAAACCGGAGGCTCCCCTACAGTACCTTAGAAAGTGGCTAGGGGGCCCATTATCAAACTTGACCTGCGTTTTCCCTACCTATACCCACCTACCAAATATCATTAGGATTGATTCATAGCTTTTCGAGTTATCCTGTCGACACACAAAAAAAACAGACGGCACCTAAAGTTTAGTAAAGCATAACCTTCTTTACTTGGAGAAGGTAAGAATGTGACAAGGCAGCCTTACATAACTCTGGCCGGCTGATGTATTGTGCATGTAGCCAATCAGGGTACATGTGTGGATAATTCATTTACAACTGTTAAATATTCAACCCACCACATGTCAGTACATTCATGCTTGAATGCCAGTTTATTTGCATGTGACAACAGTAAATATGTGCTTTAAAAGCAGCGGTATAGTCCTCTCTAACATTTGAGTGACAGGTCTCAAGCAGGCTTAATTGACCAAGGCGAATTGAGGAACAAGTTATATATGCACACATCTTTTTCACAGACGATGAACAAGTATATAGTATTACATCCTCACACCTTTAAGTTTAACCCTGCAAGTGTCAGGTCAAACTATAAATCAATCTGACTAGCCTGACACTTGCAGGGTTAAGCAATAGTGTGTTACGCCTAATGGCGGTTATACCGGCTATATAGATACAGATACAGAATAGCTTTAACCGCGGAAGTATCAGTAGACGCTGCATGGATGACAAGTTTTCATCATAAATTTATTTGCGAGAAGTTTACTGGATCATTTCCAAGTAACAGGTGCAAAAAAATATCATGGATATCCGACAATTCGAAAATTTTAGATGTAACCAATAAGAAAGTGGATATAATTCCATGAAATTTTCATTTTTTTGACTATGGAAAGTCACTTGTAACAGCATTTTCAACATTATCAGTAAAGCTCTAAATGTCATTTTCATGTTCATATGACTTTTGCATAAAAGTGTCCTCAAACAGACAGAATATCATACATATGCATTAACGTTATGTCTGCACTCAACACTTTTCAAAATACATATTAAAAAGCCCTGAATTAGTGAATACAAGAATCCCTTTGTTTGGCACGACAACTCAAAAACTAACAACTGTTATCCGTTTATCGTCATCAAACTTATATTTGACATCTTATCTCAGTAACTTTTCTTGTAAACTAAAAATGTAACAAAATCTCGATAAATCCAAACACATGAAAATTGCTCGAGAAAAATCATGGACACCACTGATAAAATAAATGAGAACATTTTGTACTATAGATACATGAAGAATCCTCAGGCATTCTAAAATAAGTGTGGTAACCATAAACGCTTCTATAAACGAGAAAAATCGCAGCACTGTTTAAAAAGCCATATGTTACAACTAACGTTACCACGTCGCGTGGATTTCTTTGTCTCCCACATTCGATCAGCTTGTCTTTGAAGATCTTACCTCACAAAACACCGCCTCGGCTGTTTTAACCCTTGTATATGGTCTATTTTCTACGTTCACTGGCGCTAGATGCGATACTGTGCGGGTAAACGCCGGTAAAACGTGCAAAAGAGGCACGACTTTACCTGATCTGGAGTTTTGTATGCCGACATCAGACGACAGGCCGGTTCTACGCAGCTGAGGAAGAAGGGATATACCATTCAACCAACTGGGCTACTTACGTAATCTTCAATGTGGCAGCCATCTAACTTATCAAATATAATTAGTTATTCTTACACAAAACACATATCTGTATTAGATGTTGATGAAAATATGTAATATTTATTTCAGTTTTGTATAAAAGAATCATAATTGTAAAAATGTTTGAATGTGTTTTTCCCCATCAACATGGTGGACCAGTCCGTGCGTCATCATGGCGGCTGAGCAGGCAGTCGTGACACAAGAAGGGCATCCAAACATTACTAGATTTCTCGATAATTTTCCTCATATAAACATTTCTGCACCGTAAGTATTGCCGAAGGACACCTTTGGCTACCACACAATGTTAAAGAATCACAGGGATCTTTGCACGTGTTGAGGTTATGACAGTTTTTTCCGCCCCTGTACCCAGAAACACTGAAGCGAACGTCCTTCTTTTGACCTGACAGCCAACTTTCCTGGGCGTCGACCTGCATTTATCCTCCTGATTGGTCGGCACGAAATAGGTGGAGCTAGAAAGAAAATCCGCGAAGTTTTAAAATATAAATGTATCCTACCTTTTCTTCCAAAGCACTTCAATTGTGAGAATGCACGATAGTTGTGAAATTTGATATGGGCTCGGGGCGGTAACATGGTTACAGTTTGTCCGAGGGATAGCCTCTTACTTTCAAAGTCTTAGGCACAATTTTACTGCATTTCATAAACATACATTCAATGGTACTTGTCCATTTTACAATTCATTAGTCATTACAGAGGAACTGTTTTGTTTCTTAGTGAACAGGGTATCATGACATACATAATTTTACCAAGGGTTGGATCTAGCGTCCTGTCTTGATTTAAATGGCTTCGGGTATACGTTACGCGTTCTTTGGGGGGTGTCAATTTCTGCAATTTGTAAACTAACCGCAAGGCGGGGCTAATGAATGGTCAGCAACTTTTGTTATTTGATCTACATCTATCTGCCCGGTAGGTTATATTTTGCATTATCTTCTGTTGATTGGTTGGTTGGTTGGTTGGTTGGTTGGTTGGTTGGTTGGTTGGTTGGTTGGTTGGTTGGTTAGTTGGTTGGTTGATGGATTGATTGATTGATTGATTGATTGATTGAATGAAGAACATGGAAAGGTACACAAAAACAACGAAGGAAGACACCAAACAAGCATTCATATTGTGGTACATGTAACGTTACATGTATAAGTTTATTTTGATTGACCATGCACCCGTGCACCTTTCATATTTCAAACCTTTCAACTAAAAGTTTAAAGAATACTAACGATAATGTGTAATGATGTTCTAACAATTCTGTATGTATTTTGGAAACTATAGGAAAATATCCTCACACAATAAAACATGTGCAACACTAGCTGGGTTGACCCGAAGCATTGAACTTGTTGATATACATGCATCATATAACCGTTATGCTTAATCAAGGCTTAACTTAATCTTAAATAGAAATGCTGTAGCGATATTGTGATCTTACGTATACAAGGCGTTGTAGAATCGTCTGATCTACATTTTTGCTTTGAAGTACAGTAACAAAAATGTTACTCTTACATTTCAGATAACTGTATTAGACCTTGAGTAATTAATGTGTTGTCTAAAGAAACACTAACTTCAATAAACCATGTGTTTCAGGTGGTATCATGCTATACTACACCATCAATTTGCTCTTTTTCTGGTGTTCTTGCAAATCTGCTGGCAATGTTGCCGAAGATTCTTAACAGAAGGTAGAGAGATGTGCACACCGCTAGCCAAAATTCTGTAGTTTTTTTGCCGAAAAAGTACATAATTTAAGTACATTTTTTGTCGAAAAAGTACGTAATCTAAGCACATTTTTGTCGAAAAAGTACATTCATGGAATATAGCAGATTTATATAAACTTAACTAAAAGCATAACCTTCTTGGCAAAGGTTAAAAGATAGTTCGAACAAAGTAACTCAAAGGCAGCGGGTTTCACAATAACTGATCCACACATTTCTCTGAAGAATTAAGATAGAGAAGGTTTCTGCAATGTCTCATGCCATTGCTTATATGCATTTCCAAACAAGTTTTTGTTTCCTACAGCCGAGACCTTGTATCGATTAGAAAGCTAGTTGATATAGAATCTGGCCGCCTAGTGCAGTGACTGTCATCCAAATAACGGCTTTTTCCTGTGGCCCACGGCTCCCTGCATAGAGCACTGGAACAAAACAAAAGGGAACATAAGTACAAAAAATCCTACGTTCACAATTTGGCAGTTAAGGAAATGTCACGCTACTAGCCGGATTATACGTTTCTAAATTCAGGGGTGCCTATCAAGTATTCATACGAATTTTACAAAATTCATTCGAGTTTTACAGAATACATACGAATTTTACGGAATCCATACGTTCCGGTACTAAGAAACATATGAATTTTACATAACTCACTAGTACGAGTTTTACGGAATACATACATTTTGTACGGTCCTTACTATTAGTAGAACTCCGTAAAATTCGATTGTATGTTTTTTTTTTAATAGTAGTTGATTGAATGACTTCCGTAAAACCCGTTTGCTAATTGTATTCCATAAAACTCGTATGAATTCCGTAAAATATGCAAAAAAAAACACCCCATATATGTATCGCGTGAACGAAATAAATGATCACTTTTACGAACGCGAGAGTTTATCTGTATAACGTTAATTACATAGTTGTCGCACAGAGCAGGACAAAAACATAAAATTTGGTAGGGAAAGTACCAGAAATACGTTCAAAGTTCATCAACCGGCCATTGTGCTGTCCATAGTTTATTTTCTCTGTTTGAAATGTGCTTTAAGATCATATTTGTCGTTTTGGTCTTGTGGCAAGGTGGTCTTTAGTTTTGTGGTCAGGGATGTTGGATTAGAATCTAAAGGTTCTGGGTTCCTATACGTAGAATTGCCAGGCCTCAATGTTGTGCAGTTGGGAAAGGCACACCTGTTTCCTCACTACTCAGGTGAAAATGAGTACCTAGCTTCGGCTAGGGACGTCTTCTCGGATGGGACGTAAACCTGATATATCTAGGAAAATTATACGTTTTGGTACCTGTTTGTTCTTCGAACGACCCTTGACCACTTGTCGGTTCTGCTGTCGGTCCCATACTCGTCGTGGTGCTGGCTTGAGTGGACGTGCCGTCGACCGTGCTGCCACACCCCTGCTCGTCCTCCCCTGCCGCACAGTCCGGGTACCCGTCACAGATCAGATGCTCGTGTACACAGTACGGCTCAGGAGAGCCGGATAAGCCGCAGAAGAACGTCGGGCAATCAAGCTCCCCATGTTCGCCTTCACAGCCCTGCTCGTCCTTTTCCTCTAAACAGTCCGCGTCACCGTCACAGCTGAACGCGTCAGGAACGCACGACGCGTTACCGTAGACGGACGCGCATGCGTAGCTGCAAGAACCCCAGCTGCGTCCCAAAAACTCTTCAACTGTAGCAACAGATTTGGGGTTCAATTATATAGGCGGTCAAGACAAGTTATTTACCGTATATATATTGAGACTTCCCTTGTTGTGAACTGACTGGGCACTTGTTGCTAGCACTTTTTATCCTATATGATACGTTTAATAATTATTAACGTTACATCTTCGTAGTAACTACGCCTAGAGCGATTTTAAATTTGTTGCGTACTTTAGAGTAATGTTAGTGTTTTGATGTTTTCAGTTAATTGTTTTAAGTGTTGAAGTAATATTATGTAACTGAGCGTGCAATTCAGCCATTAGGCTGCCATATGCTTTGTGCAATAAACCAATACCAATACCAAGTAGCTAGCTATACCAATAGGTGACTTGCATGAGGTAGAGCATAGAGTAAACAACGTACGAACATGAACAATGCAGGGACTTGATTTTACAATCAAACAAATTTCACCACCTTACCAGCAACATATATCAAAACAAATAATAGAAAAGAATGATTAAAAATGTTTCTTTGGCTTTTTCTTTTGCCAAAGAAGATGTTTCGTAATGATTCATGCAAATTTGAATGCCCCATGCTTTATATATTTGTAATAACAAGCAAGGGACTTGGAAATACAACTGTAACAATACAACATAATACAATACACTAAGCTCTCGTGCAAACTGTTTAAAGGATACATCATATTCCCACAACTATTACGGTTGTGACTAACTGTCACTGGGTTTTTCGTCCTCGCCGTAAGCGCAGTCCTGGAGCCCGTCCCCTAGCTGACTTGTCGGCAGACACGTGACGTTGTCGCGGCAGATGAAAAAGCAGTGTTTGGGTACTCCTGTCATGGAAAGTACACAGTACAGTTAAAGGATGGCAACAAGGCAAAGCCCAAGAAGGTCGTATTGAGGTCACCTGCTGGCGCCGAACGGCAGCCGCCTAGACCCTTGCGACAGTTCCACAAAGTGCAAATGTGGAACGAAATATGTATCTGTTGTGTATTATGTGATTGTAAACCCTGCAGCAATTCAGCACTGATTGCCAATGTATCTGCTCTTCTTTTAGTCACCTGTCCAACACCTACCTTGGACACACCCTTGCTCATCCTTTCCGTCCAAGCAGTCTTCTAGCTCATCACAGATCCATCCTCTTGGGATACAGGGGTCACTTAAGCCAGTCAGACATTCCATCGCACACTCTTTAGGAAATACAAAATGCAGATTGTGAATGGCTCTCATCTGTCATCAGACGTCCATTATCAAGTCCAGAAAAAGGGTAAGGTCATGCACCATAGTGCGTAGGATAAGATTTAGAGCTAAGAAATTAATCAAAGCAGTGAGGGAAACGGAAAGCAGAATGTGTAAAGCAGATAGTATACCTCACTGGGCAGCGAGACCGTTTTGTTTTGGAGGTCACGTACTTAACCCTTGCGTCGCTGGTTACATTAAGGCCATGCCCACAAAAGTGTAGTCTCTACCAGACTAGTTATGCCGGCTATAGGGTTTCATTTGCAGGCTCCGTGGGCAAATATGATCTTCACCGTGGACTGAATCTACTGGCTAATTATTCATTTTCTTCCGAATTCTACTATCCATACGCCCGTAGGAGTGGAAGCTAACAAAAGTGGAAGCCTCAGCCCGCTTTAGCACAGGCTCCCTAGGTATATTGTATAGGCTGCGTAGGAGAAAGGCATGAGTGTACCGTCACAGTTTGCCTCGTCCTCCCCAGTTGAACAGTCTTCTATGTGGTTACAGGCCAGGCTATCGTGGAACAGTTCACCATCCCCACACGGACTGAACTGGCTGTCGATTTCTATAAGGCAACGAAGCAATATTTTAGTGGCAGTATGATATATGAGTGCACAGTCGAAAATTTGTTCTAGTCAAAATTCTATCCAATCAAGGTAAAAGTAGTCCCATAGCCTTTTCGAGGCCGTAGGGGCAGTGGGTTGTTATCCACTGTGCCTAGGGCACGGTATTGGAAGGCGGAGCCCATCCCTCTCATTGCCGCCTTTTTACCTCCCCAGCCGATGTCAGGTACCCACTTTTACACCTGGGTGGAGTGGGGAAAATCGTGTAAAGTGCCTCTCTTGAGGGCACAACTATCGGTGAGGGCATACAGGGGACTCAAACCCACGACCCATGGTTCTGGGCCAAACACTGTAAAAGTCACGTCAACATGACGCTGAATTATAATCCGCCTCATGGTGACTTCTACCAACCTGTGTCATGCAACTTGGGTACTATATATCAAAGCCTCCTTGTACTTACATTGTCTACATAGTGGTAAAAGGTGAACTAACGAACCCAAACATCCTAGATGCTGCAGCGTCACGGTCAACTCCAGCCCGCACTCACCCTCCAGCACATCTTCACAGACAGGTCTGCAACACAGTTTGTAAGTCTTTTTTTAGGCCCGGTTTACACCGAGTGTGCTACAGGCGTGCTTGGAAATGCATGTGTAAATTGCGCCTATTTGTTGTTTGCTTGTTTACACCTGTTAGCAGCTAGAACCCATGCATCGATTTGCATTCACGACTTAGGCCGCACTGATCATTTGATTACATGGATGACATCCTCTGGGCACCACAAAACTTGATGCGAGCATGCTAGAAAAATAGAAGTTGGGCCCTAAAAAGTTGGCTTCATTATTTGTTTTTGGAGGTCACGTATTTTTTTTTTACCCGTGACCTCAAGAGAAAGTTGACGCTATAATGAAGTCCAGTGAGATTCCCGATAAAAGATATTTAATGTGCATAAAATGTCTTTGAATATTTCTTTGTAGTCTAAACCTGGTAGCCCGGATAGCCAAAGCCACTCTGGGCACTTCAAACTTGATGCGAGCATGCGAAAAGATAAAAGTTGGGCCCAAAAAAGTTGGCTTCATGATGACATTCAATTGGTCAGGAAGATTTTACAAATGATAGAACATTATAGAACGTTCTTCTTTTTTTGTTGCATTTTCTTGGAAGACTTTGTAAAACTTCGGTAAGATCTCGAAATACATTTACGACAAAATCAGTGCGTTGTATGATAGAAAAAGAGGCATTGTATGACATAAGTATCTGTTTCTGATATTTTTTGCAATGTACGGCATACATTTGTTCACTTTGCAGCTTCGTTGTGTAAGTATACGATTTACAGTATGGTCGCAAACTTTTCTTGGGGGGGGGGCTTACAAAATAGTTATTTCTATCACAAAACTTGTTTTAAAAAGTCGGTAACAGCTATTCTTATGTACATTACGTACTATTTATGTACTAAGGAAAGTTGTGAGGTAGTGATTGTATTTACTTGTCTCCATAGTTATAGACCTGCGGCACGCATCCGTCAAAAAGGTGACAGAAACTTTCCCTCGGTCGGCATGCCCTGGCACAGAGGACCTCGTGCGATGTACACCCCCGACCTTGTAAGGAATATTAGATAAGATATTATATAATATTATGTATTTGATTGATTATTACTTACGTTTCCTCTTATATGCTGATCCTTATTTATATTATGTTCAAATGATCACTTACATTCTGCTTTTAATCCCTGGAAGAGTAGCCTTTGGCTGAAGGATATCTTCAAGTTGATAAACACAATAAATACACACATTAACCAATGAAATACATTAGACGTCTGACCATATTTGACGAGAATCTCGACCCTCAGTGCAATGCGTTTGTGGAAGGTGAGGGGGTAGAAGCGAGTGTAGAGTGCAAAAGCTGGGTTGTCCAACATGTTGCGAGCATAGCGATGGCTGTCATTGTTCCCTCGGAATACCTGTAACAAACAAAATCTTATGTCATACACCTGGTAGCGAGGATGTCCTGAAAACTGTTGTCAAAATTTACCATGCAAACTAAGAAAGGGCTAAAACAGGCTGATTTTCGTCGACAGGCCAGTACTGGACCATTCTGATATTCTTAAAGGAGGTAGCCTCCGTTGCACTAGCGTTTTACTCGCGATTTTTTTCTTCATATTTTTTTGGGGGGGGGGTGCGTATCTGCTTGAACCCCCGTATCTGCTTGGGCCCCGTATCTGCTTGGGATCGTGGCAATCGCTTTGTGGAAGGCCTGCGCTCATTCGGCTTCAACAAAGGCCTATCAAAAAACACTTATCACCATTTGGTATGGATGTGCGTGCTTCCCGTAATAAACACGGCCAGTGGAGAAGTACGTTCACGCCCTTCCACACAGCGATTACCACGATCCCAAGCAGATACGGGGCCCAAGCAGATACGGGGCTCGAGCAGATACCACCCCCCCCCCCCCCCAAAAAAAAAAAGAAATTGAAAAAAAAACGCTATTAAAACTCTAGTGGAAAGGCCTGCAACGGAGACTATAAAGGAGGCACCTTTGTCTTACTTGAGTGCCACCTTGTTACTTCCTAGCATGAGGTTAATTCACCTTCGACGGGGGTATTGTTTTGGGTTGTGTATCAGTGTATGTGTGTTAGCGCCTATAACTCAAGATTTCCATTATGGGTTTGTAGCTACTTTTGTATATGTGGGTAGCTATTGAGTTCCAAAGGAAACATGGGGCTCCCTAGTAGTATTTTGTTTAGGTACTGTAGCATGCTAGCATTACAGATTGACACGCCCTTCCTAAAAGTAGTGTGGTTTACCGTATAGTCCATAGACAGCTGGTCTGCCCGGCGAGGTCAGGGACGCCCGGTGTAGAGCCAAATCCTTGAGCTGCCAAATACGTGAGAAGTTAGGTACCGCACCTGCGTGGAGTTAGGACTGGGGTCGATGGGGGCATGGTAAGATTTACATGTAGGATTAGGGTTAAGATTAGTATTAGGGAAGGCGTTTGGGGCTAGAGTTAGAGCTATGGTTAAGGTTAGGGTTAGAATTATGCTTGAAATTAAATTTAAAATCACCACGTCCGACGAATGTTTTGCACTTAGAGTACTCCTCTCACGTAATCCCCCAAAAGTGTCGGGCTCAGGTGCAGTAGCTGCCCTCTCACTTATTTGGCAAGCTCAGAGATTTGGCTTGACACCGGGTGACTTGGTACATTGTATGTACTTGTCTGAATTGTCAATGTGCAGCTGAACTGACCATTTCTTCACTGTCCCCGACGCTGTTTGTGTACACTGTCCATTGCCCATACACAGAGAACGCCAGCTTGTAGGACGTGACCCAGTAGTCCATGTTGTACGCCCCCTGGGTGATGACACCGACAACTTCGTACACCTTGTCATGCTGAATCTGAAGTGCGAAGGAGAAATCTCAATTCATTTTTTTTTCAATTTCATTGATAAAAAGTTATCATTATGCACACTCAGGCTACCAAGTCGAGTCAAAAACGCGTGTGTAAATCTGGCCACTACGTACTTGTAGCCACAGGTCCGTGTCTATGCCCAGTGTCGGAGACCACTACGTACCTGTAGCCACAGGTCGGTGTCTATGCCCAGTGTTGGAGACCAGTACGTACCTGTAGCCACAGGTCGGTGTCTATGCCCAGTGTTGGAGACCAGTACGTACCTGTAGCCATAGGTCGGTGTCTATGCCCAGTGTTGGAGACCAGTACGTACCTGTAGCCACAGGTCGGTGTCTATGCCCAGTGTTGGAGACCAGTACGTACCTGTAGCCACAGGTCGGTGTCTATGCCCAGTGTTGGAGACCAGTACGTACCTGTAGCCACAGGTCGGTGTCTATGCCCAGTGTTGGAGACCAATACGTACCTGTAGCCACAGGTCTGTGTCTATGCCCAGTGTTGGAGACCAGTACGTACCTGTAGCCACAAGTCGGTGTCTATGCCCAGTGTTGGAGACCAGTACGTACCTGTAGCCACAGGTCGGTGTCTATGCCCAGTGTTGGAGACTAGTACGTACCTGTAGCCACAGGTCGGTGTCTATGCCCAGTGTTGGAGACCAGTACGTACCTGTAGCCACAGGTCGGTGTCTATGCCCAGTGTTGGAGACCAGTACGTACCTGTAGCCACAGGTCGGTGTCTATGCCCAGTGTTGGAGACCAGCACGTACCTGTAGCCATAGGTCGGTGTCTATGCCCAGTGTTGGAGACCAGTACGTACCTGTAGCCATAGGTCGGTGTCTATGCCCAGTGTTGGAGACCAGTACGTACCTGTAGCCACAGGTCGGTGTCTATGCCCAGTGTTGGAGACCAATACGTACCTGTAGCCACAGGTCGGTGTCTATGCCCAGTGTTGGAGACCAGTACGTACCTGTAGCCATAGGTCGGTGTCTATGCCCAGTGTTGGAGACCAGTACGTACCTGTAGCCATAGGTCGGTGTCTATGCCCAGTGTTGGAGACCAATACGTACCTGTAGCCACAGGTCGGTGTCTATGCCCAGTGTTGGAGACCAGTACGTACCTGTAGCCACAGGTCGGTGTCTATGCCCAGTGTTGGAGACCAATACGTACCTGTAGCCACAGGTCTGTGTCTATACCCAGTGTTGGAGACCACTACGTACCTGTAGCCACAGGTCTGTGTCTATGCCCAGTGTTGGAGACAAATACGTACATGTAGCCACAGGTCGGTGTCTATGCCCAGTGTTGGAGACCAGTACGTACCTGTAGCCACAGGTCGGTGTCTATGCCCAGTGTTGGAGACCAATACGTACCTGTAGCCACAGGTCGGTGTCTATGCCCAGTGTTGGAGACCAGTACGTACCTGTAGCCACAGGTCGGTGTCTATGCCCAGTGTTGGAGACCAGTACGTACCTGTAGCCACAGGTCGGTGTCTATGCCCAGTGTTGGAGACCAATACGTACCTGTAGCCACAGGTCTGTGTCTATACCCAGTGTTGGAGACCACTACGTACCTGTAGCCACAGGTCTGTGTCTATGCCCAGTGTTGGAGACAAATACGTACCTGTAGCCACAGGTCGGTGTCTATGCCCAGTGTTGGAGACCAGTACGTACCTGTAGCCACAGGTCGGTGTCTATGCCCAGTGTTGGAGACCAATACGTACCTGTAGCCACAGGTCGGTGTCTATGCCCAGTGTTGGAGACCAGTACGTACCTGTAGCCACAGGTCGGTGTCTATGCCCAGTGTTGGAGACCAATACGTACCTGTAGCCACAGGTCGGTGTCTATGCCCAGTGTTGGAGACCAATACGTACCTGTAGCCACAGGTCGGTGTCTATGCCCAGTGTTGGAGACAAATACGTACCTGTAGCCACAGGTCGGTGTCTATGCCCAGTGTTGGAGACCAGTACGTACCTGTAGCCACAGGTCGGTGTCTATGCCCAGTGTTGGAGACCACTACGTACCTGTAGCCACAGGTCGGTGTCTATGCCCAGTGTTGGAGACCAGTACGTACCTGTAGCCACAGGTCGGTGTCTATGCCCAGTGTTGGAGACCAGTACGTACCTGTAGCCACAGGTCGGTGTCTATGCCCAGTGTTGGAGACCAGTACGTACCTGTAGCCACAGGTCGGTGTCTATGCCCAGTGTTGGAGACCAGTACGTACCTGTAGCCACAGGTCGGTGTCTATGCCCAGTGTTGGAGACCAGTACGTACCTGTAGCCACAGGTCGGTGTCTATGCCCAGTGTTGGAGACCAGTACGTACCTGTAGCCACAGGTCGGTGTCTATGCCCAGTGTTGGAGACCAATACGTACCTGTAGCCACAGGTCGGTGTCTATGCCCAGTGTTGGAGACCAGTACGTACCTGTAGCCACAGGTTGGTGTCTATGCCCAGTGTTGGAGACCAGTACGTACCTGTAGCCACAGGTCGGTGTCTATGCCCAGTGTTGGAGACCAGTACGTACCTGTAGCCATAGGTCGGTGTCTATGCCCAGTGTTGGAGACCAGTACGTACCTGTAGCCATAGGTCGGTGTCTATGCCCAGTGTTGGAGACCAGTAGGTACCTGTAGCCACAGGTCGGTGTCTATGCCCAGTGTTGGAGACCAGTACGTACCTGTAGCCACAGGTCGGTGTCTATGCCCAGTGTTGGAGACCAGTACGTACCTGTAGCCACAGGTCGGTGTCTATGCCCAGTGTTGGAGACCAGTACGTACCTGTAGCCATAGGTCGGTGTCTATGCCCAGTGTTGGAGACCAGTACGTACCTGTAGCCACAGGTCGGTGTCTATGCCCAGTGTTGGAGACCAGCACGCTCCCTGTTGCTGTCCCCTCCCGTTGTTGAGACGTGCCTGCCACGGGAAGAACTCGTCCCCTCGCGATGAAGCTGTCATCTTCGCATTCGGAACCGCAGCAGGATCGTCAGGATCCAGTCCTACTCCCAGTAGGACGTACTCGTCTTGTGTTAACCAAGTGCTTTCGTCTGAAGAAATCAGCAGGGTGTTACTGTACATGATTTCAGCAGATGATATGTTTACCTAGAAGCTTTATATAAAATTGCAGATTACAGGAATAAATGCAATCGCTTTGCTGCCTATATGCTCAGCTAAGTCTGCTTTATATTGGTATAAGATGCTGCAACCTTGAAATTCTAAATGATTTTTAGCACCAAAAACACACCACTAGATATTTATTTTCTACTAATTTGATGCTTCTATCGTGGTGCATAATGACAATTTGTTTTCATGGAAACATTGGTGCAAATTATTTCTGGTGTACAGCTAACTGGATCTGCGCGCCTGGTTATGTCAATTACGGCAAACTAACCGTTTGTGACGTACACCTCCATCACCATGGCAACCCAACCCTCAAAGCCTGTCGGGTACAGACGGATGTAGCGTGACGTCACAGGAACTGGGAGAGGACGACTCACTTTGTTGTACCGGTCTCGGTTTCCGCTGAAAACCTGTACTAGAAAAAAAGATGATAAGCCCCTTTTTCCGGCGAGCCTCGCATGTACGTATTTACCGGTATTTCTGGTCAAGACGGATTTATCTTATTTATTTTTTTTAGATTTACCACATTTGTAGAAGGATTGACATAACAGGTTTCAAGAACGTAGAAGACTGTAAGGTTTGCACCATAGCACACCGGGGCATGCCCCTACTCTTTTTCGAAAGGTGTGGTGGGTTCTTTAACGTGCGCGGGGTGTGACTCTCCCCAAACACGGGACCTACATTTAATGTCCTATCCGAGGGACGTCCCTAACCGAAGCTATGTACTCATTTACATTACAGGAATTCTTCGTACCTGTACGTTGTTGCTGCTGCCTTGGTACGGTGTCCACAAAGCGCCGTCCATGCTGAAGGCCAGAGTGAATGACGTCACCCAACTGCCCAGGTCCCAGTTCGAGCCGCCTCCACTGATGACCACGCCGGTGACGTCAGTGGTCTTGCCAAAGTACACCTGCACTCAAACATTCAAAAAGATTAAACAGATTCCCCATAATCGTGTCATTCAGCTTGCTTATTCTTGACCTAGAGTCAATAGATAACCAGGGGTACCATTTTTAACTTGACCTCCGTTCTCACAATCGCTACTTACCTACCAAAAATCATGAAGATCCATCAACGTTTCCGTCACTTTTTTTGCCTACATACGAACACACAAAAATGCAAAGTCCGCTGCAGTACTGTTGGAAAACGCCAGGTAAACCTTTTCGAACTTGAACTTCCTTTCCACAACCGCTACACACCGGCCGAAAATCATGAAGATCCATCAAAGTTTTCTCAAGTTATGCTCTTGACATACATACAGACCCACCCAACAGCTGGAGTAACCGAAAACATGATCTTCTCGGCGAAGATAACAATGAACATCAGGTACCTGAAGCCATTGATCCAACACAGAACTCGGTACCCAGCAGTATCCTGGTGTAGCTGTCGGCGTGTGCCGAGCCTGAAAGGGTGCGAATTCCGACTTGTACTCGGAGCTGGCAGTGACGTAAACATCGGGAATGTACCGACTCGCCAAACCAAGCGGGAATCCAGGAGGTGGGACATCTGCGACGAAAACGTCAGCAGTGAGACTTTTTGTGCGCTACTTGTAAAACTAAGGGCCGGTTTACACGAGGCACTTTTCATGACGTACGATGTTTGCCGTACGACATTCGCCTAGGACACTTTTCGGTACACACACAACGACTGCGAATCCCGCCGCGCGTCGGCGCCCGTCGCATTCACGTGAATCCTGGTGACCCGCGACACGGAAATGGGCTCCCCCGATGTGTCATACGTCAGCCCTGGAGGCGCCACAAGACAAACGCCGAGGCGCGTCGCGAGGCCTGTACGTTTACACGGATAAAAAATCTGTCCTGCGACACGCACCGCGCGACAAGTGTCGTAGGACACTCGTCGTAAGTTCCTCGTGTAAACCGGCCCTAAAATTAGCTTTTCCAGTACAATGGATACAGATCAAGTAGTGAAGCCCGCTGCCTTGCAGTAACGTACAGTAGATGTTATACACCTCAAGCAGAGTTAAAGCTGATCTGACTACTCGTACCTCCACAGTCTTCCTCGTCCTCCCCTCCACTGCAGTCCGTCAGGTTGTTACACAGCTGAGACTCCAACAGGCAGGTACTGTCCGGACAGGAGAACTGCTTAGCACCACAAACTGTGTCGGTTTAGATAAAGTAGTGTAAAGTTAGCCCCATAGCCTTTTTGAGGCCGGAGGGGAGGTGGGTTGTTACCTGCTTGTGTCTAGGGCATGATATTGGAAGGCGGAGCCCAACCCTCTCCTTCTACCGCCTTTTACCTCCCCCAAAAAGTTGGGTACCCATTTTTACACCAGGTTGGAGTCAGGAAAGTCGTGTTTGATGCCTCTCCCAAGGGCACAACATCGGTGACATGTCAGGGGATTCAAACCCAGGTATTTTAAATGCAACATTTATCTTCCATGTGCGCCTCTTTCAGGCACGTATAATCCCCATGGCCACATGTGCTTGTGAAACTTGGAGTTCGCTACCTCCAGATCCCGGGGAAGACCACCTAAGAGATGGAAAGACCAGATCGTAAAGGACACTGGGTTAAACATTAGGGGAGCAGAGGCTAGGGCAAGGGACAGGATCCTCCTGGAAAGGAAGGGGCCAGTTTCTGGCCTGTGCACCTAGGAGGAGGAGGAGGAGGAGGATTTATCTTCCATATAAGGATTTTGTATGACAGAGAGTTACGTTAACTGACCCCCACCTCCAGCCGTACAGTTGGTCTCGTCCTCCCCGTTGGCACAGTCCTCCAGCCCGTCACAGGCGCGGTACTTCGGCAGGCACATTCCCTCACACTCCAACTGGAGACCATCGCAGGGTGCTAAAAGTAACGGAGTGTATATATGTGTCACTAGATTGTCAACAACGACAGCTAGAGACATGTTCAGACATTTAAATTCGTTGGACATGACACAAAAAGAAGACGTCTGCAACGATACTGTAAATTGTACAGAGGAGCTGCAGAAATGATTAAATATATGCCGTATATTGCAAAAAAATGGATACTAAGCAGAATGCCTCTTTCCCCCATTTTGTCTCAAACTTACTCCTAACATTTTATGCTTGCTGTAAGTGAAGAATTGTATACTGTAACTTATAAGGGATACTGGCCATATAAGCCACAAATCTCTCGCTTTACAGTACTATCAACCTAAGAGGAACCATGCAGAGAACTGGTGGAAAGCTGGTTGGTAAGCGTTTTAATGTATCGATATTATACATGACCAGGTAATATTATACATGACCGAGAACCATAGTAGAATGGAACTCGTTGTCATCATATGCTGCATGCAGGAACACCTTCACTAAATAGTTTCAAAGAACGATTGCAGTCAGATGTGCAAAACTTAGGTGTGACAGGCCGTTCAGTGTAATATAACCAGCTGCTGCCGCGCCGTGTGCCTGCAAAGCTGGTGTGTTACGCCGAAGGGTGGTTATACCGGCTATACAGATACAGATACAAATACAGATAATGCAAGACATACAGTGGCAGTTCTCTTCGTCTGCCCCAGAAGAGCAGTCCTTGTCTCCGTCACAGACCGAGGCGTTATTGATGCACTCGCCGCTTTCACACTGCCACAGTCCCTTCTCCGCACAGGACTCTGAAGAAATGTACATAGGAATGAGATATTTCTGAAAGTGTATGAAATTGCTGCTGGATCTTATGTTTCTGTTTCGAAGTTTTGGGACGTGTGTTTATTTCTTATGTATATGTTTGTTTTATACATTTAGTTTTATTATTGTGGCTGTGCATGTGCCATGCATGTCTGTACATTTTGTGAAAGAAAATATTTAAAAAACACATTCCCTAGGGAATGCGTTCGTTCAATTTTTAGAGTAATTGGCAATTCAATCGCAGTACCATACTAACGGCTCCGCCCATTAGGCATTGCCAAAAAGAAGGAAAGAAACTCACGACACATAAGCTCGTCCGACGCGTCGTCACAGTCGCTGACGCCATCGCAAACTTCAGATGGTGCTACGCATCTGCTGCTGTTCTTACATCGGAACTCGACACTGGTACACACTGTGTAACATAGAACGTTCGAAGCTGGATGACAAGGTTATTCATTCACAGCCAAGACATACAATCACAGCAGACGTTTCGGTGACTGTCTGTCACCCGCCACAGGGCAGTATTGACTGGTATTGTACTATCCCGCGTATATAACAAGCCTATCACATGACTGCCCTGTACTTATGTCGTTACCACTGGAAAACAAATTAAAAGCCATCGTGTAGCCTCCATAGCAGGTGGATGCTTCACTCAAATAGTTGAGGTATTTACAGCAAAATTGTTTAGTCAGACCTCATGCATTCAGCATTCTATGCATACCGCACAATGATATGAGGCAGGACTGACAGGACAACAAAAGGCAGGATACGAAAGTATAACACAATCATTCAAATTGCGCTTTCGATGATTCGTTTTTCAATAGGTATTTACAAAGTCAAGTTCCTCGTCCTCTGTAGTTATTAAGATAAACATATACCCATTCATATATCTGTTTATTTCTTCCTCTACAAGTTTCTACACATGGAACGAATGTTGACACCGTAGGCTGTTACCCACATTGTCTAGGGCAGGGTATTGGAAGGTGGCTTTTACCTCGCCAAATAAAGTCAGTTAGCCACTTGTACATCTGGGTGAAGTGAGGAAAGTCGTGTTAAGTTCCTTGCTACAGTATCGGTGGTACCCTGGAATCCAGAGCATATGTACCGGCCCGCGCTCCGAGTTACCCGGGCCTACCCTTCCGCTCCCCCCGAAGATCTACCCCGCCCCACTATCCGCTAGCCACCCAATCTCCACAGCTGTACTAGAGCGGAGCTTGTTTGGCTAGCGGAAAGTGGGGCGGGGTACGTTGTCGGGCCAGCGGGAGGGTAGGTCCGAGGAAGTTCCGGGCGCGGGCCGGTGTAGGTCCGGGGAAGCTCGGTACAATTGCTCTAGATTCCAGGGTACATCGGTGACATGTAGGGGATTCGAATCTAGGACCTGTGGCTTCTGGGCCAAACACCCCCAACCGTTAGGTCAAACCGACGCCACACATTTTAAGTCTACTTAAGTCCAAAAATTCACCCGAGGATTACCCTGGGAGCCAGACTGTTCATCGGGCCTTGCAGTCTGTTCCTTTTAGCCTGTTCCTTCTAGCCAATTCCTTCGGCGGCCCAGAGTGCCGAGCCCGCCGATACCGTTAGTAACACCTGGGGAGTTAAAGCCCGAGAGTTGACCGACTCTACCACTTCCCGGGCTACAACTCCCCGGAGTGTTGATTAAGATCAGGCGGGGTGACTGTCTTGGGCCGCCGAAGGAAATCGCTATAGCGGCCCTGTCCAAGTCTAAGCTCCCAGGGTACCCGAGGATTGACATTAGGAGAAAGTATAATCTTACCGCAGTCACTTTCATCGGACTCGTCGTAACAGTCACCGACGCCATCGCAGCGCTTCGTGTCAGGGATGCAGGGACCGCGTTCACCGCAGAAATGTTTGGGCAAGGGACAATTCGCGGCTGTGCAATGTTTCTCATCTGTACCGTTTCGACAATCTTTGACGCCGTCACATAGCCACTCCGGACGGACATTGATTAAATAGTCGGGTATGGCACATCCGTCCTCGCAATCATCTGTGCCGTCTGGACACTTCGAACATTTCCGATTGGGATAGAGACATATTCCACTTTCACACTTGACATGGTCGGGGTTGAAACACTCTTTGCTTGTGCAATTTTCCTCATCTGAACCGTCTTCACAATCATCATAACCGTCACATTGCCACTCTGGAGGAAAACATGCCCCACTGATCTCACACCTGACATGGTCGGGGTCATTACACTCTTTGCTCCAACAATTTTCCTCATCTGAATCGTCGTCACAATCACCCCTACCGTTACATTGCCACTCTGGACGGACACATACTCCGCTACGTTCACACTTGAAATCGTCACTGTTGTAGCATTCTATGTTTTTGCAATTTTCCTCATCTGAGCTGTCTGAGCCACAATCATCACGACCGTTACATTGAAATTCTCGAGAGAGACATTCTCCATCACTTTTACACTTGAAATCGTCAATATTGTAGCATTCGATGCTTGTGCAATTTTCCTCATCTGACCTGTCTTCACAATCATCATCACCGTCACATTGCCACTCTGGTTCGATACATAGTCCATCACTTTTGCACTTGAAATCGTCACTGTTGTAGCATTCTATGCTTGTGCAATTGTCCTCATCTGACCTGTCTTCACAATCATCTTCACCGTCACATTGTACCTCTGGACGGACACATACTCCGCTACTTTCACACTTGAAATCGTCAGGGTGGTAACACCTTATACTTGTGCAATTGTCCTCATCTGACCTGTCTTCACAATCATTTTTACCGTCACATTGCCACTCTGGAGCGAAACATTCTTGACTACTTTCACACAACAAATCGTCGGGGTCGGAACACTCTATGTTTGTGCAATTGTCCTCATCTGAACTGTCTTCACAATCATCCTCACCGTCACATTGCCACCCTGGACGGACACATATTCCGCTACTTTCACACTTGAAATGGTTGGGATTGTAACACTCTATGCTTGTGCAATTGTCCTCATCTGAACCGTCTTCACAATCGTAACCACCGTCACATTGCAGCTTTGGAGCAAAACATGCCCCACTACTTTCGCATTTGAGATAGTCAGGGTTGGAACACTCTATGCTCCAACAATTGTCCTCATCTGAACCGTCTTCACAATCATCCTCACCGTCACATTGCCACGTTGGACGGACACATTCTCCGCTACGTTCACACTTGAAATCGCCGGGGTTGTAGGATGTTATGTTTGTGCAATTGTCCTCATCTGAACTGTCTTCACAATCGTCATCACCGTCACATTGCCACGTTGGACGGACACATACTCCGCTGCTTTCACACTTGAAATAGTCAGGATTGTAGCACTCTATACTTGAGCAATTTTTTTCATCTGAACCCTCTTCACAATCATCCACACCGTCACACTGCCGCTCGGGAGGGAAACATGCTCCACTACTTTCGCATTTGAGATAGTCATGATCAGGGTTGTAACAGTCTTCAGTTGAGCAATTTTCCTCATCTGACCTGTCTTCACAATCATCATCACTGTCACATTTCCATTCTGGAGGAAAACATACTCCGCTACTTTCACACTTGAAATAGTAGGTGTAGAAGCAATCTTTGCTTGCGCAATTTTCTTCATCTGACCCGTCTACACAATCATCCTCACCGTCACATTGCCACTCTCGATGGACACATTCACCACTACTTTCACACCTGAAATAGTCGGTGGAGAAACACTGTATGCTTGTGCAATCTTCCTCATCTGAACCGTCTTCACAATCATCATCGCCGTCACATTGCCACTCTCGATCGACACATTCTCCACTACTTTCACACCTGAAATAGTCGGTGGAGAAACACTGTATGCTTGTGCAATTTTCCTCATCAGAGCCGTCGGGACAATCTTCGTCAGCATCACATCTGAATGCCAAGTCGATGCAGTCGTCGGTCGTTTTGCATGAGAAGGCCGGGGAGGCGCACTCTGCGTCACTGTCGCCACCCGGACGTCTACGGGAGGCATGGCCGGTGGACAGAAGGCATACAAATAAGAGCAAGCCGGACGCCATCATGGGCTTGACGGGGGGAAATGTTGACGACATTCCGTGCGCTGGGCATACCCTGGCACAGTGACATGCGGTGCCAAAATAATCAGACAGGTGCTGGGCTATACGTGCATGGATCTGGACATGCTTCGTTTTATGACAAGGCGGAGTCTGGTGGAGATTGGTACCAACCCCGCAGAATGCGTGACAATTAATGTGACACTACCATGAGACACACGTAAAGCCGCAAATAAAAATACCACAGGTAACACTCGCCTAGCCTCGGCTTAACCGACCAGCAAATGTTCTCAAAAAGAGTTAACCAGTAAAACCTGTAATAATGAAACGCCATCGAGGCGGCTGCAATTGAGGCTACCATTTCTTCATCTATCGTGGCAGTTATACGAGTATTCCGCAGTGCACGCAAAGGTAGTTTTTGCACGGAAAGACAACTGTGACGCTGTGCTACGTACAGCACAGTACCACAAGGGCCAGTCGTCCTCCAAGAAAGGAGAGGAAAGTGATCCAGTTTTAGCTCACTGCAGAGCTATTCTTCCACTGGTCGTGACAGAGAAGACAGGTTTACAGATTCATTGTACCGGGGATATTCCCCCAGCTCTTTTCGACAAGCACAATGAACAGTGGACCACTGCTTAACGTCCCGTCCTAAGGACTCCGGTAGCGTGCATGTCGGGTGAGCGACACAGCCGGGGACCGAACTCGCGACTTCTAGTTCCGGAGGCAAGGCCGATAACCACCGGACTACTACAATGGGAAACCTGCCGTCCACCACAACATCACTACTACTGCTGTGGAGTTTGTACCACTGCCTGTTCATTGCATTTGCACAAACGGGTAAGCATTTAATATTTGTAGAATACTGACGAAATAGAGGGATACTGCCTTGCGCATCCAGTATTTTTCCCAGTAAGAAACGTGAGCTTAGACTATTGACGACTCCTTCAAGCATTACTTTTCTTGACACTTAGCAAAAGTACTAACTTGCACACATGCATGCCGTGTCGTAGAGGCTCTTAATGATAGATATGTTGTTTTCATCCTGAATATATTTTGCAAGATTTGTATCTACCCAAACGAATATTAGCTAATACTAGTAACTTCGATCATGATATCATTTGTTGCCATGTTCAAGCAAGCCGGATTCCTTTTATTATGACAGTGGGTGTTTTTTCAAGCCCCAAATCCGTTGAGCATGCTTTTTATACTTCCCTTTATCAGCGTATTGTCTGTATTTAGTTGAGCCGGTATTGTCGCCCTTCACAGGCACTGTATAACTGGTCCCGACTGTCCAAAGTTTCTTTGAAAGCGTAGAAAAATGCTGCTATGTAATCGTAGACTATACTGTAGGACTGGCCCCAGACATGCATAGACACATGCCGCTATGTAGTCCCCACTACAGTGTATGTAAGACTGGCCTAGGCTGTCGTTTAACTGCGTTCTACTATGTACGTAGTCCCGGCTATACTGTTTGTAAGACATGCTGCTATGAAGTCCCGGCTATACTGTTTGTAAGACATGCTGCTATGTAGTCCCGGCTATACTGTTTGTAAGACATGCTGCTATGTACTCCCGGCTATGATGTTTGTAAGACTGACCTAGGCCGTCGTTTAACTGCATGGATAGACACAAGCTGCTATGTAGTCCCGGACTATACAGTCTGTAAGACTGACCTAGACCGTCGTTTAACTGTACACATGGACACATGCTGCTATGTATTCCTGGCTATACTGTTTGTAAGACTGGCCTAGGCCGTCGTTTAACTGCACAAATAGACAAGTGTCGCTATGTAGTCTCGGACTATATTCTTTGTAACACTGGCCTATGCCGTCATTTCACTGCATGCATATGCTGCTATTTAGTACCGGCTATGCTGTTTGTAAGACTTGCCTAGGCCGTCGACGTCGTTTATCTGCATTCATAGACACATGCTGCTATGTATTCCCGGACTATACTTCTAACACTGGCCTACGCCGTCGTTACACTGCATGCACAGAAATTTGGTGCTATGTATTCCAGGACTATAATGTTTGTAACACTGGCCTAGGCCGTCGTTTCATTACATGCATAGAAACATGCTGCTATGTGGGGGGGGGGGGGGGGGGGGTGTCGACCTTTGAATACATATTCAACTGTATGAAATATCCTTCACTGGCAGGTGGCTGGGTGAAGACTGACCCTTCATGGGTGACACCAGACGAATGGGAGGGCGACGACGGGGTCCGACATGTTACTGGCTACGTTCTGGACTCCAACCTAAGAACGGGCTGGCATCCTGCAGAGGACGCTGAGGCCCGCTTGCTCACAGTCGACCTGCAGACCCCCATCACACTCTCCCGAGTCCACATGTGGTACTACCACGCAGGGGATGTAGCAGTCTTACGTGCAATGTCATCAGGCCGGTTTCAGATGGTGAAACAATTCAGTGCTTCAGATTTTCCCACTGTAGATGATTCGAACGGAGAAATACGTCTGCATGAAGTTGATCTGAGCGGG